>JAJGOT010000295.1:380000-692500 GCA_022457155.1 Cladopsammia gracilis | reverse complement strand
ATCCTTTGTTCGGAAATACAATGTAACCCTTTTTATACTCATTTACTTGAACTTGCTTCGGTCTAAATTCGTTTTATTCCTCAAAGAATTTTCATATTCAACTCTGCAAACGTGCGCGAATTTCCTTAATCAGCTCGCCGTCAATTCAAAGCATTGACTGAAAGTACCCACACTATGATGGTTTTATTCAGCTTGAAAAACCTGGAGGGATCTGGAGGGATCTGATGTTTTTAGTCGTTATGATATTAAGAAATACGTTATTAATGTTAAAATGATATGTTGCTTCATCTTGAATATTCATGTTTAACTTTTGAAATCAATTTCGTGATTCGACCTGTATACTATTAACTCCTGCAATTTCAACCATTCAAGCGAATAGTGAATTGAATTAACAATTATTTGATACACAGTACATAGAAAAACAGCTACAGAAGTATGTTAAGGGAACAGGTTAATTTTGGGAGATAGCACTCACAAACTTCAAAAAGGCCCACATCGCTAAAATTTTGCAGTGCATCCTCCCCCGAGCTTCGCGAGGTTCTGCGTGACACGTATTTCTAGTTAATTTAAGATCTTTCTTTGTTAGGGGTGGCGAATAGTAAATTCGAGACTTTACGAGACGGCGTTATTCACTGCGAGCAAGAGACTTTTTGCCATTTTAAGATGAGAGCCCGAGACATTGCAGTTTTTTTTAAATGCGAGCCCGAGACTTTTAAAATTGGAAAAAAAAATCGAGCCCGAGACTTTAAAAAGCGAAAAGATAGATTTCAAATGCTTTTCTAAAGAGCTAAGTGACCTAATTTCCAGTCAGAGTACATTATTAATGGCAGAAATTCCTCATGAGAACATAACATTGGTTTATAAGGTGCGATGTTGTTAAAAATAAAGTGTCCAGTTAATATTGTACGGCATTAGTCGCATTGTTTGAGCCGCAGTCATTCAGCATTGATTGAAATTGAAAATAGGCGCGAGGGAGTTTTTTTCTGAGGGTGAAATTTTTATCGCGCCGAAGGCGTCAATCGAGCGACGTAGTCGCAAGCATCTAGGGGGGTCCGGAAATTTTTTTGGCTTTACCATCTAAAACACAGGGAGCAGAGGAGCCAAATTTGACCTAATACGCGTTCGATCTTTGAGCTTAAAACGCGCGCTGTGTCTTGCGTTATTCGATCTGTTGTTTTCGAGTTTTTCCCCCAGCGGGACCCCAAGCGTAATCGGCGCTTTCCGGAAAGCGTTAGCTTTCCGAGCGAGGCACGAAGTGCCGAGAAGAAAAAGAGACAAGGGAAGAAACATAGTACCACGTGATTCGTTGGAGGTGGACCGCAACATACTGGTGACGGAAGTAAAAACTCCGAAAGTGACACGCCGTCAATAAAACGGAAGTTATGCCAACCGTTCAAAATAGACCTTGTCACGTTTTTTCAAATTTTTATATTGGCCTGACAGCAAAAATCCATCGACACTGCTGGAAAAAGCATCTCAAAATTAGCAAAGTGGCCGAGTTTAAAAGCGATATCTTTTAAAAAAGTGGACATATAGCTCCGCAAAGTCGACCACAGGCGGCCCAAGTTCACTATTAGATAACCGGGACGTGACCCTTGCTTTATGAGCGGTATTGTGTTTATAAAGGTTTGTATGAGAACGCAACGGTTTTGCTTCAAAACTTAAAAATTCGAATCTTATGTGAATAAAATTGACTTACCCTGTTGCTGTGTTGTTTTCTTTGCTGTTTGTTTGCTCCTCGGGGCGATTTAGCGCGATTTTGGCGAGTTATCGTTATTTCGGTGCTCTACTGCAGTGGAGTGGAGCACACATCTCGTATGACGTATTTCCGTCACCAGTATGTTGCGGTCCACATCCTACGAAAGTCAACTTTGAACGCCAAAAAGAGCGATTACCGAAAAGAGCGTTTAATGGATCTCTTCATTGAAATTGTTGAAAAGCTGTCCAGAGACTGTCCATATAAAGCTACATGCCAAAAATCAGAACTTTTTATTGAATCAAAAGCGAGTAATCGGGGATCAAAAATTAGCCTCAAATATGTTTCCTCCCTTGTCTCTCTTCTTGCTGTAAACGATTTTGTGGCGCCCACAGTCAGCAATTTGCGGTTACCCAACGGAAAGCTCCGATTACGCTTGGGGTCCCGCTGGGGCGAAAAACAAACTCGTAAACAACAGATGGAAGATCGAACGCGTAAAGGTCAAATTTGGCTCCTCTGCTCCCTGTGTCTAAAAGTGTCATTTTCTGCATTCCTGAGATCCGAAAAGCGTTTGTGAATTAAGATATGATGAAGGACCAAATTTTGGAGGGATTTGGGAAAATTTGGGTTAAACTCTTAGCCTATTGTAGAGATAAGATCCAAAGTCGCTTTTATCTGGGAGATTTGGTGACCCGTACGGGAGACCGGGAGGTTCGTTCCGTATCCGAGAGACTCCTGGATAATCCGGGAGAGTTGGTATAAGGCTGGCTCATGATGAAAACGATTCAGGGTCCATAGTAGTAGTAGGAGACGGAGGGTTCACAATCAGGAGATCGGGGATTCACTGACGTCATGATCCCTAGAGGTGACGTCATGGGTTAAAAATAGGTAGAGATGATATCATAATCTATTTTAGGTCAATGGGGAGTGATGACATCATATTATAAATTGTTTGTCCGCGTCTGGGATCGTGGATTAGCTGACGTCATGATCCCTAGGCGCCACGGGGTCAGGGATTAGCTGACGTCATGATCCCTAGGCGCCACGGGGTCAGGGATTAGCTGACGTCATGATCCCTAGAGGTGAGGTCATGGGATAAAAATAGGCATGACATCATAATCTATTTTAAGTCAATAGGGGAGTGGGGGATAAATGACATAATCTATTTTAGCTCAATAGGGGAGTCGGGGATAAATGACATCATAATTTATTATAAGTCAATGGAGAGTCGGGGATTAGCTGGTGGTAGAGATGACATCATAATTTATTTTAAGTGAATGGGGAGTCGGGAATCAATGACATCATAATCTATTTTAGGTCAATGGGGAGTGATGACATCATATTATAAATTGTTTGTCCGCGTCCGGGATCGTGGATTAGCTGACGTCATGATCCCTAGGTGCAACGGGATCGGAGATGAGCTAACGTCATGATCCCTAGAGGTGAGGTCATGGGTAAAACATGGGTAGAGATGACATCATAATCTCTATTAAGTCAATGGGGAGTTGGAAATGAATCACATCATAATCTATTTTAAGTCAATGGATTGTCGGGAATAAATGTCATCATATTCTATTTTAACTCGAGAGTCACACTGGGGTAGAATGATGTAATATGATTATTTTTAGATTGTTGGTTTAATAATTTTAATGGTTATAAATTCAAGGGGATGCTCTATGAAAAGTTAAAATGGTAGTGATCTCGAAGCTAATATGGGTATTACTCTCTCTTTTCTTCGAATCCGGTTTGATCGATTTCGCTTTTTAGCAAGAAGTATAAGTTTTACTTCGAGTGAACTATTGTTTTTGTAACCACTAGACCATCAAAGCTGTGGACATTATAACCGAATAAAACTAATTAGAGGTTTCCGAAACATTCAAGTTTAGAAGCAATAAAATTGCACAGGATAAAAAACCGCTTCTTATTGGTATTTACCGCCGTTTTAGCCGCCACATCACTAGACTCTATGTCGATTTTCAGTTTGCAAGCCATCACCCAGTTCAAACTTTTAATTATGCGAACTTACACTAATTTAAATTTGCATGGAAAATTAGCACCTCGGAAAAATAAACAAAGCAACCAATTGCATGCGCGCGCTAAAACAATAAAACCACACTTTATTAAGTTCAAACTATATTTATTGATAACAAACAATTTCATAATTATACAGACAATTTAAAAGCTTAGTTGGAAAGGAACAGAGTTGATTTATTCTTTTTCATCGGGTTTATACAAAGTACTCTTTGATTCTCTTTGTTTTCTGTGTCTCACCGCACTGCAATCATCGCAACGAGCAAGGGTCTTTTTCACGAGTTTAGTTTTGTCCAAAGGAATCTTGTGCTCGCATATGGGGCAAATATTTTTATTATCATGCCAAAAGCATTTGGGACATTTCACGACTCCGGTTACATACACATTTGAACTCTCGCAATGATGACATGGGATTTGACTTTTTGCCTGAATTATTTTCCCGCTTTCAGAAGCGCTTTCCTCTTCTTCGTTGTCGGTTGAATTTCCTGCATCCTCTTCATCAATTTGAATTTCTTGGTCGCTCTCTTCAGACCCATCGGCCGGACTGTTCTCAGAAGCGCTTTCCTCTCCTTCGTTGTCGGTTGAATCTCCTTCACATGTCTCGTTGTCGGATTCTTTTTGTTCTTGATAGATCTTTCCTTTCTCTAAAAGATCGCTTAACAGTTTTTTATTCTTGATTAAACGCTTATCAATTCCCAACTCTGCGAGTCCATCTAAAAAGGTATTAGCGCACGGGGTCGGGCTACATCATCGTTATGGGGAAGTAGCACATACTCAACCAGCTCTGCGATGTTTGTCACGGGTATTATGCACTGATTTCGGAGTAATTGGCCTCTAGGTGCCCAAAACAGGATATCTTTGGAAGCGGCCATGCTATGCAACAAATCAGAAGCACGTTCTTTTGACACCGCTTTGGAAAGATTGCCTAAAATATCTTTAATTCTTGGCTCCTTGTTGTCTTTCTCGTCATCCTTGTCCTCATCGGAGGTTATAGTGTCTTCCATACCGCTCTCCATTTCTTCTTCATCCCAGTCTACTTTTCTCTTCATATCGATCCGTACTCGTTAAAGAAAAGCTTGAAATGATCAGTGCAATGATGTATAGTTTCTTTTATAGCATCAAAACGCCCAAGCTTGTAACAACAGGGGCCAATAAGTCTTATATAAAGCCACCACCCTCTTGTACAAGTATTTGCTTCTTTGTCTTGTAGGGAACGTTTTGCTTGGCCAGATGAATAAGAGCATCCTTATGTCGGAGCAAAACACGCTTATTTGTTTCAGGACAGGGAATATTTTCCTTAAGAACATTATAAAGAATATGTAACAAGGCGTGAACCTGTTGTGGAGAAGCTGTCCTTAAGAGAAATTGGCGCTGATGATCGGGACCATTAGCTAAGAGCTGTAGAAAACCCCGGTTGTTCTTTACTACTTGAGACATAACTGTAGAATGAGCTAAGAAAAGTGAGTAACTGTCTTTCATCGTGGAATAGAAGGAAAAACAATAGAGTTGTAGTGGTGGTGGTGATAACAATAGAATTGTGGTGGTGGTGGTGGTGGAGGTACTGGTGGTGATAACAATAGAATTGTGGTGGTGGTTGAAACAATAGAATTGAGGAGGAACTAGCCTATATAAGCGAGCAACATTCGTATTTTCTCAGTTCACATTGAGCTTTCATTGAGTTGACATGAATTTGTCCTGTCCCGTTTGTGAGAAGACATTTAGCAGGAAAGATAGTATGCAAAGACATATGACCAACAAACACACCAGTCCTACTTTCACTCCATTTAAAGCAATGCCGATTTCTACACAAAAGTGTCAGCGGTTTCACTTCGAGCACCCTTTTACTTGTATGATTGCAGGGATGACAACGTTTTGGGTTCAATCACTGTTACAACAGGCCTCAGACGTGATAAACCCACCACCCGAGAGGATTGTCTGGTGTTATTCCCAATGGCAGCCCGCGTAAATACAAATGCTAGTCACAATACCACAAATTGAATTTGTCAAGGGTATTCCTTCTGCGTTGGAACACGATTCCTATTTCGATGTCAACAAACGGAACTTAATCGTCTTTGACGATCAAATGATTGACGCCGGCAAAGACAAGCGAATAGTAAACCTTTTTACACGAAGTTCTCATCACCGCAACCTGAGTGTCATTTATATATCGTACAGAATCTATTTCATCAGGGGAAGGAAAGCCGAAGTATCAGTTTAAACAGTCACTACTTGGTCCTTTTCAAGAATCCCAGAGACAAACTGCAAATTTTGACTCTAGCAAAGCAAATGTATCCTGGGCAAACGGCTTTCTTTATCAACCAGTACGAAGAGGCTGTACGAAGACCCTTTGGTTATCTCCTGGTGGATTTAAAAACAACCACACAAGATAATTGTAGACTGCGAACGAATGTACTACCCGGTGAAGAATAATTGAATCAAACAGGGGTACAAGACAATATTTCTCAGGAGCTACTCAAGTATCTCAGACAACAGAACCTTTCGACAGCTCCAGTTCTCTTAACCATGCAGGGACTACAGGACAGAATGGACAGCATTCTCTCCCGTACAGACCTTGGGGAAAATGACAAAGCCAAACAGTACCTTGAGCTGCAAAACAGATATCTGACGTTTAAACATCAATTGAATGGAAGACCTCAACAGTCTGATGAAATGAAAAGAAGTTTTGCAAGTCATCCGAAAGATAATTTACCCACCATTATACAAGAACCCACAGCATTAACAGCGGTGACAACCTCTACACCCTTAAATCCATTTATCGCGACACCCTTTCCAGCGCCCACTATACAAGAAACTTCCGCAGTAACGCCACTACCTTTAAATCCAGCCGTCTTGACCCCTCCCCCCACAGTACAAACACCCTCGCCAGCACCGAAGCGAAAACGATCGAGAATCCAATTAGTAAATTACTTAGATGTTGGTGATGATAAACCTAAAAGGCGATCGCGGCGTTACAGATTAAGAGCTGAACCTTACAAGCATTCAAAGAATCAAGAGCATTAATTTCACCCGAAACGATGATTGCAGTGCGGTGAGACACAGAAAACCAAGGGAATCATAGAGTACTTTGTGTAAACCCGATGAAAAAGAATAAATCAACTCTGTTCCTTTCCAACTAAGCTTTTAAATTGTCTGTGTAAAGGTGCTTCATAACAAGGAGTCCAAAGTAGCGAAACAACACACGTTTATTCTCTGTACATGCTTCGTTCTACTGATCCTAGAACTTCGTGCTCGCACATCTGGGAATCCTAGGCTACACAATACACCACCATATTTGGTAGCAGCACTATATATGGTAACGACACTACATCCCTCTCCTCCCTGGAGAGAATTCCGTACACCGAGGCTAATCAACTATGAATTGAACGAAGAACATAACATGTCCAAAAGTAAACTTAACTGAAAACGGAATAAAGTAACAGAAAGTGTCCGGGTCCCTAAAAACCTAAAGTCCTTATAGAAGAGTTCTCATGCAAACAGTGTCGTTGAAGAACATAGTCAGCGTACTTGGTTGGGCGTGCTCGCGCACGCTGGGGATAGCGTCTCGTATCACTGGGCTGCGACGGAGGACCATCACCGTAGGGGTCCTCTTGCTCTACATAGGAGGCCTTGAAGTCGGGCACGCTCTTGAAGAACGAAGAATTCCTTGTAATAGGGACGCCTTCAGCATCTTCTACAATGACCATGGACCCTTTGGTCCGGACGACAGTCCGCGGTACCGGGTTATAAGGTGTGTCGCCTTTCCTCTTTGTCTCATCTCTCTTGACCAGTACAATATCGCCTTCTTTGATAGCCGACGGCTTAACGTACTGCTTGTTGTCCGCGTGCTCCTTCATTTTATCCTTCGCTGCCTGGTCACGCTGCCTGATATCAGCGTCTGAGCACGGTCTTGTTACCTCAAGTAGCTTTGTCTTCATTGGCCTGCCAAACAGTGCTGTCGCTGGTGCAACTCTTGTAGTGCTGTGCGGCGTAGCGCGGTAGTTCCTCAGCATTCTGTTTAACTCTTGCTTGTAGCTCTTGTGCTCCAACTTTGTTGTCTTTATGACCTTTTTCACGGTGGGCACAAATCTTTCTACTTCTCCGTTGGCCCGCGCCCTTTTTGGGGTCACTTTCCGATGCTTAAAGCCAAGGTCATCTGCAAATGCTGTAAACTCCTTGCTGTTGAACGGGGGCCTGTTATCCAATTTCACTACGTCAGGGACTCCAAACTCTGAGAACACCTTATCGAGCTTCGGTATGACCGTTGTCGCGGCAGCCGATCTCACAATTTCCACTACTGGGTACCTGGAGTAGTCGTCAGTAATCAGAAGGATATACTCCTTGTCTGGGATCTCAGCAAAGTCAACACTAATTTCTTTCCAAGGCGCTGCTGGGAGTGGCGACATCTGCAAGGGTTCTCTCTTGCATTCAGGAGTAGCAATTAGGCAAGCTTCGCATGACTTCACCTTTCCTTCAACCAGCTTGTCAATGTTCGGGAACCAAACTTTCTCTCGTAACAGTGACATAGTCTTCACAAGCCCTTGGTGGAATTCATGTGCGAGGTTAATCACGTGGTCTTGTAGACTTTTCGGGACGACTATGCGGGTTCCACGTAGAATGAGGTTGCCAGACGCACTAAGGGTGAGCTCATCCTTCACCTTCTCGAGAAGGCGAAACTCAACGGCATCAACGCAGGGACGTCTGATTTCATGGTGCCAACTGCCTCTAAAAAATAAATAACTATATTTAGAGAGGAAAGCCACATCAGCCGTAGCTGGTTTTCATGCAGGTCCTCTATCCAGATCGAATTGGAATTTAGAATGTTGGTTTTTGAGGAGAGGGGAAAACCGGAGTACCCGGAGAAAAACCTCTCGGAGCAAGGAGAGAACCAACAACAAACTCAACCCACATATGACACCGGGACCGGGAATCGAACCCGGGCCCATGCTCGGCTGGGTGACGCGATAGGTAGTCTGCAGGATTCACTTCTCCTCTTCGATACTTAATTGTGATCTGGTACGGCTGAAGTCGTAGAGTCCACCTCTCGATTCTTGCAGGCGGCTTGGAACTCGGATTACCATAGATAGACGCTAGGGGCTGGTGATCAGTGTAGATTGTAACCGGTTTCTCGTAAATGTACAGGCGTAGATGTTCACAAGCCCAAACTACAGCGAGGGCTTCGCGCTCTGTTTGGCTGTACCCCTGTTCGGTTGCTGTAAGCGAGCGACTTGCCTAGGTGATAACATGACTGTCCCCAGTGTTCGGGTCCACTTCAGAGAGCATGGCTGCTAAGCCGACTGGACTTGCATCAACCGATATCTCCGTAGCCTTCCCTGGATCAAAGTAGGCAGTAACGGGTGCGCTAACAAGTGTTTCTTTCAACTGGCTGACTGCGTGGTCGTGTTTTTCTGTCCAACACCACGGTTGGTCTTTGTGGGTGAGCTTGCGCAAGGGTTCTGTCTTGGTAGCGTAGTCAGGGATGAACCTTGAACAGTAGTTTGTCATCCCCAGAAGGCTGCGTACTTCTGATGCTGTCGACGATACCTGAAGATTGACGACATCTGCAAATTTCTTTGGATCTGGCGAGATGCTGTCTTTGGAGAACACGTATCCAAAGAATACCAACTTGTCTTTTCTGAGCTCGCACTTGCTCTTGTTCAGGGTCAGACCTTTCTCCCTAAATCGCTGGAACACGGCCTTCAGGTTCTGGTCGTGTTCTTTGAGCGTCTTCCCAAACACTAGTACGTCATCACTGATGTTGATTGCGCCGTCAATACCCTCAAGCGTCTCGCGGATCACGTTTTGGAAGATCTCAGCTGCGCTTGAAATACCAAAGTTGAGACGTTTGTATCTTATGAGACCCATGTGTGTGCTGAAGGTGGTGATGTACCTGGATTCAGGTGCCAGTTCAAGCTGATTGTGGCCCTGATTGAGGTCTAATTTGCTGAAAACTCTGGCCCCATTTAAGTCTCTGATCATCTCTTTCACGGTGGGGGTGACATGACGTTCACGTTTGACCGCCTTGTTTGCCTGGCGCATATCATCACACACTCGTACCTTGCCTGGAGATTTTGGTTTAGGTGCAACCACGATTGGGGACACCCAAGGCGTAGGCCCTTCGATACGCTCTATCACACCTAACTCTTCGTCGTGTTTTAGCTGTTCCTCTAGCTGCTTACGAACATGGAATGGAACTCTTCTTTGTGGCTGCGCAACGGGTGGTACCTCCTCGTCGATATGCAACCTTATCTGATAGTTCTTTAGTTTGCCTAGCCCATGAAACAGGTCGTCGTACTCTGCTAACAGACCCGAGGGTGTTCCTTCTTCCAGCTCCGACGGTAGGGTTTTGACTTGCTGAACTGTCTGAAGCAGACAAAGCTCTTGTGAAGTCCTCCAGCTGAGCAGGGAGCCACTGGATCCCTTCACCACATAGAACTTGGCGTGCAGCTTCTTCGTCTCCGACTCAAGCGTGGTACTGAATTTTCCAAGGACACCGAGGGGAACTTTTGACTGGTAGCCGTAAATTTTCACACTACTCGGTTCAAGCTTGGGACAATTGGGTAACCTGCGGTATTCCGTTTCATCCAGGATATTTATGCTCGCTCCAGAGTCAGCCATAATCGTTACTGGCGTGTTATGTACCTTGATCTTGAAGAGGGGCTGATCCTTCAGGGTCTTCGTGCTCAGAGAGAACGTGTATACGTCACCTTCGTCACTTGATTCGTCCTCGCTCACTTTGTTTACAGTGGGACGGCGTTTGTTTCGGTTACTCCCTTTTCCTTTGGATCTGCATACTGCTTCAAAGTGGTTTAACTTTCCACAGCCCCGGCAAGTGGCTTGATAAGCGGGACAGGACGTTCTTCCTCCGGAATGTGGGTAGTCTCCACCGCAATTTCGGCACTTATCACTCGACTTCCGGACCTCGTGACCTCCGCCGCATGACTTCCGGTTGCGTGACTTCTTGTCAGTTGCGCGTCCGCCATCTTTGTTTTTGCCAGCTTTGGCGTCCCAATTCCGTTGATTTTGATAGCCACCGTGTGAAGATAACTTGTTTACTGTTTGACTCTCCTCTATGTTAGCGGCTTGCTTTTGTGACAGCTCCATGGCTCTTCCGGCGTCTAACAGCTACGTCAGAGTGTACGATGGGTTCTCGAGTGCTATTGTGCGAAGCTTGTGGGAACTACAATTTTGAACAATCTGTGTTTTGACCTCGCGGTTAACATCGGCAAACTTATAGGTTTCTGCTAATTGCCTTAGCCTCGTGTGGAAGGCTAAAATGCTCTCGTTTGACTCTTGCTTAGCCTGACGGAAAACATAAATCTCGTACTCACGATTCTGTCTGGGAGTGAAGTAATTTGTCAGGGCTCGTACGGCTTTCTGGAACGTATCTTCACCTTCGCCCGGTGTGGTATCGGGTAGCGTGTCAAAAATTTCGTTCGTGGCTTCGCCGGCATAATGGAGCAACAATGCTCGCTTCCTTTTCTTGTCTGTGACGTTCATCGCAACGAGTAGATTGCGGAATCTCGAAAGTCATTTCTTCCATCTAACAGCTTGTGTGCTGGTATCGGTTACGTCAAACTCCGGGAACGTAGGTAGCGCTGCGGCCATGTTTTCGCGTTCTTCGGTCTGACTATCGTATAGAACCATCCACACGTTTGGTCCGAGAATCCTCGTTGCCAATGTAAAGGTGCTTCATAACAAGGAGTCCAAAGTAGCGAAACAACACACGTTTATTCTCTGTACATGCTTCGTTCTACTGATCCTACAACCTCGTGCTCGCACATCCGGGAATCCTAGGCTACACAATACACCACCATATTTGGTAGCAGCACTATATATGGTAACAACACTACAGTCTGTATAATTAAGAAATTTTTTGTTATCAATAAATATAGTTTGAACTTAATAAAGTGTGGTTTTATTGTTTTAGCGCGCGCATGTAATTGGTTGCTTTGTTTATTTTTCCAAGGTGCTAATTTTCCATGCAAATTTAGTTTAGTGTAAGTTCGCATAATTAAAAGTTTGAACTTTGAAGGCGATCTGGTAAAGTCATGTTTTAAAACTTAAGAGCCAATGTCAGCAAAAACCAGACATAGTAGTAGAGGGAGTGGGTGATCCGACCCCACCCCAAAGGCCCGAATAACCGCTTATTTTGGGAACTCCCGAACGCCCGAATTGACGCCCCCCAAGGACGAATGAAATGAGCGGTTATTCGGGCCTTTGGGGGTGGGGTCGGATGCACCCACTCCCTCTACTACATAGTAATCACCTCTTGTGTGAACTGGGGTCGGTGTTGCCAATTGAAGAAATGTAAGCCCCTTTGTATACACCCCGATGGATGCACCACTTCAGTTCGTTCGGAGACAACAGGGTTGGCGTGACTGGCTACACAGTTATAAAATGACTGTTCCTGCTGACTATCCAATACATGATCTCGACTTGTTCTATCAAGAGAACAAACATGCTATAGTTCGAACTATAGTTAGAGAGATTACAGACCTTGGCCCCATCAAAGTGAATTTTTCATTTTTAGTTCACTTTTCAAAGTAAGGAGCCAACGGGACACAAAGAATCACACACTACTTTAGTCAAGAGAACCCTCTCATAATAACACACTTTTATCAAGCAGCAGTCAACGGGCAACTACAAGATGTTATCAACTCAAATAAGGAAGAAGTAGGAAGTAAGGAAGAAGTAGCCAGATGGGTAAACATGGGTTCTGGGTTATCGACAGAGTTGAGTATGTTTTCCTTGATTTCGGAAGATATCAAGCTATCAAGCTATCAGAGGCGGCTATTATATCCCTCTTCCTCCAAAGCTCAAAACAGCAAAACAGGCCATCATAAACATCAAAAACAGAGATAATCAATGCTTTCGATGGGCTTTGCAAGCTGCGCTGTTCCCCACTTGAGATACGAAGCATTCAGATAGACCAGGCAAGTATCCGACAGAGGATGGCTTAAACTTCACTAACATCTCTTTCCCTACACCCTTGCATCAAATCTCTGAAGTAGAAAAACTCAATAACCTCGCAATAAACGTCTTTGGCTGGCAAAACGGTAACACAACATTCCTTAGAATTAGTGAAGTAGAAGACCCAAATATAAGACGAATCAACCTAATGCTGATAACCAATGAAAATAACACACACTACTGCTACATAACAAGCCTAAGCAGGCTTCTTCATAGCAACTATGAGGCAGGCCGAAGGATTCATTTCTGTGAAAGATGTCTTCAAGGGTTTTCATCGCAAGATGTTCTCAACAAACATCTGACTGACTGCAGATGTATCAAAGGCAGACCAGTTCGAACTGAAATGCCCAAAGATGGTGAAAACATCCTGCGTTTCGAGAACTACCAGAACCAGATGAAAGCGCCTTACGTTATCTAAGCTGACTTCGAAAGTCTCGTTACAAAAATCGACACTTGCAAGCCAGACCCAAAAGAAAGCAGTACAACCAAAACATCAGTACATACGCCATGCGGGTTCTCTATGATGGCTGTTCGCTCTGATCTCAAAACAAAAGGCCCATACTTATACAGAGGTGAGGACGCGGTTGAGGGGTTTCTCCATTACATACAATTGTTAGAGAGGGAGATAAGAGACGAACTTCATCACAAGAAGCCCTTATCAATGACAAGAGCAGACTGGACAGATTTCAACAACGCAAATTACTGTAGCATTTGTGATGGGTGTCTCTACAAAGAGAACTTCAACGACTCTATTGATCTCTATGATCCGAACACGGGAGCGTATGCGGGACTTTTTCATCACAAAACCAACAAATGCTACACCAATGCATTTAAAACCTATATCCAAAACGAAGAAACAGGGCGTTTGGAGGCGTTTCCCTTCATAGGCCCAAGAAACAAAAGGCAACAAAAAACAAAGCCCATCTTTGAGCAAGTTGATTGCCTATTCTGCGGAGAATCTCTCGTACGAGACTTCATGAGAGACGCTGTTAGAGATCACTGCCACATAACAGGCAAGTATCGAGGCGCTGCTCACAAAGCATGTAATATAAATCATTTCAGAATCAATCCGGAAACTGTTACAATCCCTGTTGTCTTTCACAAATTGAAGGGCTACGATGCACATCATATCATGAGCGGTATAGCTGAAATACAATCTGATCTGAAGTGCATCCCGACAAATATGGAGAAGTACGTTTCTTTCTCTCTGGGCAACTTAAGGTTTATCGACAGCTTGCAGTTTATGCAGTCGAGCCTCGATAATCTGGTTAAATCAAATAAACCAGAGTCCTTCACAATCATGGCAAACCATGAAAAGGACCCAAATAAACTCAAGCTCCTTCTGCAAAAAGGAAACTATCCATATGAGTACATGGACTCTTGGGGGCGGTTTGATGAGAAGTCACTCCCAGAGAAGAGCGCGTTCTATAGCAAGCTCAAAAAGGAACACATCAACGATGAAGACTACACCCCTGCGCAGGAAGTGTGGGAAGCGTTCGAATGTAAAGACCTCGGTGAGTATCATGATCTTTACCTAGAGACAGACGTACTCCTCCTTGCAGATGTCTTCGAGAACTTCAGAAAAACATGCCTCAAGCACTACAAACTTGACCCGGCGCATTACTATACAGCCCCGGGCCTCAGCTGGGACGCTCTTTTGAAATACACAGGAATCAACCTAGAACTGCTCACAGACATTAACATGCACCTCTTTGTCGAAAAGGGCATGCGTGGTGGTATTTCAATGGAGAGCAGGCGCTTCTGCAAAGCGAAAAACCCCTTTCTTTATGATCACAACCCAGATCAAGAAACAAGCTACATCATGTACTTCGATGCAAACAATCTTTACGGTTGGGCCATGAGTCAACCACTACCTGTTGGCAACTTTCAATGGTGCTTAGTGTTCCCAACACAACACCAAATCATGAAATGGTCCCCAAACAGAAAGATTGGCTACATCCTTGAGGTTGATCTAGAATACCCAGAGGAGTTACACGATGAACACAACGCCTATCCTCTAGCACCAAAGAAGCATAGAGTCGCAAAGTCGTGGATGTCTCCTTAGCAAAGGGCATTGATAGAGGGGCATGCAGATGATAAGACAGAGTAGTTGCTCCTAACCCTAAAGGACAAAGCCAGATATGTTTTGCACTACAGGAATCTTCAGCTTTATCTAGAGCTAGGCATGAAGTTGAAAAAGATTCATCGAATCCTCAAATTCAAGCAGAAGCCTTGGATGGAGCCTTACATAAGGCTGAACACAGAACTCAGAAAGCAAGCCACTTCTGAGTTCGAAAAGAACTTCTTCAAGCTGATGAACAACTCTGTCTTTGGCAAGACCATGGAGAACCTCAGAAAGCGCATTGATATGAGGCTTGTTCGCACGAATGAGACAGACAAGTTGAGAAAGCTTATCTCAAAAGCCCACTGTTCGCCAGAGCAACAGTCTTTGGTGAAAATCTTGCAGGGATTCAAATGCACAAGGACAAAATCTTACTCAAACGTCCAGTCTACACCGGCATGTGCATCCTTGATCTTTCTAAGACTCTGATGTACGACTGCTACTATAAGTACCTCAAGTTTAAGTACGTCTCGCGATGTGATCTATACACAGACACAGACAGCCTGCTTCTAGAGATCAAGACAGAGGATGTCTACAAGGACATGGAGAATCGCCTCGATGAACTTTACGACACAAGCGACTACCCGAAAGACCACTTTCTTCACAGCCAGCTAAACAAGAACGTCATCGGCAAGATGAAGGACGAGTGCGCTGGCGTCCCCATCTCTGAAGTGATCTGCCTGCGCTCAAAGATGTACTCAATCATGCTTGGCAGTCAGAAGAACATCAAGAAGGCGAAGGGCACCACCAAGGCTGTGACGAAGAAGGAGATCACACACCAGAACTATAAAGACGCCCTCTTCAGAAAGGAGGCCTTCAAACACGGGATGGACATGCTTCGAAGCGTGAATCACCAGATCTATGGCGTGCATCTAAACAAGACAACGCTCTCGCCCTTTGATTCAAAGCGCTGGATAAAAGACGATGGCGTCCATACGCTTGCATATGTTCACAAAGACATCGGAGGCAACTGAGTGCCCGGCGGCACAACCATCAACTCCTCACGCACAAACCCGCGCTTGGGGCCGTCGTACAGATAATACACGACAGGCGCATCTGGCTTGGTGACAACCTTCTCGATGTTGTAGACCTTCAAAGACCAGATCGGATCAGTTGCCCGTCGACTACCACCCTCAAGCTCACCGGGGTAATACAGATATCTTACACTAACACGGGGTGGGAGCTTCTTTTCATTCACCCCCCACAGGCCTAGCATATGGTGTCGCGGGTTTGGATGAGGTTGTTTTCTCTTTGATTGCTTGTGCAGGCTTCTTGCCAGTCAATCTGGTTACTTCATTGTTCAAGGCAGAGACAACATCTGGCAATCTTTTAACCCAAGCGGTCGAACGGCCAGAGGGCAGATTCATTTCAACAGCATACTGATAACCAAACAATCGTTCAGCCAGGGTTCTGTTAAATCTTTCAACAATCCCTTGGTCTCTGTGGATATCAACACGCCCACAGCGAATGGTTGTTTTATGAGCCCCCATCTCTTTTGTCACGGCTCCCATATTGTCTCCGGGTCTACTTGCAACAGTTGTGGCCATTTCAAAGGCCCGCGTCTGTTAATCCTTGCCAACGCCTTCGAAACTTCATCAGACTCTTTCGAAGTCAAGGGCTCTGCTGCTTTGTAACGGCTTGCTACATCCACAAGGGTTAATGCGTATTTGTAAACCTTTCTCCCGTGCGGGAGTTTGTCGTGAGGCAAAAAAAGTAGATCCGCTTGATGCACTGCATTGGGTGAGGAGACATCAAATTTAGGCCGAGGGATGTAGCGGGGCGCTGGGAGATATATTTGCCAAAGGGCTTGTTTGGCCAGCCATTTTTTTGCGACATCATCAGAGACCTTGGCCGCAATGGCCAGCTTTTTTACAGCGGCAAGTCCTTTCCAGTAGCCTTTGGGACTGTAATAGATCTTTGAGAGTTTGACCTCCATAGGGGTGGTATATACTTATGTGTTGTTGTTTGTTTACAGAAAGCGATAGGCCGCATACCCACCCGCAAGCAGGGTGCCTCCAATGAACGCAAGTTCACCAGTCTGCTGTTGTTGGCTGGGCTTATAGAAGTCTGAGAATTGAGGCTCTTTGTAATCTTTGATTTGTTTATCAGGTTGCGATTTATGCATCTGGTTATACAAGACCAGGGCTTGGTCGGTGGTTTGAAAGTTTTGGCTAGCTTGGTGTTTAATCCGATCGTTGGCTGCAATCCAGTCGAGGAGCTTAGTGCGGTCCTTCTGGTATTTGGCGTAAGCCGCTTGGTATTGTTCCAGAGCTTTGTCATGCCGGATTTTCTCATCCATTGCTGCCTTTCCGTTATCACCAGACAGATATTTCGCGAGATAATTGCCGCCAGTGAAAGCTGCCGCATTCAAAACAGCGCCAAGGGCCATTATTGCAATGCTGGCCATTGTGGTGGTATGTATACATATGGTTTTTACATGTTGTCTGGGAGGATTTTCTGGTCGTCGAGATATTTCTTTAGCGCGATGCTGCCAGCCATGACGGCTGTGAACTTGACGTAGTTCATTAAGCTTGCACTGGGGTCGGCAGTGAAGTTTTCTCTGATGGCTCTTTTCCCAATCCAACCAATACCAGCGACAAGGCCAGTTATTGTTGCGGCGTCGAGGATAGACTTCACAAGCTTATTGTCAGCCATGGTTTGTGTGCAGTATACATATGTTTTTTTATTTCATTTTTTTAATTCCTTGTCTTATCGGAATTCGAGATGGGGGTTGTTCTAGTGGTGGGGCCGGTGTGTTTGCTGGTGTTGCTGGTGGTTTGCTTGGTTTGCGACCAAGCTTTTGCATTATGGCTTCGCGTTGGTAATACACACCCACAGCAGAGACAACCAACCCTCCAACCCCCAGAATATAAAAGATTGAGTTGCTGTTGGTGTCACTTGTTGTGTCACTTGTTGAGGGTTGGTTTGCAGCACTGGTGTCACTTGTTGAGGGTGCGGGCTTTTGTGCTTCAGCCTTTTTCTTTGCTTCACGGGCCAGGTGGTTGCGTTCTGCTAGCCTTTTGCCAGAAGCAACACGGCCGGGGTTCTTTTCTGTTGCAGGCTTTGTTTTCGGGGGCTCAGAGGTAACACGTGCAGGTGTTGGAGTTGGAGTTGGCGTTGGAGTTTGAGTTTCTTCAGGGGTCGCCTCGAGTGGTGTGTCCATAGTGGGTATATATATGATTTTGAAAATTTGTCAAGTGTGCTGACAGGTTCCACCTAGGTTCCACCTAGGTTCCAGCCAGGTTCCAGTCAGGTTCCTTCAAGGTTGCTGTGAGGTTGCCCCAGGTCCCAGCCCAACTTCATCAAAGCCCTCAAGTGGATAGCCTTCACTGTCTCTGCTTGGATGTGTGGGTTGCGGTTCTAATTCTATTAAGTCAGGCTTGTGATCAGGCTCTCGTTCAAACTTGACGTGTTTTGTTGTGATAAAAGCAGCATTAGCAAGTGCTAGCCATCGTCCGCATCTCAGGGCAAGACCTCCAGCAAGATTTGACATCTCCTGGTAGATGATGTAATCATTTTTGAGTTCTTTCTGTAATTCTTTGACATCATCAATGTTGACCACCGCGCCAACTCCTTTGGACACGAGCATTATGGCGGAATCAACTAGGGATTCGGTTGTCTTGTTGCCGACATAGGCCTCGTACCTTTTGAAGTACTTGTCAACGTCTTTGTCTGACAGGCGCTTGACATGATCGTGTGTGAGCTGCACACCGATAGATTCTTTGGCCTTGCCAGTTGAAACAAGGATTGCCAGCTTCTCGCGTTTGGCAGGAATGCTACTGTCACACACGAACCCTGTGGGAGGTGTGGTATCAGGGGTGGCCTCCAGTATCTGCATTACTTCGTTCACGTCGACCTGGTCTTCAGCTGCTTGTGCCATCATCAGGGGTATATATGTGTTTTTAATTTTCGATAATTCTCTTGATGGTGGGTAAAAGAGTTTCAATCTCCCGTATAAGCCCCGCCATGGTGTTTGGCATAGAATTCAACCGCAAGGGATATCTGTTGAGAAGCATGAGGCGCAGATCTTCCTCACTAGCGGCTTTGATAATTTTGTTTTGCGCATCAAGTGTGTGTTTGTGCAATTCATCCAAAAGCTGCGAAAGAACAGTGAGCTTGTGTAGGCTGGTTGGTGCATCCATGGTATATATTTGTATTTAAACCTTGTACTCAATTCCATACGGGTGCCTCAAAGAGAAAACCAGGTGGGAGAACTTGCGGGATTTGAGCCTTGCGATAAGCTCTTTGTACTCCTCATGGGAGAGCTCGCCGGCATAGTCTTCGAAGATGGCCTTAGTTGTCTTGCTGGAGGGTGTGTAAAAGAGCACGATCGCTGCAATGTTATCACGATATGGCTTGGCAATGCTGGTGATCTGCTGGGTCAAGATCCACACGGATATGCCGTCATGCCTTGCGCTGTATCCCAGGCTCGTGCGGCCTTTGACATCTTTGGAGGCTGCGCAGTCATCGAGAATGAATAAAGTGTTGGTGCATGTGAAAAAGAAGCTCGCCAGCTTCAACCAGTCTTCGATCTCATGCTGTTGGCAGATAATCACAAAGATGTGCGGATCGCGGTCCACGAAGCCATCGTATGTCTTGTTCTTGACAAATGTGGGGCAGAATAAAACGATGTAATCAAAACAACCCCTAAAGGGGCCTCGCAGTTGGTTTAGAAGATACTGTGTCTTGCCAGAGTTAGTGGGGCCCACGATTAGTGCGTTGAATGGCAGCTTTCTTGGGTCCATAACCAGCACATATATTAGTTGGTTTGCAAACAATTGGTTCATGTGTTGGTGGGGAGGGCGCCTTTGCCAGAAGTCTTTGTATTTCATTGTATTATAAGGGTCTGGTAGATGGCAGGGGAGTAAGCTTATCATAGAAGTTAATCTTGCGTGTAGCCATGGGGGCTGGTGGTATATATATATGCGTGTCTTAGTACTGTACAGATTCCAGCTGCCTGCTCATGATGTTCATGAGCTGCCTGCTCATGAAGCGAGCCGGACACAATGACATCATGCTCGCCCAGCTTGGGCATCGAGACGTACAGTGTCTCGCCGGGATTGGCCTCAGAAGGGTTGAATGTGATGCGCTTAACGGTTCGCTCTGCCTTCATGGCGCCCACTGTCTTTTCACTGTGAGATGGAAGTAGATTCGGTTGCACAGCCATGGTATATATTTGTGTTTTTTTAAACTTATATTTATATATCATCATGGCAGAAGGCGGATATGATATACCTGACGAGGCAACTGATAGAGATCCTCTCATCCCAGACACAGGGGATGACGATGATGACGGTGACAACCCATGGGAGCAATATCGTATGACAGAAGAAGAATACAATCAGTGGAACCAGTACTTCAAAGACACCGACACCACGCAACCCTTTAAACCAGGTGACACCACGAGCCCCTTTGAACCAGGGGCTGCTTCCACACCATCTGGTGAACAAGTGCCTATGGTCACAAGAACAAGGTTGCCCCCAGAACAACAAGGCTCCCACACTGAAGAAATCTCTTTCATTACAGGGGCTACTCAAGGCCGGCGATTGTTAACAATGGATGATATGGCCTTTGACGAGGTTAAGGCAGGGTTTACCAGCGTAGACAGAAATCAACTTAATTTTCGGTACGAGACGAAACCAAAATCAGGTGGGGCCATCATCGAGGTTAAATATCATACCAGAGACAAATGGTATCCTCTTTACACAAAAAGCCGTGGTGCTTTAGAAAAGACTCTCAACGCTTCTCTTCCCAAAGAGATCAAAGCTGCACTAGGAAAGTCTTTGACTGAAGAGTTCAATGAGACAAATGCTGCATTTGAAGCAACTCAAAAAGAACTGGAAGCAAAACAAAAGGAACTACAACAAATAGAACAAACGGCTGCCGAGGCACAAGAACTTCGCCGCGACATGGATGCCATCGGGAATGAAATCAGAAAGATTGATGACAAGATTTAAGAGATAAAAGATGCATATGGGCCACTGGATACGGAGACAATGCAAAGACGGAAAAATAAAAAGAGAGCTCTTGAAGCTGAGCATCAAGCTAACGGAAAAGAACTGGACAATGCACAAAAAGCTGCCCAACAAGCAGACAAACTAAAAAAACAAATCGACAAACTCATGCTTGACACTAGGGGCATTGAAAGACGCCGAGAGGAGCTTAGAGGAAAACAGGACGCTGTAAAACCACTGGACGAACTGAAACAGAACAAAGAAGAACTTGAACGACAGAACGCTGAAGACAGGCGCATCATAGAGGCTGAGAACACTTCTCCCTCTGAAAGAGAAGCTGCGGCAGCCCGGGTTTCTGGACGACAGAAATTGAGGTGCGGGAAAGGGGAATGTCTTTGAGAGAGAGGGTTAGAGAAATCTTCAAGAAATGTGGCTGGACCCTACAAGCGATTGTTCTGGCAGCTGGCATCACCATTAGCGCTGTGGTACTCGCCACCTTGAATGGCCTGGCAAAGGCAACCAAGGCTAGTGGCAATGGGCTTAAAGAGCTTGGCAAAAAGGCAGCCAACGCCCTGCCTGGCTTGATTGGCTCGATTGTGAGCTTCATCTTCAAAGCGGCTGGGTCGGTCATCTCCTTTCTGGGTGAACACGCCTGGCTGCTCATCCTTGCCGTGGTGGCCTTCCTTGTTGAAAGGGTCACCAAGCGTTCGAAATCTTGAGCTTTGCGCTTATCTGAACCAAACGATAACGCCTGCCAAAGCAACCGCTCCCCCAGCAATGAGGGCCTTGTTTACGTGATGTGAGTCGGGTTGTGGTGTGGGCTGTGGTGTTGGTGTGGGGGCTGGTTGTGGTGTGGGTGTGGGTGTGGTGGCTGGTTGTGGTGTGGCCTTTGCGATGCCCTGTGCCTGTGTAGCCTGTTTATGTATCGGGTTTGATGGGTGGCTGTTTGGTGGATTAATCTTTGTCGGGCCACCGTCCATGGGGCGAAGGGAGGCTTTTTTGTGCCCAGGTTAACATCGTTGTTAACACCCAGCTTCATCCCTTACGTTGCCTCCTTGAGATTGTTGTTGTACCCCACCACGCTCTCTGTGTTGATAATCATGCGTGACGGCATCAGCCAGCTTCCGGGTGCTGTCGCAAAGTCTAAGCGCACTTTCGTTGCTTGGATGGCAAGCTGGTATCGCTGTACGCTTGTTGCGATGTCGTTCAGTATTATGGCCTCCTCTAGATGGGTGAGGAATACTCTCTGCGTTTCGAACGCCCGGCCTCCTCTTCCAATGATGCTGCTGCGGGTTTTGGCTTGTGAACCAAGAATGCAGTACACAAAGGCCTCGATTGATTGGTTCATACGCGCGAGCCCTGGTTGTGTTAGCCCTTGTGCATAATTCGGTACAAAGTGTTCAAACTGACTAACCGCGCCTTGGTCGTTTCGAACGAAGTATATGCCGTTGGCGAGATAGTTTGGGTCTTTTCTGTTTGTAATGCGCTCGTCATCAAACAGGGCTAGATCGGGATCAGGATAGTCGTAATCAGTAGAAAGGGGCCCATCATGTGCAACCCAAATGTACACATTGCCAAGACCGTGATTCTTACCGTATGTGAAACGGAAGTCAGAATTGGGGTCTACACCGAACTCTTGGCAAATCCTCTTGTATGCGTCGATGTTGAACTTGTTGTCTTTCTGGTTGAATGTAGGGTCGTCTGGCAAAGCACTCACGCTCTGTTCCCCACCCAGCTTGTAGAGTATTCGTCTTGTTGTGAAATAGACGTGAAACCTGTAAAATGACCGGAGCTGCGGGGTTAGGGAGAGAGTAGAGTTCTTATCAAACAGAAGGTCACGCGAGATCCCGCAGCCGGTTGTTGCACACCACAGAGCGAAGTTTAGTTGTTGTGGCCAGGAACTCATTTGCGGGCTGCCGAGCCACTTTCTCCCATATTTCGCGGTTGTGAACGTAATCTGTGTGTCTCTGAAAATGTTTCTGTATTTCGTTGTGAAATAATCAGTTGGCGTGACATAGATCTTTTGCTCTTCGTCTTTCAAGACTGATCCAATCATCATGTCTTTGTCGATTGTGTTATTGAAAGCAACAGCAGGGATTAGCTTTTGTGTGTTTCGGTTCAACGTCAACTGATAGAGAAAACCGCCAATTTACTCTAAGCCAAGGGCGTCTTTCAGGGCTTGAGTCCAATTCTTGTGTGGTATGTCTGAGGGCATAGCCCATGAGCCTTGCCCCTCTGGGAAAAGCACTACTGCTGAGGCTTTGTGGTTTTCGTTGAAAGAAACTTCTGTTTTGAATCTTGACATATCAGCGTGCGGGAAACGCCTTTTGAAGTCTGAGATTGCCTTTGCTTTGGCCGCTGTAGAGAGTTTTGCGGTTTCTGGCGTTCTCATCCAAGCCAGTTGCGGATCTACTGCGGGTTGTGTTGTTGGGTGCTGGTAGATATTAGGGGGGCTATAAAACGGGGGCGGGGGGTCCGTAATCGTGACCGCCAATGTCTAGACCAAGATTTGAACCAGGATTAAATCCACCAGGGCGTCTGCCAAACATGATTATATAAATATATTTATGAATTATATATATATACACAATGGTTGTGTTAACAATCGTGGCGCCTTCGAACCCTCACACCATCTACTTCGATCACCCTCTTCAGAAACCGAGCTATATTCGGCTCGTCTCTTGTTCACTGTACAATTCGTGGCATAATTTGAAACAAAGAGGACAAATATCTGTCAAAATATCAGGCTCGGAGGCCCAACCAACTATAATCAACATTGAGCCTTGTTTTTACACTCCTAGTAGTTTAGCAAAAACGATAGTTGACAAATACGAAGAGCGGGTTATAGACCTTAAAGCGGAATCGTATTCGCCTCTTGGCGCTATGGCAATTTTGAACCCAGGGAGCGAATATGTAATAGGTCTTTCCAATAATATCAGATTATTATTTGGCAAGGACCCACAAACGCCTACACATATAACCAGTAAAAAATTCGACTCACCAAGCACTTACTTTATCCACTGCGATCTGGTTGATAAAGAACAGAACCTGTTCAACGGTAAGCCTTCGACAGTCTTGGCTCGCTTTGACCTTCGCGGAAAGCCTTTTCAAAAGGTTTTTTATGAATCAACACAACAGAACATCTTGCGTGACATCTCGTCTGGCGATTATGTAAACAGCATCACTCTGTCTGTTACGGATGAGAACAATGACCCTTTCGACTTCAATAAAATGCCTCTTGAATTTAAAATTGAGATAAATTAAAATGTAATATATACAAACCATGAGCTCGGCTAACGTGTTGCCATCAGCTCCTGAATACAGCGAGACTCAATCACTTTACCCAGTCTTGCCCCACGGTGAAGACTTCCGGCTCAAGAAAATCTCTGACATGCAAAAAGAACTTGAGTCGGAGGCTAATCATTACAGGCAAGTTGCGAAGGAATACAAGCGAGCACACACCATTGTTCACGGAACGTCAGTAAGCTTTGGTTTCATTTCTACAGGCTTGTCTTCAGCTACTATCGCCACAGCTCTGACCGGAGTCGGGCTCATCGCCAGCCCTGCGCTTGCCAGTGTTGCCGCTATCACAGGTTTTTTTATCGGCAAGCCTCACTGTGTTTAGCAAGCGGCTCGAGAAAAAAATCACTAAACATGAGAAAATATACACACTCGCCCTTGCAAAACGAAACTCTGTCTGTTAGCTAGTTTCAAAAGCTCTAACTGACAAGAGTATCAGCGATTCAGAGTTCAAAATCGTCCTCCGGGAAGTTGAAAAGTATCACGAACTAAAGAACGAAATCCGCTCTGGCAAAACAAAGCCCTCACAAGACAAACAAACTCAAACTCCAGATCTTGAAAAACTCAGAGGCGAGCTTCGCAAAGAAGTCAAAGAAGAGTTTCAAAAAAAATCAATCGTCTTACTGCTGTGTCCAAGTCAGATTTGAAAGAGTAAACTCGGGTTTTAATCTACAAATCTTGAGGGAAAAGTCCGCCACACACCAAACATACATAACTGAATGATGCATCATCCACCTTCTGATTGGTTGAAAAATCATACAACTAACTCGTGATCTGAAACAATAGCTATTAATGATGGCTCATTTCCTGTTACCGGAAATCACGGGGAACCCCCAATTGAAAAAACAATTGTAATGTATAAACATGACTGAGTTCTCCGCACGGCTCAATGAACTTGACAAAGAACACACGGACATTCTGACCGCGCCGTAAGAACACCATAGGTCTTTCTCGGCTATTGAAGACATTATTTGCTCAAACGTCTGAGTTTGCTTAAGAGCGCCGATGTCAATAAGTTCGGTTTGATTGCGTGTTAGCTTTTGTTTTGAAAACAAATAACAGATGCCCCAGGCGAGTGTATTGTGCCCTTTTGTATCGTATATATTTCCGCCGTTTAGAAGCTTATTATGATTCAAACTTGGCTCTATCTGTTTTATAGAGCACATTCTGAAAAAAGAATCAACAAAAAGGCCTTTGTTGACCATAGCCCCGCTAAAAGCAAGGCCAGTTTGTAGCTGGGTTGCATAATAACTAGGGACTCGAGACATAGCTATTTTCCGCTTGAATGGACACTTGAACTCCAAAAGAATTAAATTATTATCTTTGTCTAGATAATATCCGTCAGGACTGCATGTGATCTTTAGATACAATGGGTGATCTGTTGCTAGATCGAGGGATATACTATGACCAAAAACTCTAACAGAGTGCTTTTGCTCAAAGTACTTACGTGCAAGCGGCTCGAACAGATTGCCCCAGGTACAGGCTGTATTGTTATGCATGTCTGCTGGCTGTATTTTCTTTAAGAGCAAGCTATTTGGTGTTTCAAATAGCGAAACGCCTGTCAAGGCTGCAATTTCGGACGCACCAATAGTATTTTGTCGGTAGCTCACCCAGTCGGCGCTCTTTTGTTTCAGACCAGTGTTCCTCGAATTGAGAAAGTTCAAAAACATTTGTGTTGTCGTCATCATTGATATACGAGGGGTAAGTGTTTATTCAATTGGTAACACCAGAGCATTGAGTATATTAGAACGAATCTCTAACATTGTTTCCTTTACTGGAGTTGTATCTGAAACCTCCTAAAATTCAGAGGCACCCTTTTCCTGATATAGCCTCAGTAGACGAATAGTTTTCACAAGCGTTTGAACATCTTCATGTGTATCCATATCAGTTCGAACATAGTCATTTGGTAACTTAGTGATTAGCCTTGTAGGAGGTAAAATAATATTCTTGTAACGGCGGAATACAGCTTTCGTAACCGCGCCTCCAACGTCAATCGGCTTCCCCATGATTGCAACCCAGCAATGCCACGATACAAATTCGCCATGTTGTTGAAACCCCTCGACCACCTTTGAAACGTACCCTGCTGTCGATAGAACTTCCACTGCAAGTATCGCTGAAGGAAGACATGCTGCATAAATACCTGCATCGAGCAGTATGTTGAAAATCATGTTAACAATCTCTATCACATTCTCTGGTAAGCATGTTCGTGTAGAAATTGTCTCGTTTGATACCTCAAGACTGGCTTTATGGTTGTCACACAAAGCGGCACTTAGTGGAGGAACCGCCTCAGTTTTGTTTACATACAAACGATTCTTTTTAAGACGTTGCCTTAAAAGCGTTTTCTTCCCACGACCCATCGCGATATACAAGGGGTTTACATTTGTTCAATTGACAACACCGACCCCAGTTCACACAAGAGGTGATTACTATGTAATAGAGGGAGTGGGTGCATCCGACCCAACTAAGCCTACAATTCACTAAAATAGAAAGAAATGCTGTATAGTGACTAAGAAACTTTGGTTTTACTTCTGAAAGGCAGATAGTTAGGAATTATAACTTGCATGAAACAATTGAATGGTCATTCTATGACCCGCAAG
Organism: Cladopsammia gracilis; assembly: GCA_022457155.1. Taxonomy (NCBI): domain Eukaryota; kingdom Metazoa; phylum Cnidaria; class Anthozoa; order Scleractinia; family Dendrophylliidae; genus Cladopsammia; species Cladopsammia gracilis. The sequence continues at coordinate 665,830 of JAJGOT010000295.1, read as the reverse complement.
GCAAAAATAAATCTCGCTTACCTGTGAATGGGTTTCATACACCTTCGCAGCAGTAAACTAATCATGATTTTGAAGCATTTTCTACACGCGGGTTATAACTGGAGATTCCTTTTCAGATTATATTCTGGACTTAAAAGCCAGGAGTGAAGAACGGAGTTGCGATCTGCAGGTGGAGCGCGACTACTGCGTGACTGGGCTAATGGCGTGACACTTTACGATAGATAGGTTTAATTAAACAAAATTGTGTATTTTTTTAGCGCGTTGAATCCCATAATTCTACCAAAAATATAAATTGATTATTCCTGATTCCCCTTCTTTCTTCTCCTGCATTTGCCTAATCCGTAGGTTGCGAAAACTCGACTGCAGGGCCTTGATACACAAAACTGTACCTTGTCAGCGGGGCCGTAGCAAGCCCGTCCTTTCTAGGGCTGTCCGGGGGCATGCACCCCCTCCCCCCCGAAAAGTTTTGAAAATAAAACACTGGAATCTGCATTTTCCAGCATTTTGGGCTTTTAAATTTCAAGTATTTGATAGATAAAAACTCTTTCGAAACTGACACATATTTATACAAAGCACAGCACATTTCCATGATCCAAAAGGCTTAGCAAAGTAATTACTCAATGACTGTCTTGGTCAACGAAAGCACAACAGTTGAACAGTCAATTAATTAGTACTTTCTACACTGTCTCAGCAAATCAATGAATATTGAGGTAAGTAAAACACTTACACACCAGCTGCAACTATATGTTTCACCTGTCAGCGATCAAAGAAAGTTAGAGGGAAGTTAGACTGTCGACTGAGTTGCCTTAGAGGCAAGCACAGACTTCATCGGAAGGTCGTTCTTTAAAAACTTTCCAAACAATTGCTTGCGATGATGATGATGATGATGATGGTGATGATGATGCGCCGCTGGTTGCTCCCCCCCCCCCACAAAATAAATTGACCCAAACCATTTGCCAATTTTTCGTGATGCAGAAGAATGAGGTGAGCGTGGCCTCTCCCGTCGTTGAACGCAGATAGGTCTTACACGCTTTAAGGCAAAGAAGGAGCGCTCGCTGATGGCGTTGGTAGCTGGCATGACAAGCATAAGCTTACCAGGGTTCAAATCTCACTCAGTAGGAGTTCGCGATCATTTCTGAGTGGCTGAAATCAGTTTTGTTTTCAACATTTTATATTTGTGTTTTCAATATTTTTCCGGGGCAAAAAACTAGGGGGGGACGCCCCACGCCCCCCCCCCCCCCCGGTTCCTCCCCATGCTACGGCCCTGTGTCAAAGGAGTCATGTGAGCGTGAGAACGTTTTAGTCGTCAGCAAGTGGAATCAAGTCAGTGGAATCAGTCTACTCTATAGCTGTCAAAAGGAGCTGTGAATTTCACTAGTCATGGCGGAACATACTCCGGAACGCTGTTTATTCCATGCTATTCTTGGTAGTCAGTGCGGTGTTGATAGCATGGATAAAGAAGCGCGGAAAAATATCCCGCTGCTAGAATGCGCGCGCGATATCAGTAGTCACAAGGCTAAACATTCGTTCAGTGGTGCTGAAACTGAGGGAGATCATCTTCGAGCAAGAGCAAAACATAGAGTTGTGGACAATTTGTCCAGGTCATCAACGTCTCTTGGTGTTAGTTGGCGGCGGAGCCCTACTAAATGCTCTGTACCCCTGAAATTGTCTTAACACAACACAACGAAGCAGTTGGAAAGCGACCAAAGGCGGAAACAGGACTGAGTAAAGCTGCTTCCCAACTTGTGCTAAGGGAGACAGGTATCTTCATTGCCGCTGGCACTGGTAAGTACACTTTGCATAATGACGTTCGTTCAATGTTAACGAGAAATTAGTAATACAGAGAAGAGAAATTATCACAATACTTTTCAACTCTAGGTGTATGCTCCAAATGCAGAAAGCTGTTAGGGCAGCTACTGCAGAAAGTGACCCCAGTAAGTCCAAGAAGTGTCAGTGAGGGCGAGGCGCTCCGAGGAATACAAGAAATACCAATTTTCCTCCTAGCCCCACGCCTATTTTGCTGATTTAGTCACTATGCGCGATGTTCTACCGCCAGTCCACATGGCGGTCTGAACCCTGTTCGCTACTTACTACACATGACAATTCCACAGATACCACAACTCGGATAAGAAAGTACTCTGTGCGCCTTTGCGTGTTAAACACTGTAAACACCAAATTGAAGAAACGTTGACTCGTGAAAAGCATAAACCATGAACGATGAGACCGAATGGGATTCTGGGTAGGCAACATTGGCAAGCTAGTAATATTAATTCTATTTCTTGATAATCAAGATTTTTTTTTGTTTGAGACATTTAAGAGCATGGTTTATGCATCCTGTGTTAATATAATGTATATCCTGTCACAGACGAAGATTAAATTTTCCAACTTCCCAGTAAACCTTTGGGTCGCATCGTTCATGGTTTATGCTTTTCACCTGACAACGTTTCTTCAATAGACTATTTAGCTAATGTTGTTTTGCCAGTGCATCTTGGGTAGTTCCAGTCCTTTGTTGGGGCAAACGACCAGTTTGGCAGGTAATTTGAAATTTTAATTTTGGCTGTTTGCCCCCACAAAGGACTAGAACTACCCAAGATGCACTGGGAACACAACATTAGCAAAATAGTCTATTTGGTGTATTAGCCAATACGAGCGACCGCCCTCAAGTGGCCGTTACCAGAGCCTCCTTCGTGGGATCTGAGAAGCTGGGGCCTGGGTACGATAACTTATAAATGCCCATAAGAAGTTTCTGCAGTCGCGCAGGGTTAGCGTGTCATATCACCCGAAACTTCTAGATCACGTTAGGGCGCCTCCAAAACGAAGAAGTCCGCTACAGATCCACTACATCATTAGCCTTTTGGTTGTACACTGTTAATCAGAGCGGCTGTAAAAAATTATCCTTGTCTGAACGGCTGTTTTCACGGCCCGGAGTCACGAAATCGATTTTTATCATTCTATTCCAAAATTAATTCGTATTTTGAAAAATTAACTCCAGAACATTATTAAACTCATTAATATCAACCTTTAAACCGAAAATAAAGGCAGGTTGACTTTCCAGCCGTGGCCGGAATTTTTCAATTTTGTCTGGTTTTTGCTGACATTGGCTCTTAAAGTGGGTGATGGCTTGCAAACTGAAAATCGACATAGAGTCTAGTGATGTGGCGGCTAAAACGGCGGTAAATACCAATAAGAAGCGGTTTTTTATCCTGTGCAATTTTATTGCTTCTAAACTTGAATGTTTCGGAAACCTCTAATTAGTTTTATTCGGTTATAATGTCCACAGCTTTGATGGTCTAGTGGTTACAAAAAACAATAGTTCACTCGAAGTAAAACTTATACTTCTTGCTAAAAAGCGAAATCGATCAAACCGGATTCGAAGAAAAGAGAGAGTAATACCCATATTAGCTTCGAGATCACTACCATTTTAACTTTTCATAGAGCATCCCCTTGAATTTATAACCATTAAAATTATTAAATCAACAATCTAAAAATAATCAAATTACATCATTCTACCCCAGTGTGACTCTCGAGTTAAAAATAGAATATGATGACATTTATTCCCGACAATCCATTGACTTAAAATAGATTATGATGTGATTCATTTCCAACTCCCCATTGACTTAATAGAGATTATGATGTCATCTCTACCCATGTTTTACCCATGACCTCACCTCTAGGGATCATGACGTTAGCTCATCTCCGATCCCGTTGCACCTAGGGATCATGACGTCAGCTAATCCACGATCCCGGACGCGGACAAACAATTTATAATATGATGTCATCACTCCCCCATTGACCTAAAATAGATAATGATGTCATCTCTACCTATTTTTAACCAATGACGTCACCTCTAGGGATCATGACATCAGTGAATCCCCGATCCCGTGGCGGTCAACCCCCACTTTCCTACTACTGTCCATGCATGCTCGGATAATGGGGATGAAACCTTCAGTTAGTTTTATCTGGTTTTATTAACATTGCAGAGTTGTAGAAAACAAATGCCGTCTTTTTTTAACCGAACGAGCAGGGACGAGATATCTCCTGTATATCTCAGTCGAGAAACAGGTTATAAGCACCTAGTGGTTAAGAAGCCTGTAGGCTTACATTTTGGCATCTATACCTCCATGATATAAGAACCTGTAGAGCTTAAAATTGAAACAGGTTCTTATACGGAAACTCAGAAAAAAATAACAAAAACGGTTTTTGTATGGTATTCAGATTGTGCAGAATCTCTTTTAATTTCAATATAAGAATTTGATATCACGCTATTCACAAATAATGCATGCCAGTTTACAGATTTTTATAGAGGACCTAAAGCGCAGTGTGTATTCCCTACAATGAAGATAAGACGGGCAAAAACAAACGATAAAAACCATCGTTTCGGAGTGATCATGATGCGATTGACAAGGTATTTCCATATAATTGCATGTAGTTTAATACCTTGACAATGGCCTCGTATGACTCCAAACGTCGACTTTTCAGTATCGATTGTTTTTGCTAGTCTTGAGCATGTTTCTGTTAGGGACTACACACGTACATATAGACTTGTTGCAGACCAACAGCAAGACACCAAATATATGAGAACCTTCAGTTTTAGGCTAACTTGGAAAAATCTGGGTTCAGACTTATAAAGGACAACATGAATACCCAGGGGGTGAACTCCATAGACGGGGTGCTCGCCATACCTTTCAGCGTTCAAAATTTGTAGATTGGTACCGCTTACTGGTACTGAAATCTAAAACGAACACGGTTAGAATTATCGCGGTACCTTTTAGGATATTGAGCCGAAAAAATATGACAGAATATGACATGCGTTGTTTAAGAATTGGTACCTCTTAGGGGTAAAAATTATTTTAAGCCACACCCATCAAAAGAGATTCCGGTACCTCAATTTTAGGGTGTTTTTCGAACATTTTCGACAAGCACCATCGTCATTTTTATATGTGAGTACCCCCCGATCATGAGCACTCCGAAAAACGTGACAGTATAATCAGTTTTCAAGTTACCTAGTAGCAAAATCGTGATACAAGTGCCCTGGAAACCCGGCACTACTATGGGGAGGATGGTGGCATATCCCTAGAGAGTACCAGAACGCATGTGATAATTTAAAGACTCGCAGAGGAACTTGCCTGCACGAAGCCATGTTAATTCCGCAAAAGTGTCCGCACTGCCACTTGTTGTTTAAGTTCAAGTGTCTAGAAATATAGATAACACTGTTTTTTTTCTTTTTTTTTTGGTGGTGTAATTACCTTAATTGACAGTAATTTACAACAAAGTCTAAAAAATCTAATAATAAATATTTGACTAACCTTTGCTCTTATACAAAAATGCTCTTAGAGCAACGAAAAGGAAATACCATTAGCGCCATTCCTCAAAGACACAACAAACCAAAATTGGATTTAAACGATTTTACCACGACGCAAGAGAAGAACTGGAAAACAAATTGCAAATTTTCCAAGTTGCACTCCATTTCCATCTTGGGCATCCGCAACCAAAGAAACTTATCAGGGGCGGATCCAGGATTTTTTTAGGAGGGGGTGCGCCACTAAGGAATGTTTTTTTTTTTCACATAGTTTCTTTTTTTTGCAGAACACCAGTTGTATTAGAAAACCGCAGGTCATCTTGGGGAGGGGGGGGGGGGGGGTGCGCAACCCCTGCACCCTCCCCCTAGATCCACCCCTGCTTATTGATAATTTCAGCGCACTAGTGTAGTAGTTGTTAAGAAAACTGGAACATTATTTTTAGGTTTTCGTCCATACAAATACAGTGTGCTTTTGGCTTTTCAAACTGATGCCGAAATACATGACATTGCCTCTCTTAGTAACAAAAACAAGCATTTTTGTTTAGGCATGTGGTTAATTATTAACAAAACCGATGAACTTCCATTCAGGGGACACCTCTCCTTGTCCCGAGGATACCTCGTAAATAGAAGTTCGACTATCAGAGGTATGTCCATAAATGCACGCTAATGAGATTCATGCTCTTTATGATAGACATCATGAAGTGTCCCCTAGACCTAATTCTCACCAAAACACAAGCAATTCTGTCAAACATGAAGTCATATGGAAATTACAAATAATTGTGTGCAATATGAAGTGCCCAAGGTCCGAGTTACGTGCATTTCTGGACATAAGTGGACTATCAGTACGAAAACTGCTAGTGGTCATTTAAGTGTCGCTCATAATCCATTTGAATTCAAATAAACAGACGAGCGCGTAGCCAAATGCTTCTTATCTTGTAATAATACATTACCCTACACTTTAATTAACCAATGCAACTAGTTAAGTAAGTAAACACTTTATTAATTAGTAAGTTAACAAGATGTATTAAGATTCTTAGTTCCTCAGATTGATAAAAAAACCTCATCCAAACTATTGTGATTGGCTGGGAAGAATCCAAACTCGCGGGAAATTTAAGCTAAAAATAGATACCTCTGTGAAAACGTCCCGACATAGTCGTAGCATTGGATCGAGTTGCACGCTCCGGATTATGGGCTCCTGTATGAGCATACTACTTGGTAGCAATGTACGTGCATTTAACTCTTGAATTTAATTGGGCACTTGTAAACTTCGACGTTTGGACCGGGCCTAATTTGGGGTTTTCCACTTCGTTCTTCCAATTTTTCAATTTAGTAACAATAGTTTCCATTTTGATTGGCGCAAAAATAGCTACTGCTTATAACCAAGAAATTCGTTTCAAAGTCAGTGGCAATTTTTTTTATTATTTTTCCTAAGACGTTCAGTTAGTCATATACAAAAGCGAACACTAAAAAACTCAAGCTAATCTAGAATAGCCTGCGTAGTGAGGGTTCTTAAGTTGGGGTGAAAGCACATTGCCTGGTCTCGCGAATCAAAAGCTCTCTTGGAACGCGTGTGAGTGTCACACATATATGCAGGGTATTCTCAGTTTGTTTCATCAGTGAATGAAATTGTACAATTACGTATGTTTTGTTGCCACAAGCGAAGAAGCAATTCCAGCTTGAATGCAGTGTACTGTAGGCACAAGATATATTGGGGTGCTCCAATGGGTACTTATTACAATAGGCTTATTATTGGAGAATGTAAATCTCGGAACTGAAACAATATTGAACAATATTGTTCATTTGATGTGATTAAAATGTACAGATAAAAATTAAGAACAGTTTTAAAACTATACATTATTAAGTTTTCGTTCTGCAGTTGCATAATTCGCGTCTCAGCTCGACATTAATCCGAATTTTGACGCATGCAGTTCCTAACCCTAATGTTTACTGTTAGTGAAACCATAGTTTTTACGAGACATATATAAATCCCATCAGAATCAGTTTGTTGTGTTATTGAAATTATATCGGTTGAATTTTTTTCAGGTATACACGCGTATGCCGAAATGAATTGTTTTTCAATTTGCTTTTTAATGCTCACTGTTTGAACGCGTGTTTTTGCGGGCAGAAAAAGCCTGTCTCTTTTCAATCAACTTGATAGGAATCTGAACAATTTGATTTTTAACACGTTTCTTAGGGACAGGCATGAAAATAACTTCAATGCCCCTGGAGGAAATATTAGCTCCCCTGCCGACGTTTTACGGATTTTTCGTAAAACATCGGCAGGGTTCTATGGTTTCAGAATTTCCCGAATATCTTTCTCATCAACATTGTTGGCAAGGTCGCGCCGCTGAGAGCTTCGAGCACTGACGGCAAAACGGGCAAAACGGTATCGTTGAGGAAGTCTCTAGACGCGCCACTCGCGGCATCAATTTCTTGGGCGTGGACCGGTTGGTTAGTTGTAAAAAGCATGGCGAAGACTTCCACTAGTTTACCATTTACAAACCAAGTAACGAAGACTTTGCTGTTGTCCTTGAACGCTTCCTCAATGGTACGATCAACGATTGACTTGTCCTTCCTTGAAAGAGACCTTGGGCAGCAAACTGTTATAATGATCTTTTCCGCTGAAAGATACGCGCACATATGAGATTCGGAAGTTATGAAAGGAGCTCTTAAATACGCAACTACACTTCAAATTCCGGAAAATCAGGTTGCAAATAAGACGATCAGTCCCACTTTCCCAGCTTAATTTGTTTTGTTTTGTTTTGTTTTTTCACTTTTTATTTCAGATTATGAAGCTCAAATTTGTTACATCGTATTATTTATAACACCCATCATTATTGGAATTAACAATTTTGAGTTCTGTTGCATGTCATTATGAAATAAATGCACTAAAGCTTAGGCCCAGTTCAAACGTCGAACTTCACATGTGCCGAACCTAATGCAAATGAGCAAGAACAATAGATTTTGCTCATTTGCATTAGGTTCGGCACATGTGAAGTTCGACGTTTGAACTGGGCCTTAGATAAGTTTAAGTTTCTAATGTACTGTTTAAATAAGGCTGCCATCTAGCCCAAAATTTACATTCTGTGTCATTTTTCTATGCTAAATATTTCTCAGTTCTGAATTTTACCGTCTCGCCCCCACTCGCTCGACGGAATAAGCTGGGAAAGAGGGGCTGCTCGTAGTCTACTTCCGGTGAGTCCGATCGACTTAATTGCGACCTGATTTCCGGTAAGTCGAATCGTCAGACTCAGATTGGGTGTATTGGACATGCATGCGGCCCCCAGCATTAGGAGCTTCAGAAGCTGTAGTGACTTTGTTTGCAACGGCGTGTGTGGAAAAGGTACGGTTCCTATTTGACTTCTTGTTCTTAGTGTACTAAACGATCCTTGCCACCACCACCAACCTGAATAAGCGTAGTTCCAAAAACGTAGTTCCAATGATACGGGGTAAAAGTTAAGTGACGGGGTATTGAAAAGTAATTTTAGCGGAATTAAACTAACGTACTTAACTATAGGTTGACGTCTCCCATCCCACCCGCTCCCTTGAATTGAAATGACATCGGCATGGCGACCTCAAATGTAATTTATATTTAGTTTTTCGTCCTATTGTTTTAGTAATTTTAGTTTAGCTAGATATATATTTTCTTCTAAAAAAAATGTCATGGAAATGTGAAAATAAAGTATTGTATTGTATTGTTGTATTGACCGTCCAAAACTTTTACATGTACAATCCATGAGCGACCACCAAGCACTAGTCAGATCTGGATATCCGGCACTACATTATCAGTATGGCATTTTACGGTCCTTCTTAGACGTCCTTTTGGGGATTTGCGCAGTGGTGCGCTCCTTCCCACCCCACCTCCGAAATAGAGTATGATACGTGAGTCCGTTAAGATGCTGGTTATTACAGATTCAAGGCTGTGTAGGAAAATAACCTACCAACATTTCTTTCTGCAGTTTGTAGAAGCCTCAAGTAATTAACCCCTCGTTCTTGGTCACGGACAGCTTTGACTCTCTCAGCATCAACAACCAGCACACAACACTTTCGGGGATTGTTTTCCAAATATGATATAATGTCGTTGAATGCAAAGTTAAGAACATCAAGATCAGTGGAGAGGTTCAGAATGTCACGATGTTTCTGATATTTCTGGATCAGCTGGGTCACCGCCGACAAAGATTCTTGTTTTGCATTCCATCCAACAACTGACAGATCTGGTGAAAAAAGAACAAACATTTTAGTGCATAGTTAGTTACAAAATAACGTTATGTCAAGATATTCCTGAGAACCTACAGTCCACTGATGTATCTGCGACCAAAATATGTCTACTCACAGGCAGTAGTTTCCAGGTGTTCTTATAATGTGGGCGCCAGAGTTAAAAATGGAGAAAGGGGAAATTGTGTGGACTATGCAGATGGAGTAAATCGTCAACACCGTGACCTCTTTTTTTAGCGTAAACGACGCAGAGTAAATACACCTACATGTGCTTATAAACCAACGAGAAGCATCAGTACGATGATGTTCTGTCTATTTCTTATACAGTGGAACCCCGTCAAGTGGCGGTCGTACGTACTAACCGGGAAGTCACTGTAAAACTGTTCTTTACTTAAATTATATGTTACCTCTCCGTTCCATTTTCTTGAATTGTGAAGGAGCTGTTTCTTGAAATCTGCCTGCTCTTTGTGTGGAATGTGCTGCATTTTCTCTATACGTGGTCGTCGGAAATGTGGTATTCGGCTTTTGTTCAAACCCAAAAGTATCCCATTGCAGGGGATCACTTCCACCCAGTCGCTGAAAATTGTCTTCTTTTGCAGTGTAAAGGGATGCATGTTCTTTTGTTGCATGTCCAGCCGAGACGATTGGATACAGGTCTTTTCTCTTCGGCTTGTCTTCCAACCTTAATGTATCCCACCGTTGTAGGCCACTTTCACCCCGTCGCTGTTGTGATTTGGATTCTTCCTTTTCCCCCCTGACAACTGACAGATCTGGAACATTATAAAACAAAAAGTACTTTTCAGTGCATCCAATTAACAAAAGTGTATAGTACTCAAATATTGAGCCTTGGTTACAGGTTACTTAAGGCACGCACTTTATCTTGGTATTCCTGTGGCCAAATTGAATCACTGATGTTAAAACCAGAAAACCTAGCACTAGTGCTAATCTGTCGTTTCTCAGACTACGACTGGCAAATCAAACAAACAGTAATGTTAGTTTTTAGTCTTTTAAGGCGGGGGTAAACCTGAATTTTATGAAATTTAAAGAGGTTTTAAGCAGGGGTAGGAGAAAGAAAATGATTTTTGGAACACCAACAGACAGTCAGGCCCACGCAAGAGCACCCCAGGTTGCTAGTGGACTAACTTGGTGTCCATCTATTAATTATTAACTACAAATTCTAATTTTAAAACTTCACTAAATCCTCAACATTTCTTATTTCTCTAAATTTTACCAATCCTTTGAGAAAAACTATTTCCTCCCAAACATACCCAAAAATCACCCAAAAATTTACAAAACACCCCAAAACATAGATTTATGTTTTAAGCATAAGGTTTTTGGATTGCTTGAAACGCGAACGAGATATTTCCATTAAAGCCATGTCAAGTGGCGGAAAAATGGCGTTTAGGTTTACCAAAGCAGCGCTGGTTTCATTATACGGTCGAGGTTGGTCGCTTACTAGAGAATGGCCGTTTTTAAACTAGAGACGAGATAGTGTAAAGACGGGACGAACACTGACAAGGCGAACCACGGGAGACGAACACTGGTAGACATGGCGCGCGGCCACTAATAAAAAGGAATGAGTACTAGAGTTTTGGGCGGCAAAATTCAAGATGGCGGCCTTGTTGGTCTCATTTTTTACTGTTATTCGTATGTTGCCCGTCTTTATACACACAGACGCATTATGCGTCTAGACGAACTATCTTTCGTAATGCGTCTTGAATGACGCACTACGAAAGATAGTTCGTCTAGACGCATAATGCGTCTTCTGCCCGTCTTTATACTTGAGACGCATAACAAGACGAACTACAAATGTTTGCCCAAGTATAAGAACTGCACGTGCTTTCTTGCAAGCTCCCTGCGGGGCGACTGTACTCGACGGTTTTTAATATGTTCATTTCCCGACGAAAATTTCTGAAAAACCAGCGTCGTTATTGTCGAAATTAAAAGCACCCTTGGATTAAAAGTCGACGCGTTTGCTGTTTTCTTGACGCCAAATTTTTATCGAACACATTCCCATTTTCATTGTGTTGTGTCACTATTGTTATCTTTCTCGACCCAGCTACGCGATGCGCGAGTGAACAGTTTTTTTTCCGAGGAATCAGGTCAAGAAGTCCAGTTATCATGAATGATTATATTTTAAATAGTTCTATGCATTCAAGGATTCGGAATGTGATGATCTTGCTTTAATTATTGAAAATAAGGTCGAACGAATGTTTACGTTTTGCACAATTGCCGGAGATTATTATTCCACTGACTGTAGTAAGGGCTGCATCTTCAAACGCATTGACGCAATGTCGTGGAGGTAAAGTAAACGGTGATAACAAATTGGCTGGATAGAAACGTTTGAAAACTTATCAAATTCACGCGGCTCCACAAAAGCGGAAGCAGTTTTTAGAGCATTTTCACTGTCTTCTAACTAAGATATGACCAAGATATCCAAAGGATCAGTCGCAGAAGCTAAGTACCCCGCAGGAAAGCTAAAGAGCTCGAAAAAAATCGCTTAAATTTTGTGCAATTTCTGCTACAAACTGAAGGCTACGTTGGTTGTTGATGTAAATGCTGAGAGTTGCGATTGTTTTGAGAAACAAACTCAGCAAAGGCTCTTAGGAATGACAGTAATAAAATAAACACGCACGCGAACAACGCTCGATGAGTCACGCTATAAGAAACAGGTCACGGCATAATACGTTTGTATAATTCAGCCCCACACAAGTCAGTCTTGATCAGATCTACTGCGGAAAAAAAACATGAAAATTCAAATTGAGATTCTGTTATTTTCGATGATTAGGTATTTAATAATAATTTAAAGGTATAAAAATAATGGCAGAAAAGATTGGAAAAGAATAAATTAAACAGAACAACTTCTGCTTATAGTAGACTACGAGTAGTCCCTCCTTTCTCGCCTTTCTCGCGTGGAGTGATTTTCACGCGCGCTCGCGTTTCGATCGCTCTACTATCCCTGAGGAAAAAGGAGGGACTACTCGTAGTCTAGCTTATAGGAAATCCATTGTGGATTAACTGTGTCATTTACTGAGTAGTCTCGGGTAAAAACTCTCTAAAAGGCCCATCGTCAGGCTTACCGTGATGCACTATTGTTTATTTTGATTTGGACCCAGATAAATGCGATCTCTCGCGAAGTAAAATTTTTGCCTCTCATCTCCAGGAAGAAATGAACACTAAGTTTGAAATTTCGTTTGACATTTATTTTAAAATTTATTAGTCCAAGAAACGGTCCTGTTAGATATCAACAGCCCGTATAACATGTCTCGCATTTTGTCTGGGGCCGCTCAACCCGCCTTAGTGTAGCTCTAGGCAACTCCAGTCGCCGAGGCAGTTTCCTCCGCTTCGAAAGTTTGCATCGTGGGACGCGGTAAACTTTAAAATTTTAAAAAAATTGAATTTAAAGAATTTAAAATTGCGACTACTTCGTTTGAACGGGCCGCTTGTGCCGCCACGATTTCACTCTCATCTATCCTGTGTACAGATTGGCTAAGCCTGTGAATGTGCTTCGCTTGACAACGAAGCGCGATGTGTCGCACTATATTCAGTTTAGACCACAGCGTGCGTTATACAATCAGGTCACGCTATAGTCAAAATTTTGGCGTAAAAAGGTGAAGTAAGGAAAACTCCGCGACTAAAGACTAAAACTACGACACGCGATGTCAAGTAAGAAAAATTAAACAAGCGTTAAACGGATATTTATTTATTTTTCATATTTTGGTTCATTCCGACTTTTAGGATTCCGGACTCCGGTATCCGGGGAATAGGTTAACCCTTCGGAGGACATGTGAAAGATTTTGAAACGTGTTTGAACGAAGTTACATCGGAGTGAGCGAAGCGGGGCTTGCTTTTACTTTGAAAACGGAACAAGAAAGGGCAATGCACCATCTTTTTAAAGGCAACGATTTAATGGCCGTATTGCCAACAGGATTCGGCAAGAGTGTAATTTTCCAGTTGTTTGTAATGATGTACGGAGTACGAAGTAAAAGGCAGGGAGGTACAGGCTACTCCAGTGTTATTCAGTGTTATTTCTCCATTCCAAAACATAATTCGAGATCAAGTGGTAGAGGTAAATTATATGGGGATGACGGCGAGCGATTTAAATGAAAAACTGGACTGCTTGGACGATATACACAAAGGGAAATTTCGAAGAACGCACGTATTTTAGTTAAAGTTACACAAGGATTTCCTCGCTTTAATGTAAAGGCACGGAAAGAAAACAATACGTACCTTATTCCTCTATAAATAATAGGCCAGGAAATGTTTTTCTTAGGCTTGAGTAGACCCGTTGAAAAAAAATTATCATGGTATAGTTTGACTGTTGTCGTCCATGTCTGTTTGTAGTCATCGGTAATGCATATTTTAAATTGGTTGGATCGATGCAAAAAAGGCGAGTCAAAAGCCAAATAATACCCAAATCCAGTCATTTAAGGTTTAGAATTTCTCAAAAACCTAATTGACTCCAATTGACTCCACGATTTCATCCCAAATTTTAATGTTGAAAGTGATCTATTTCGGCGGTTGTTTGTTTTATCGGCGTTGAATTCGGCATCCGGCAAGCTCCAAGTGGCGTGTCGTTTGTGGGAAGATCTATTTGAATTTGTGGACCGATTCGAGTTTTATTTTGGTCACAGCAAAATATAAGATGAAATGAAGCTGAATGATTAGAGTCATGCATTTCCAATACTCACCACTTGTTCAAGTTGTAAAAGTTAATGTTCAAGTGGTACGACTCGTACTACTCGTACGAGTCGTAAAACAAGGCTCGCCGTTCATACCACTCGTACAAGTGGTGCTCTAATGAGATGCAGTTACACCACCGAACACTTCATGTTATTAACTTAAAAGTATCCCATTTACCACTTGTACCAGTGGTATGAACGGCGAGCCTTGTTTTACGACTCGTACGAGTGGTAAGAGTAACAATAATTCTCTTTCTCCGTACCTCATTTAAAACCCTTGAAATTTCACTACAATTCAGGCGTAACTTCCCCTTAATCTCAATCCCCCCTGGAAATACGTTTCCCGCGAGTAAGCCCACATAAAACACCTTTGGTAAGTATACTATATATCTGGGCCTTATCACACGATACGAGTTTCAAAATTACTGTAAGCTCATATTATATCTTATCAAAACCTATTTAAATTCACTGACTGATTTGATACTACGTATACTGTTAACTGATTTTCCACACCTTCAATTACTAGTAGCTGTTTGTTTTTTTAGGACTTTTGTCAGTCGAGTCTATGACATTTCCCCTAAATTTTAATAAATAAAAACTAACATACATGACAAAAACTCAATTTCATGACCAACTTCTAAGAACCGTCCGACTTAAAACCTACTAAAAAACGTTTGGCATTATGTCTATATGTATTGCTCTTTACTGCCAACTCTTCGGTTCAAGTCCGAAACTATGATGATATCACATTTTTCCCGACTTGTTGATAAAAGAAAAGAACTTACGTCTATATATAGGTCCCTCTTGAACAATCATTCTCGCGTTTCCTCTTGAATCAGAAACGACAAACAGGTTAGCATCAGGAGTCGCCTTGTAATTTAGCATCAGCCTGTTGACTGCTTCTTGAGGAACTCGCCAGTTTTGGCAGCAAATAACCACATCTTTAGGTTCGAAGGAAATCAGTCCATATTTTAAACGAGTTTGTAACACAACAGTTTCGTCTAGAGCTAGAAGTATCCATTTCTGCCATTCATTTCCTCTCTTTTTGTCCACCTGGCATATATAAACTCCTTTTTCATTCAAGAGAATAACAAGTTCAACGTTCGACTTTTTCGAATTCTTGTTCTGAAGGTCACGTGCAATTTCAGATGGTACATCAAAACCCGACATCCAATATTCAACATCTTCTCTTTGCCTAGAGATGTCCCCATTGCGAAGTCGCGTCAGTACCATCACGGTATTCCCTGTAGGTAAGAAAATCTTGCAGTTTCTTAAGTCAACGCCGTACAGGTTGTAGCCGACGTCTTGTGATAAGCCACTCGCAGCATTTTCTTGGCCGCTGCCAAGTTGGATATCTTCGAAGGAAGGAGTTTGGGCGGCAAACGTCTGTTGCTGTGAATAAGGTTTTGTGATAGTTGACGTCAAAAGCATGACGAAGTCATCTGGGTTCAGCTCTAGTTTACCATTTACAAACCAAGTAGCGTAGACTTTGCTGTTGTCCTCGAACGCTTCCGCGATGGTACAATTAACAATCCACTCGTCGTTTTCTGACAGGGATCTTGGGCAGCATACTGTTATGATGATCTTTTCCGCTGAAAGATACATGCACATATGAGATTCGGAAGTTATCAGTGAAAAAAAAAATTTCAATTAAAGGTTTTTTTCTTGTTTTACTACTATCAAACATGTTACTTTAGCTGGTCACAAAACGGCCCCCAACATGAGAGGTTTGACAAGAGTAAATGTTTACATGGGTGTAAATGTATAAGAGAGGATTCCCTGTTAACGAATCAGTTAAACTGAGTTTTAAAGACCTCTTAGAAACTCCTATGTCTTCGGAAGGAAACGCAATTTAACACAAAATATGGGTTGCCTTACCCACCATCCATGAATAACGTCTGGCTACCGTCCAAAATGTCCATTAGGTACGCTACGTAGCCACAAATGAATAATGGCTCTGCGTGGTTATCAATACCAAGCACTATTCAAATCTGGGTATCGCTACATCATCCGTATGGAATTCACGTTCCTTCTTCAGACATCTTTTTCTGGGTTAATTTACTTTCGAGGTCCAGTGTGATACGTCAGCATGCTGGTTGTTACAGATTCAAAGCTGTGTAAGGAAATAACCTACCAATATTTCTTTCTGCAGTTTGAAGTAGCCTTAGGAAATCAACCTCTCGTTGTTGTCCACGGGCAGTTTTGACTTTCTCAGCATCAACAACCAGCACACAATGCTTTAGGGGATTGTTTTCCAAATATAATATAATGTCGTGGACTGTCGAGTTAAGAACGTCAAGATCACTGGTGAGGTTCAGATTGTTATGATTGTCGCCTATCAGTCGAGAAACAGTATAGACTGATTCTGGTTTTGCATTCCATCCAAGAACTGCCAGACCTGATGTTGTAAAAAAGAAAAAAAAAGCATTTCAATGCATGGTTATTTAATAAGTAATGTAATGTCCTGAAGACAATCATAAGGTTGTTGCAGGTCCACAACAGTGGGTGATGTCTCAGATTAGTCAGAATAATCCCAGGTCACCTGAGAAATCAAACCTACAGCCGTACCGATGTAAATGCGACCAAGATTATCAAATATCTACTCACATGCAGTAATCTACAGACTTTCTTATAATGTGAGTGCCAGAGTTTAAGAGGTAATCGTGTGGACTAAGCAGATGATGATGATGATGAAACCTTTATTTAAGATTTAATCTTATTTACGGAGTATATCGTAAACAATGACCTTTTTTGGTTTTTAACGTGTTTATAAACCAACGTGAAGCATTTATGATGTTTTGTCTATTTCGTACACAGTGGAAAAATCTGGTCGTGTTAGCGGGTGCTCGGTGATCGTATAAACGAGCGAGTGGTTCTTCATTTAAAATGTCATTTAAAATGTCTTACCTTTCCGTCTCCTCGTTTTGAATTGTGACGGAGCTGTTTCTTGAAATCTTCCTGCTCTTTCAGTGGAAAGTGCTGCATTTTCTCTACACGTTGTGCTCGGAAATGTGTCTTTTGTCTTCGGCTTCTCTTCGAACGCTAAAGTGTTACGTTGCAGGGGATGACTTTTTTCAGTGTAAAGGGCTGCATTTTCGTCTGCCCCATGTCTAACTGAGGTGATTAGATATGCGTCTTTTGTCTTTGGCTTTTCTTTCAACGACAAAGTATCCCATCGCAGAGGATTTATTTCACTGCTTCGCTGTTGTGCTTTGGATTCTTCCTTTCTTTCCTCGACAATTGATAGATCTGGTACATTATAAAACAAAAAGGATTTTTTTCAGTGCATCCAATTAACAAAAGTGCATCGTACTTAACATAAAGACCTTGGGTTACAGGTTACCCACACACGTTATCCTGGGATTCCTGTGGCGAACTTGAATCAACGCTGTGAAAACTGCTAATCTGTCGTTTCTCTAGCCCGCATTGCAGGCGTTTAATGATGAGGCGAAATTTCGAGGACGCGCGCGCCCTATAAATAAACCGGCGCCTGCAATGCAGGCTATCGTTTCTCAGAGTACAAGGACGAATCAAACACACAATAATGTTAGATTTTAGTCTCTAAATGCAATTGTTGCAACTGTAAATTTGATGAAAAGTTTACTAACATATTAAAGATTCCATTCTAACCTTTTGTCTCTGTGCTTGACGACCTCTTTTCCTTAGGCCTTGCCCCCTGATCACTGCTTCGATTTGCCCTGCTTTCCACGGGAACGACTGGTTTTGTGCTCTGAACCCTGCTATCCTCAGTATAAGGCATTTCTGGT
The DNA here is from genome assembly GCA_022457155.1 of Cladopsammia gracilis. NCBI lineage: Eukaryota > Metazoa > Cnidaria > Anthozoa > Scleractinia > Dendrophylliidae > Cladopsammia > Cladopsammia gracilis. The sequence continues at coordinate 647,867 of JAJGOT010000295.1, read as the reverse complement.
AAGATTGAGGAAGGCCTCCAAGACGACACTGATTCTAAGCTACTTACAGACGGCGGCGTTATAGGTCTCGGTGGAAGCATTTGTTTTGATGGGTGATATTTAGAAATCTCTTCTTTCTTGCTTAGGTCATCTCCTGCAGAAGTAAAAATGTTCACCATGTTTCAATGGCGGAAGCAATAAGAAACATCTGATATATGATTCGAGATCCCATTTTCGAAAAATTATATCACTTTATTCGATGACGTAGCAATACCCCCTCACTGGTGCCAGATAGTGGCTCTGTGTTTCTAATCGCATGCTTTTTGGGGGCAGAGTGTCATCCTCAGTATTGAAATCGTTCGTCTTTCCTTAGCTGTTTTCTCAGCGAAAGACTAGTACTAATTCAACAAGAGGCTACTCGTACCGGTAATGTCGTTACTTGCGGGGAACACTTTGTAACACAACAACAGGCAAATAAAACCAAAATTAGTTTCGCTTCTGCTTGCATGCGTGCGTATTCTCGTACCCAGAAATGTCCCAGATCTTATCCGATGCACAAATAACAGACGAAAACAAAAAGAATAAAATGAAAAATGGAGAGCAAACTTTACCTCGTTGCCGAATCCGTCACGAGTAAACAGCAACAAACAATAAAACCCAAATTTTTTTCGCACGACGCTACCGAATCCCAAGCTCAACATTTTCTCGCAGTGCATGCGTACGTATTCTTGTACCCAGATCTAACGCAATGCACAAAAGTAGATACGAAAACACGGAGGAAAAGGAAAAAAACGAAGGCCAATCCTTGACTCGTTGCCGTACCGGCACGAGTAATGAACTAAATGTAGGAGAATATGAAATAGAATAAACAGAGATTCAGTTATATCAGACTTAACAAGGCGACCTTTTCCGGTTAACGCAGTTGTTGCAACTGTAAATTTGATGAAAACTTTACTAACAAATTAAAAATCCCATTCTAACCTCTTAGGTCTTTGATTGTCTCTGTGCTTGATGACGTCTTTTCACTAATTCCATGTGCCCTGCTGTCCACAGGAACGTCTGGTTTGGTGCTCTGAACTCTATTGTCAGCATAAGGCCTTTCTGGTAAGAAGAAGCGAACCCCTATGAGTGAACTTCATAACTATCAGCATTTTTCTTGTTGTCTTTAAATGCTAAACGAGCTTATATTCGGCGGTCCTATACTGTGTTCCCACCAATTTGAAAGGACACCTGAGCAAAGAGGCAATAAATTCCTTACTGATGACGCAACACTACTTAATACTTGTGTCGGATAGTGGTCTTGACTGAGTTCTTTCTTATTCAAAATAAATGTAATCGAGACTGAGTAGCATTTCATCTTCACTTTAGAAATCTTTGGTTTTTTCTTAATGCGTTTGGGAAGATAATGAAACCGTTTACGTACTAAACAATTGACTAAAACAATTTTCCGTACTGTCAACCTAAACTGCGCTTACAAAACGGGTATCATAAATGTTATCGTATAAACTACACAATAAACGGTTCATCTGCACAGGCATAAACATGATCACCTTGTCAATTACTTATAGATGAGGAAAAGATAGAGTATAATACCCACAAACCTTTTAAATCTAAAGTAGACTCTGTGCTTGACAAGCTCTTTTCTTTAGGCCTGGCCCCTTGGTCTCTGATAAGGGGTGCCCTAGTTTCTCCACGTGCATCGGTGCTGGGACTTTGGACTTCTTCTCTAGCAGTGGACCTTTCTGGTAAGGAAGTTGGAGGCCTTAATGGTCCTAATGGTTCTGCGATCCTTACAGGTGGCGGTATTACACATTTTTGTGGAAGCCTTTGTTTTCGTGACTGACTAGATTCGGACATCTCTTGTTCTTTCCTGCTTTGGCCAACTCCTGCAGAAGTAAAATTGTGCACCATACTTCAATGGCAGAAGCATTAAAAAACTAATCTGACATAAAAATTGTGATTTAAGGTCCCGTTTTTTTTTTTTAACATGACGACCATTCGCATTTTTGGATTGCAGAAATGCCAAAAATCTCCTCTCAGGAGGAATATCAAGAAAACTGTGTCAAATACTCACCGCTGTAAGAGGCACCGCTGTAAGAGGACAGCATGATACTCAGAAGTTCTTCACTCTGCATCTTCCAACTGTACTTCTCTGCATATTGTGTTCGTAGTTCTTGACACTCCTGAATTGCTGTTTCGCTACCTTTCTGTCGAACACGTTTGATGGCCTCAGCCCATTGTTCTGGATCTTCTGAATCTACTATGAAATTTGATCCAAGAGATATTTCTTGTAGAGCTTCTCCGATTCCACTGTTTTGACTGACAAGGAATGGCAGACCAGCAGATAAGGCTTCTAGAGCTGTTAAGCCGAAGCCCTCTGTTCGAGAAGGAATAATGACAAGATTCGAGGCACATAAGAGTGTTGTTAGATATTCGCGGTTTTGAAGATATCCTTTCACGATAAGCTGACTTCGATCCAAGCCTTGTTTGAGTAATTCTGCTGTCACCTCGGTTTCCTTTCCCTTTAATGCGCCTACAAAGGTGAGATGGTAACTCTTGTCGTTCAACTTCGCGACTGCTTGAGCAGCGATATCGTATCCTTTAAGTTCGAAATCTTCCGTGTCACCACGGCCGAATACTAGAAGGCGAAACTTCTTACCACTTTTGGAGGGCAACTTCAAAGAAGATAATTCGGTAAAGATACCTGGGGTAAAATTATAAACTCTTTTTCCGCATGAGGTGAGGTAGGCTGAGTAGAATTCCATTAATTTTGGACCAACTGCTACAACAAGATCGGCCATTTTACACAGTTCTAGTTCCGCCCATTGTTTCTCCTCACCTTTGGAAATAGCGCCAGAGTAACCTTTGTACATTGCAAGTTCGTCAGGGGCTGTATGGACAACTTGGACCCATTTACATTGGTGACTTTTCATTACTATCTGCGCTTGTTTTCCAAGTACTACACCATGTCCAACAACAAAATCAATCACGAGATGTTTTGGAGGGAAAGCCAACCAGTCAACTGGCTCATAGCCCGGTAGCTCGTCTGCCTCCACTATTTTTACGTTATAACTGCTAGCTACTTGCTTGTCCTCGTCAGAACATTTTGGAACAAAGAAAGTAACTGACACATTGGGGTGTTTGGCCAATTGTATGGCTAGCTCTCTGTTCATGGTGGACAGGCCCCCTTTTGAAGATTTCCATTCGCTAGCCAAGAGTGTAATGTATACTGTTCTGGTAGACATTGCAAAACCAAATGGAACACGAACGCTCTAGAACCTCCTGTGAAAGTAAAAAGCCACAACTGCTTTTATTTGAGGTCCTATCAAATTTCAAATTAATTTTGAAAGGAGAGATTATGTTTATTTCGGTAGTGTAGCAGCCCCCAGAAACCCCTACTTCCATTGGCCTTGTAAAACACAGCTTCTATTGTTTTAGGGCTAGGATCCATTGTTGTGTTGTTTGCTCTATTGTTCTCTCGAAGGGTATCGAACCCTGAATGGTGTGAGACCTTACGAGAGCTGCAACATCGTTTACAGCTTAGTACCCTCGGGGAGTGGGGACGGTACTATTCATAACTGACAACGTTGGTATGGTTGTGTGGCCTGCTTCTTGAAACTCCTTTCAGACTAGAAAGAAAACGTGCCCATGTTAAGACTAAACTGCACTATTTTTAGTCCAAAACATGGCTAATACGGTAATACCATTCGTTTGCCAGAAGGGCCGGTCATGCATATTGTTCTGCTAAACATTGCGATCGTAGATAAATCAATAGAACTAGACTCCCAGAAGTTCCTGTTTAATAAACAGAGAAAGACGAAAAGTCTGAAAAGTAAAAGACGTTTAAAAGCCACAAAACAAGATCGTTTTTTGAAGGCCTTTCAAATTTAAAATTGAATTGGGAACTATGGTTAGCTATCTTAATGCCCGGGAGCAGGAGTTACAGTCGACTCCCGATAACTCGAACCTCCCGCTAACTCGAAGCAATTTTCGTTTCCCTGCAGGTCATTTTCAGTCTATATCATTCTACCTTGGATAACTCGAACCACGTTTGTCAAGACATGACAAGTTAAAAAACACAGTACTGTGGTCCAAAACGTTCAATTTATTTTGAAGCAGCCGCGTATTCTGTCTTTTTAAAAAAGTAAAAGTAATTCGCATGAACTCTGTAGCCCGATGTTGTTCGCATAACAGTACCTAGTCTTTTCCCGCGGCTTTGCTTTGTTTTGTTTCACGTTACGTTACGTTCTGATTGTATAATATTTAGAAATATTGTTCCATTTCATACAGTAATAAAATTTGATGAAAAGGTACACTGTATGAACAGAAATTCACAGTAAACACCGTTTTTTCCTTATTTCCGGTCATTTGTTCTCAACTCCCGGTGAACTCGAACTCGAACCTTTTTCTATTTCCCTTGCCTGGTTCGATAGGTTGTGCGCCTACTGTTTGAATTTCTTATCCATTTTCAGACCAAAATGTAACTGTTCTTTCACTTTAAACAACTGTTGAAGCTAATGAATAGATCAAATACGAGAAGAAGTGTTCATCAGGAAATCAAAACACCGAGAAGTGGGTTGACTAAAACAGGTGCAGCCGACTTTTTATTAAATTGACCTACTTTGAGATGTCCTCAAAATCTATCCTAATTAAATCGGGTTATCAAGACACTGTAACGGTTATATATTTTTTTGTTCATATTTGATAAATAACTAATCAGTTTGAGAGCCATAAAAATATAAACCGCTGCATCACGGTGTTCCTTTTGTTTGTTTATCACTGCTAGGATATTTTATTTGTTTTAATATAACAGGACAAGCAGTAGTACTGATGCAATAAAGATGGTGCATTCAAAACCACCACTTGATTTTCATTAAATCTGACCAAAACCATAAACGAATCGAATTTCATTTAGGAAATAGTCCCGGCCATAAACTTACACTGGCGTAAGATTCAATGTCTTTTATATGTTTCGAACCGGATCGAAAAGGATACATGTAGGACACTGTACTAGAAAAAAATAAGTAACGCAGTTTTCACACTGGTCACTTCTCTGTATCACAACAGATCACAACAATAATAATTATTAGTCTGTTGTTTGTGATCGTCCGGGTGAGTGTAGTTCTGAAAAGAACTGTTGTTGTTGACAATGACTGACGTTTCGACAACCTGAGCGGAAGTCATCGTCAAATTAATAATACAAATTTTTGAGAAACTACTAAAGTAAAATGTTTTGGACTTAGTTAAATGCACTCTAAAGTGAAAGCTCGGGGTAAACAAAAAACATCTATAGCAATGCGTAAATCGACATCCGCTAAAACAAACATGTCGAACGCACTCTTTTTATCTGTGATCAGTTTGATTACTATTAGTTTCTTAAAAAAAACGTTTATCCCTCACACAATATGTTAATAGTTTTCCCATTACTTCTGTGCGAGTAAGCCTTATCCCAAAAACGTTAACAGTACCTAACCAACTAATCATTCACTGATCGATTCCGGCTTAAAGATTTCACAGTCACCGGTGCATGACCATTCGATCGAACCAACTAGAATATTCCGGTTGTGAGTACATGAGTGAGACGTGAGTTTTAATGTGATAAGCGCTGGGTCTTTAACTGTAAAACATGTTGCATTAATTGAACGAGATACGAACGCGACAATTGTTACTGTGGTAACTTGAAATGTCATGTAGAGTTATAGTTTAATATAAGTATATCTGATCACATATTTATTTAGCATACCATAGTACAATTTAGAATATATAAATCTTAAATCACAGATTTATTGCTGAATAAAGGAGGTCCAAGGACGCGATTAATTAAATAAACCAAGGCGCTCAAAGAAATAATAAAACATTACACAAATTGGCTGGAAAGAATCGTTTAAGACTTACCAATTCAACTCCGGGGCCTCCTGGAAAGCAGATCAAAGCGGTGGAAGTAGCATTTATATCATTTTACTTTCATCTGACTGCAGTGGAACCAAGATTTCCAGTCGATCATAGGCAGTAGCCACAGTGCGCCGAATGAAAGCTAAAGAACCCGAAAAAACATTGCTCACTTTCGTGCAATTTATCCTACAAAATGACTGCCAGCTGAATGCCACGGAATGCTGAATTAAATTACGTGTCGTCTGGGCAAACAAAATCGCAAAGGTTCCTGGGAATTGCATGAATGGAATTAATATGCACGCCATCATGAGTCGCCACAGGAAAGTGGTCACGACAAGTTATTATAATTAGCCGGTGGACCCGGTGTAAGCCAAACCTGATCAGATCAAAGGGAAATCATGATAGGATTAAAAATCCCGGAATAGAGATAGGTCGTCTGTTATCCTCGACGGCGCAGGATTTAATAATGACTGGAAGAAATTCTTTGGGAAAGGATGAAATCATGCCTAAACATAATGCATGTAACGTGTTCCTTCAGGACTGAGAGGAGCACCGAAAACAAGACATAGTTGCATGGTTCTCAGTTACTGGTAATTTTTGCGCCGACGAAGGAGACCTTCCTAATCGTGGGGTTTACCTCGGTGTAAGAACCTGTGACTTTTTCCTTTGTTTTTTACCTTTGTAGTATTGCATTCCCAGTTGACTCTATTGTTTTATGCCTTTTGTTTTCTTTGTTTTACGTCACTCATGAGTTTCACAGGTTCTTACACCGAGGATGAGCCTAATCTTGTCGGCTAGGCGAAACGTTTCGAGAAAAGTGTCGGTACCAAATCTGCGCCATCTTGAAACGTCACAATAGTATCCAGCATGCTTAGCGCGTTGCCGACAAGCGAACCAAAGCCTCAGCTCATTGATCAACAATGCGTTGTGTATAACTTCAAGTGTGATGCTGGTTATGTCGGATACACCCGTGGCCATCTGTTCGTACGCGTTGATGGACATAGAAGCAAGATCTCGTTAGTGCGCAAACACTATGATAATAGACACGAAGGCAGGATTCCGGATGACCTTCACAATTGTTTTAATGTGTTGAAAAAATGCCAGAACAAGTTTGATTGTCTCGTTAATGAGATGTTACTCATTAAACAATTACGACCATGTTTAAATGTACAATCAGACTCAATTAGCGCTAAGGTCTTTGTCTAACCTATGCAAATTAATGACTCTGGACCCTTAGTTACTCTTGAGATCGCATATTTAATTTACTTTCCCTTGACAATGGCGCCAAGATGTCGCCGAAACGTCGGACTTATCGTTAGTTTTTGCTTGTATATAAATAATAATAATAATAATAATAATAATAATAATAATTTTTAAAAATAATGGAACAAGATGTTTATTAACAATTAAAATAACTATTTACAATACATTAAAATTCTAATTACGATAAAATATGTACATTTGAAATGGTATAATAAAAGACTCGTCAACATTACATTTTTAAAAAGAAACTGATCATTGTCATAAAAAAAAAAAATAATAATCATAATTTTAATCTTTAAAATTGCCTATATTACATCTCATCTGGCCGATCGACTGCAACTGCAACACTGTAAATCCTTGGCAACCTAGGTCCTGGGTGCCCTAACATAACTTATGTCTGGTTATGTTGACTTATGAATGCAACAAAATCTTAATAAAAATATAATATAAAATGACATAATAATAATAATAATAATAATAATAATAATAATAATAATAACAGTCGAATATTTATGCAGGATAACCCTTCAGTACAATAGTACTGCTATCAACAGGGTCCTTCTAACTAATGTTGGATGGTGTGTTCATGGTGGTTCGATTTCCCTCCCTCGTCACTTTCCAATGTTGTTGGAAAAATAAAATGAATACGCGCGTTCATTGTGTGATCCAACCAGGAGAAGGCTGCTCCAACGACTTCTGACACTGATGTGTAAAAAAACGTTGGAACACTTACGTGTGTTGCATTGGATAGCCATACGGTCAGGCTCTCTTCCTTCTCACCTTTAAATGTTGTTTGTAGGCTGTTCCAATGACGTCTGACATATGTCAACATTAACGAGTGTCATAGATAAGATTGAAAGAGTGGGCGCGCGACTGATTTATTTTTCATCCGCTGGTTTCTTATACCTCGCGCTAGTTGTTAGATTTACATTTAACTTTTCTCATAGCCAATTGTCTATGAAAATGACATCAATGTTCAGGATGCGCAAGTTATTATGCCAAAACTTGGGAAATTTGGCAATGTGAAAACATGTCGCGAGAATCAATAGCATTCAGTGTGTGATGCCAGTAGTAAATCACGGACAAGATACATCATGTCCTAGAAAATAACTTTCCCGCCCATTTTACCGTCGAGCTCGGATCCGCCTATTTTGTTCCTAGAACGTTTAATAAGGTCCCTAACGAGAAACCTAAAGGGAAGCGCTTGGAATAGCGTTGTACTATTTTTTTCCACATCATTTTTATGCCTTAAAAAAAAATTATGTGGAAGCTAGTAAAGTTTGAGCTTTTCGGTATTTTTAGCTGACTATTTTAGGACCTTTCAGCGACAGAACGTTTCAGGGAAAGGAATCTTATTTCCAGAATTTACTAGCTCAGTGTTCTCCTTACCAGGCAGTAAGAGGAAAAATTTACCGCTTGAAGCAACATTTTTTACCGCCTGCAATCACTTGGAGGCGGTTTTTGAAATCAACAAAGTGTGTTTATTCTATAATAAAAAATTATTCTTGTATATTAAGGAATGAATTATAAAATTGTTGTAAGTTGTTTTACCTTTGAAGGTCGAAGGTGTGCATACATGAATTTGCCTAAAATAGGTCTCAAAATGATGGAAATGGGGTTTCAGAGAACCCAGCTCTACCCCCTTGGAAAGTGAGCCTCAGGCGCCAATTTTGGTTTAACCGGTTAGGAATGCTCCCTTACCTGCTGAGCTAAAGATTAGGGAGAACACTGCTAGCTGCTTGCTCCTTTCCAAAATTCTGCAGCTGACCTTATTTCACGCCCAAAACGACAGCCTAATATTTTTCGATGTTATAATAGTTCGAAGCGACATTAATCTTTACTAAAAAAAACCCTTAGTTTTTAATCTAATTTATTCCGAATTTTCAAGATGACCCCCAAATAACTATTCTTCTATTTTAATACCCGAAGAAGGACAGTAAAACTGTCATGTTTTAGTAATTGTAGCCTCAGTCGAAAAAGAATCCCGAAAAGAGAAAATAATTTTTAAGCTGTTTTATAAGTTAACAATTCCTTTAGGTACGGACCTCGTTCGGAACGTTTAAGGGAGGAGTGTTTTTCCTATATAATGCTCTTAATAAAGAAGATTTAAAATCACAAAACTCCATCATTTAACTCAACTGACAATTTTTTCAAAACAGAAAACAAGCGTTTCAGAACGCAACTGATCGGAATATTTTTCTGTTAGTCAATAGACCTTATGCACGATAGCCGCCATGTTGGTTAAACCGGAAACTAAAAGTGCAACATTTTCTATCATCCAATCGGCTCCGAGTAGTTAACTAATTCTATCAATAGTTTTAATCACAATAGATGCAGACATTCCGAAACCAATCGCAACTCGAAGTATGAATTTACCAGGCACCAAGCGCGGGAAAGCGCGTGCGAGCAAGCTTTGATTTTACCCTAGATCTGATTGGTCAGGAGAAGGTGAAGCGAATTTTTTAACCAATCACAAAACGTAGTAATGCCAAACCAAAGCAAATGCGAATTAATGCGATATATATTAAAAAATCAATCAAGTGAAAGGCCTTTAACCATCCCCTAAACTCACCATGGGTTTCTTGTTATGTAATTTTCCTTCTACTTGATTTATTTAGTCATGGGACAAAAATTATTTACAAGATTTAAAGTTCGCGCTTTCAATCGTGTTCAGTTTTCACAGTGCAGTTTTCTGTTTGGCTTTAAATAAACGCCTTTTGTTGGGCGTCATACGACTCTAAATTTGCTCGAAGCATTTAATGGCCAAGCCTCTTTCGATCATTTTTTTTCTTTTCATAATCTAAGTTGCTTTAACTTATTATTTTATTTCTCGAAAAAAAGAAAGCTTTATCTTTCGCTTTATCCCTTACGCCACTCTGTACGCAGCATTTGAGTTTCCCTTTCTCGTCAGAAATAATAAAGAGCTTGCCATCAGATACCTTACGTTTCAAATCCTCAAGTATCTGCACAGGGACCATCCAGTCTGGATAAGGAACCTCGAGGTCATCTTCATGGAAAGATATCAAACCTTTATGGACACGAGTTTTCATCATCAGGGTTTCATTATCAGCAATCGCTATTCCTAAGTCACCAGCGATCAAATGAACCTTGGTATTGTCCTTTGTGTCTGACACTATCATAACGCGAGTCTCAGCGATGTTACCAAACTTTTTCAAACGATTCTGAGCTGTGTCATGATCGACTCCCTCACATTCTGGACTCAATATTACGAGATCTCTTTTTTCATATGATATCCTACCATAGCGAAGTTTGCTGTTAAGCACTAGTTTTTCCTGTCGACGGGTTATGTCCGGGGTAGGTTGTGTTTGTGGGAGGATATGACTGCTGAATGGCGCTTTGTGATTGCAGCATGTTTAGTTTCTCCAGGCCATATCTTGTTTCCCGTTCCGAAGGGTGTGCCACGTGACCTCATGGTATATCCACATAGTTCACTGGAAAATTTGGACCATTTACAGACTTCATAAAATGTCTATAAATCTTGAATTTACAGACTTGGTACTTTCACCTGTTAAAACAAAATCTCTGTAAATTCTTTTGACAGACATTTTATATAGTTTTGTTGTCTTGTTCTTTATAAAATGTTTGTGAAATGTTTATGAATTCTAGGAGCTGTAATGAGAGGAAAGACTTACAATTTACAGGCTTTACAAAATCTGCCAACAATGTTTGTAAATCTGCTGTTTACGAAGATTTTATAATGCCTATACTTCTAATATAAAATGTCTGTAAATGGCACTGCGTAATTTTAATAATAATTCAGTTACCAAATCTCTGTAAATTAATGTCGTCCCCAAGCGGACCTTCTAATGACAAACGGGGAATTATAAAATCTCTGTAAATTGACACAAACAAACATAATCTTTCTCCGAATCGTCTAAATAGAATTTTTAAAGCTACATCCAGTGTTCACTCACATAATCTAAGAAATTCAAATACAACCTTTTCGTTCCTAGACCGAGTACTGAAGCAGGCAAACGAAGTTTTTAATATCGCGGTTCTGTTCTCTGGAACAGCTTCCCATTGAACGCTAAGATGTAGCCCACTCTTAGCTCTTTTAAATCATGCAATTACTTTCTATCTAATTTAATGATAGTTCATAAAGGATACTTTTTATAGTTTTTAGTATAATCCCGTATAGATAATAAATTTAGTAAGATAATTTAATTTAGTTAAGTAAGTAATCTATTGTTGTTTAAGGCTCGACGTAAGAGCATGTATTATGAATTGACAACGCGTAATATAAATAAAGTTTACCTATCTAACGGGGCATTATAAAAACTCTGTAAATCGACGCAAACGGGCATCATAAAATCTCTGTAAATTGACGCAAACGGGTTATCATAAAATCTCTGTAAATTGACGCAAACGGGGCACTATAAAACCTCTGTAAATTGACGCAAACGGGGCACTATAAAATCTCTGTAAATTGACGCAAACGGGGCACTATAAAATCTATGTAAATTGACGCAAACGGGGCATTATAAAATCTCTGTAAATTAACGCAAACGGGGCATTATAAAATCTCTGTAAACTGACGCAAATGGGGTTTTATAAAATCTCTGTAAATTGACGCAAACGGGGCATCATAAATCTCTGTAAATTGACGCAAACGGGGCACTATAAAATCTCTGTAAATTGACACAAGCGGGGCATTATAAAATCTCTGTTAATTGACGCAAAAGAGTATAACTGACTAATTTTTTAATAGAAAAGTAGGCATTTTACTCAATATTTTGAGTTAGTTTACTTAAAATTTAACCTAAATATTTAATCCAACGTAGTGAATTAAAACAACGCCTTAGTTTGAGAAAATCAAGTGAAAGTCACTTCTACTCAAACATACGATTAAAAACTCACTCACCGTAGTGAGTCAGTACTTCTCACTCAAATTCAAAATATGAGTCAATTTTTAACCCAATAAAGTGAGTTGAAACAACTCTTTATTTTGAGTAAACAGGGGGTGCAACAGTCCGACATCTACTCAAACGTGAAAGCACACACATAAGAGACCGCGAGGGTCCTGAAGAGGTAAAATGGGAACTAGGTTTGCCCGTTTTTGCCCTGGGAAATGGGATTTGAGTCACTGGGACTGGGATTTGCCCGCTGGGAATGAAAAAAAAAACCGTTGAAATGGGAATAGAACACGTTGTCTTTAAGCACGCCCAGTAAATGCTTAACTGGTCTTAACTAGTCTAACTAATTCCCTTAGTGAAACAAAAGAAACGACAAACTGATCCTTACGGCAGAAAAACAGAAGCAGAAGCAAATAAAATAAAATAAAAGTGGAATATAATAGTGCCCAATATTTCGCTTTGCAAAACAAAGCTTCTTCAGGGGCTAGCACTATAAATGATTACAACTGTAAAACCGTTATACAAGTGGTTTAAAAAAAACTAAAGAATAAAAGAACAGTCATCAAGCCAGTGCTCACTTAAGTGCCCGATAATTAATTCTCAGGCACCAAGTGTGAACTGAGCTTACTGAAGACCTTTTAATTTCACTTTATACAATGTATAACTCTGGTGTTTAAAATCGTACATTTTAAAACAGTTGCATTCCGCTGCCATTAGTTTTATTTGAACTTCAGAGTTAGGGCCTGGTCGCACTACAGTCAGAAGCAAAAATTAGCCCGTGCAATTTAATGACATAAAAACAAAAACATTCCACAAAAAGCGTGTCCCACCGGAGCAGTTTCTTTTGTTTTCCTCGATTTTTGCACGGGTAGATTTTTGTTTTTGACTGTAGTTTGACCAGGCCCTTATTAAATAAAAGGCAGTAAAGTTGTTCAATCCTTTTGTTTAACTGTAGCAAAATGTTCTTCCTACAGCTAGATTTTGAGAGTAATGTAGACATTTTGCAAGAATTTATATTTGCAATTCAAAGGGGACAGACCGCAAATAAATGTGGCTACTAAATATATCTGAATTTCGTAACTGTTCATCAGTAGGATGCCCAAAATGCGTGCAATTCCACAATTGGTTTCGGCTCCATTAAATCCTATACCAATTGCAGAACATTTTAGGAGGAGCCACCCACAGTGTGAGCACAGTTACTGACAAGACATATCAGTTAGGAAAACAACGCAAAATAAATGTAGTACGTTAAATAACGAACTAAGCACACACGTCAACTAAACAAGCTAAGCACTTAAATTTTAGAAATTTACAGACATATGAACTTCTGTGACATTTGTGTGGTTTATTTGTGGACATTTTACTAACAGTTTAATGCAATGTTTCGTTTACTTTTTGCAGATATTTTAGTGAGATTTTATACTATGAATGTTTCACGCGTTCCTTTTATACATGCTGATTTTACAGAGAAAATGTGGACATTTTGCATAGATTTAGTGCAATAAAATACATACATTTTACAAGCATTGTATGTACTTTTCTGTGACATTTTGTGTAGTTTTTTTGTACATTTTACAAACATTTCATTAAGTTTTTTTGACTCACTTTTTATAGAGATAATAAGGAGATTTTATGTTTATTGGTTTACAGAGATTTTTTCTCGTGCCATTTTTACAGAGAAAGTAGAAAGATTTTACAGAGATTTGTTGTTTGTAACATATAATCTCTGTAAATTTTACACAAAATTTACAAGAAAAACATCAAGATTACATACATATTTTATGCGATCTTAGCACAGAAAATGTGCTGTAATTTACAGACTTTTTACGAAGTTTCAAAATCTCTGGGAATGTGCACGTTTACAGAGTTCGTAATTTACAAAGGAAATGTAGACATTTTACAGAGATTTAACTAACTTTAGTGAAGTCTGTAAGTGGTTCAAGTTTTCCAGTGGTTTTGACGCGATTCAGTGGCAGAAAATGAAGAAACATCAGTTGGTCTTTGAGACCAACGACTACTCTGGGGTATCACGTGGCCCATGGTTGGTTTAGAACTCTCGAAGAACTGTACCAGAACATCAGGGTCAACAGTCAGCTTTCCATTCTTTAACCAAGCAATGAATCCTTTGTTCCTTTCTTTGATGATACGGTAGATGGTTTGATGGATAATACTTTCATCTTCTTGTGACAGAGGTGAGCTATCGCAGACCAAAATGATGACCTTTTTAGCTGTGAAACAAGTGTAATATCATTAGCATTATATATAAGGGTATAACGTACGAAAACAAACCGGGTGATCTGTTTTCCTCCGTGGCAACTAAAGTACTAACACTCACCGAAAGAAAAACCGGCCCAAACCACAATTTTAGCCCCTTAAAGGTACGACCAGCATCCAGACCATTTTTTTTATTAAGAGTGTCCCCATCCGAGTCATTTCCAATTAAGATATTTCCTTTTTATTTCCCAGCCTTGAATGTATAGTAGTGATATATAGTTAGTAACGAATCGTGGAGGAGAACATTTCTTGAATTAGAGTAAATGCATTTATTTTTATTACGTTTCGAAGATACCTTACCAACTCTATCAACTGCCGTTTTCACAAGGTCTTCGTATTCACCCCTTCGTTTAGGCAGATTCTCATAAGCATCTTTTACTGTTTCTGCATCCACAACCAACATACAGAACTTGAGCCAGTTTCTCTCCAAGTACTTTTTAGCTTCGACAGGTGAAAGGTTTTTAACAGGAGGAACTGCATGAAGGTTTAGTTTAGGACGGATGTGTTCAATTTGTTGCATCACAGCGTAGATGGAGCCCTCTGATACACTACAGCCAAGAATTATCAAGTCTACAGACGACAAGAAAATAGGACGATATTCATTGTGTTATATTTTCTTATAATATTTAGTATTATTTATATTTATATTTATTATCATTAGCTCTTTAATCATCTCTGTAAATCCGAGGCAGATAAGTATATGTGTATGTCAGTATGCTTTTATATTACATTTCGGTAGTTCTTCAAAATAACGGTTTAAAAACAACAGTTCTATTCCTACAACAATCAAATGCTGCTGTGAGCCAACCCGTGAATAAGAAATGCTCTACACATCGCTGACTCATATTTGAGCGACCCTTCCTTATAAAAAGGTGTCGAAATGTAAATAATTAGAAATTTTGATTTAGAAATGTGCTTAGTCGATTTGGTTGAGTTCGTGGAAGCTTTATTATATCAATAAACACTTTGCCAAATTTATCTTTTCAACGCATAGCGCAATGGACGGTATGTTAAAATTATAAACACGGCTCGATATCTTCTAAAATAACGTAATCCGCGATATGGTATCTGTGATTCCTCGCGAAGGCCGAAGGCCCGAGCATAGCGAGGTTAATAAGCTGAGCCGCGCGAATTCGAGCGAAATATATATATATATACTTGATGGTGTCGTGCAGTTGCCTGGCAACAAAAATCGCGACCGCTGACAATGGCACACTATCATTTCATGGCGGCTGGGCTGACGGGTTTACCCTTACTCATCGTCTGTCAAAAATGTTTACTCTCGGTGAAACACGACCAATTTCAACCTCGTTCCCAGGGTCCTCCTCTTCCCGGGACGGCAAGGGAAGAAGAGAGACCCTGGGGACGAGGTTGAACCAATTTCTGATGCAAATGAGAAAGAACAACAACGCTGGATTCAACAAGTGGCTTGAAATCCTTGCTCGAGACAATTGACCGCCGAAACTCGGAAGAAGCGAGAACGGCGACTTGAAATTCAGCGCGATCGAGCGCCAGAGACGCGATATTTTTTAATTCCTTTTCAATTTGTATGTTCATGCTTGAAATTGGGGAGGAGGGGGGGGGGGGGGCTAAAGATCCCCCCCACCCCTAACCCCCCGGCTCCACCGTCCTTGCATTAGAATTCTGAACGAAACCGATCAGGAGAAGCGACACCGACTGGAAGTGTTGGACAAAATGATTCTGTTTATAGACGCAACGAAAGGGGGCAAGAATTACACGATGAGCTAATTACTCGTGACGAATTCTTTCATACGGTAGGGAAAAGCAAACACGGATTACAGGAAAGCCTCAGGGAAGAAGAACGATTAAGAAATCTAGCTCACATTACCGCACTTTAATCCGCTCTCCAATGCTCTTCAATTCAAACAACCTACATTTAAAGGCAAGTAAGCTTAAGCTTATATACAACCCTCTATAAATTATTCTTTAATCTACCTTTTGCAAAAAACAAGATTTTAAGTAGCTAAACAATTGACAGGCAGATGATAAGAGGATATTTTTTTCAATATGATATATTAGTACTCAAACACTGGAAACTATTCTCTAAGTACATACTGTAAATTGATGTTTATTGAAATTCTCACTAAGGTCATTAAGGAACTTTGATATAAGGGTTAGCTTAACTGAATGACATGACATTGTATGACAACGCTACATTTAATTACTATTATCTATTGTATGTTAGAATGTTTTGCTATTCTATGTCACTGTAGTCTCATTGCTGTTTTTAAGTAAGATTAAATTATTATTTTTTCTACAACTGTACCACCATTGAGTTGATATTTTTTGTGCAACATCACTCTTCAGCAACCGTAAATTCCTGCGATCTCAACCATTCAAGCGAATAGTGAATTGGGTTAGCAATTATTTGATACCCAGTATATAGAACTAAAACTACAGCAGCAGTATCTAAACCCAAGCCGACTGAAAATTCGATGAAATGTTGAGTAACAAATTAAAGATCCCATTCTAACCTTTTGTCTCTGTGCTTGACGACCTCTTTTCCTTCGACCTGGCTCCCTGATCACCGATTCGAAGTGCCCTGCTTTCTACGCCAACGTCTAGTTTGGTGCTCTGAACTCGTTCTCCAGCATAAGGCCTTTCTGGTAAAAAGGAGTAAGGCCTCGAAAACGCTTCTGGTTCCGAAGTACGTACAGGCTGTCGTTTTGGCGACTGATATTCAAACTTCTCTCCTTTCTTACTTGGATCAAAGAAATGCAGCAGTGCTTTCTCGTGAATTTCTCTGTGTTTCTCGTTCCAAGCCGAAAAGATAAAGCTCTTTCTTCCATCCATGAATTCTTCGCTGAACTGTAGGTGTATCTTTCTCCGCGCCCACCGTGAAATGAACTCGTTGTCTTCCTCATCTTCGTTCTTGTATCTGTCATCCCCGCCAATGACGATGATAACATTACCTCCTGCACAAGGAGGTAATGTTGAAATGGTAGAGTTTCACAAGAATTAATTATAAGAAACAAAACATTTTGAGATATTTTTCCATATTTGGCAGGGAAAGAACTCACAAGGCGATTTTGGCCCTATTTTCATGGATAGAGTACCAGGATGATCCTAGAAGGTTCATTTGGTTTACTTTCCAGGGTCAACTTTTCATAAGTTCGGCGCGGTTGCAAAGCAAGATGGCGGGTGAGCACGAATATAACCCTGGGGCTCCCGAGTTCGTTTTATATCATCCTGTACGATTTCCATAAATTAACGACTCGACTCACGCTTCTGATTAGAGAAAAAAGACCGTGACAGCTCTGGGACATGATACTTCTTGCTTTTAAAAGTGCTCGTGTTCCAAATTTTCTTTTTCTTGCACATCATGCATGCACTTGCCAGTTGACAAAATATGTCACGAAATCACTTCCATCAGCACCATTGACTACCAGCAGCATAATTACACGTCTTCCTTCGGTTACCCAAATAAATATTTAACTATCCCAGGTACAGTGTATTGTCAAAGATTATTGTATTCGTTCGTTAAGACATGACCTTCAAAAATACCTAGCATTTTATATTCAGTAAAATCGAACCGGGTCTCGACATTCGTTATAAAGGGGTTCGGAGAAAAGCATATGATTTATTTTTAGCGCTAAATCGGAGAATAGTATATACCGATTCAGGGGTAATATTCCTATTCCTAAAGTACCCTAACCCTAATCCTTAATAGGAATAGGAAAGGAATATTACCCCTAAATCGGTATATACTATTGTTTCGATTTAGCACAAATCATATAAGTTTACTGTTCTCCGATTTACCACTTATCAGTGACTTATCGCACTCTTATGTGGGATTCCCGGTACTGTATAGACAGTATAGACGCAAACTTCTCGCTTTTAATATTCGAGCTTTTTACAGTTTCCCATGCTTCACTTCGCTATAAAATGTATAACCCTCGATAACTGGAACTTTCAACAACTCGACAATTTGTGTGTGCCCTAACGTTTTGGAGTATCGATATTTTTGTCAGTTGTTTAGTGTATCGTAAACAGTATTACAACAGTTGACAGTACGAGTTCTTACCTGTAGCTTGCAGCAAAGCTCTGTACACTTTGGTATATCCGCAGTCATCTTTATTGATTGACAGCCGAGATTCGTGTGCGTGAACGACAAAAACTGCAAAGTCTATCTGCAATTCAGGAATGATTTTCTCACTCAATTCAGAAATTTGGGGAAGTGAGAAGTAGTGCTCCTCAACTAAAAAGTTGAAGTCATGTTTTTGTTTTGTTGCATTTAGAAAATCTGCCACGACGCAGAGTTCGTAGACATGATCACAGTTAAAAAGATGAATCTTTCTTTGAGGCTTCGACATCGATATCCTCTTATCACTAGTAAACAATTTTCTTTGCCGTTTCTTTTGAGAAGGCAACAGAAAGAATTCCAAGAAATCGATTAACCAAAACACTGATTGCGCAGCGTTTCCGAGAAAAACCTAACTGCTGCCATGGCCTAAAATAACTTGACACTTTACATAAAATTTTAAAAGGGCCTGTTTCGCATACAATAGAGTTCCCGTAGCTACCCTGCTAAGTGCAGGTGTTTTTTTGGTGGGGAATGCTGAATTTATTGTTTGGTCGCCATTTTAGTTTTGCAAACTTGGTCGCGTCTCTTGACTCACCTCAGTCCGTGGTTTTTAAAACTACGCCTGCTTTGCAGGTTATACCCTAGCCGTCACACGCTTCGTCGTTGGGTTACAAGGAAGCCAGTGTTACCCTAGCAGGCGGGATAGTGACAAGTCGCCTACCAAGGGCAAAGTCAAAATGAAGCAGGTGTTTGTTTAAGTGGGCGAGTACTGAATGCAGTGTTTGGTCATCATTTTGGTGGCGTTGGGAGTTGACTCCCAGACCCTTTGGTCGCGTCGTTTGACTCACCTCAGTCCGTGGTTTAACTCTGTGCTTGTTCCCCCAAATAGAGGATCTGGATGGGGTACTGGAATCTGGTTAACGGTTAAATTTTCGGCCATTTCTTATCTATCAGTTAAAATTTTAGTCGTTGTGCAGTATCAGTTAATTTTAACAGATCTCAGTTAATTTTTTTTTATTTTACTAATTTTACATTATTGATATTTAAAAAAAATTAGAAAGACCTCCAGAAGCTTTTTCATTCAAATCGACCCAGTCTTCCGCCCAAACAATGCATGTCGATACAGCTCGACACACCCGTACAGAAATGATTTCTCCTCTTTAAAGTTTTCAACTGTTCTTACTAAGTGATTAGAGTGAAGGTGTAAAGCCTGGTTTTCACTAGCGACATAAGTATAAGCGGAAGCTTAACCCTTAAACTCCCGTGAGTGCCAAACATCAAAATTCAAGAAAAATCCTAAATTTCAGTCTGTAAAATATTGAAAAACAAATGGTACCATGCAAAAGTACTGCTGAAGAGGTTTCATTTGAATGGTCACACCATAGGAGTTCGTCCACAGACTCAAAAGTTAGAACAAATGGTACCATGCAAAAGTACTGCTGAAGAGGTTTCATTTGAATGGTCACACCATAGGATTTCATTAACAGACTCAAAAGTTAGAACAAATGGTACCATGCAAAAGTACTGCTGAAGAGGTTTCATTTGAATGGTCACACCATAGGATTTTATTAACAGACTCAAAAGTTAGAACAAATGGTACCATGCAAAAGTACTGCTGAAGAGGTTTCATTTGAATGGTCACACCATAGGAGTTCGTCCACAGACTCAAAAGTTAGAACAAATGGTACCATGCAAAAGTACTGCTGAAGAGGTTTCATTTGAATGGTCACACCATAGGATTTCATTAACAGACTCAAAAGTTAGAACAAATGGTACCATGCAAAAGTACTGCTGAAGAGGTTTCATTTGAATGGTCACACCATAGGAGTTCGTCCACAGACTCAAAAGTTAGAACAAATGGTACCATGCAAAAGTACTGCTGAAGAGGTTTCATTTGAATGGTCACACCATAGGATTTCATTAACAGACTCAAAAGTTAGAACAAATGGTACCATGCAAAAGTACTGCTGAAGAGGTTTCATTTGAATGGTCACACCATAGGATTTCGTCCACAGACTCAAAAGTTAGATCAAATGGTACCATGCAAAAGTACTGCTGAAGAGGTTTCATTTGAATGGTCACACCATAGGATTTCAACAGCAGACTCAAAAGTTAGAACAAATGGTACCATGCAAAAGTACTGCTGAAGAGGTTTCATTTGAATGGTCACACCATAGGAGTTCGTCCACAGACTCAAAAGTTAGAACAAATGGTACCATGCAAAAGTACTGCTGAAGAGGTTTCATTTGAATGGTCACACCATAGGATTTCATTAACAGACTCAAAAGTTAGAACAAATGGTACCATGCAAAAGTACTGCTGAAGAGGTTTCATTTGAATGGTCACACCATAGGAGTTCGTCCACAGACTCAAAAGTTAGAACAAATGGTACCATGCAAAAGTACTGCTGAAGAGGTTTCATTTGAATGGTCACACCATAGGATTTCATTAACAGACTCAAAAGTTAGAACAAATGGTACCATGCAAAAGTACTGCTGAAGAGGTTTCATTTGAATGGTCACACCATAGGAGTTCGTCCACAGACTCAAAAGTTAGAACAAATGGTACCATGCAAAAGTACTGCTGAAGAGGTTTCATTTGAATGGTCACACCATAGGATTTCATTAACAGACTCAAAAGTTAGAACAAATGGTACCATGCAAAAGTACTGCTGAAGAGGTTTCATTTGAATGGTCACACCATAGGATTTCGTCCACAGACTCAAAAGTTAGATCAAATGGTACCATGCAAAAGTACTGCTGAAGAGGTTTCATTTGAATGGTCACACCATAGGATTTCAACAGCAGACTCAAAAGTTAGAACAAATGGTACCATGCAAAAGTACTGCTGAAGAGGTTTCATTTGAATGGTCACACCATAGGAGTTCGTCCACAGACTCAAAAGTTAGAACAAATGGTACCATGCAAAAGTACTGCTGAAGAGGTTTCATTTGAATGGTCACACCATAGGATTTCATTAACAGACTCAAAAGTTAGAACAAATGGTACCATGCAAAAGTACTGCTGAAGAGGTTTCATTTGAATGGTCACACCATAGGATTTCGTCCACAGACTCAAAAGTTAGATCAAATGGTACCATGCAAAAGTACTGCTGAAGAGGTTTCATTTGAATGGTCACACCATAGGATTTCAACAGCAGACTCAAAAGTTAGAACAAATGGTACCATGCAAAAGTACTGCTGAAGAGGTTTCATTTGAATGGTCACACCATAGGAGTTCGTCCACAGACTCAAAAGTTAGAACAAATGGTACCATGCAAAAGTACTGCTGAAGAGGTTTCATTTGAATGGTCACACCATAGGATTTCATTAACAGACTCAAAAGTTAGAACAAATGGTACCATGCAAAAGTACTGCTGAAGAGGTTTCATTTGAATGGTCACACCATAGGAGTTCGTCCACAGACTCAAAAGTTAGAACAAATGGTACCATGCAAAAGTACTGCTGAAGAGGTTTCATTTGAATGGTCACACCATAGGATTTCATTAACAGACTCAAAAGTTAGAACAAATGGTACCATGCAAAAGTACTGCTGAAGAGGTTTCATTTGAATGGTCACACCATAGGATTTCGTCCACAGACTCAAAAGTTAGAACTACTCTACATGTCTCCATAATTGACTCTGGGAGTAAAAGGGTTAAGGATTTGCGTCAAGTGAAAACGAACAGTGACATAAGCACGAGATTGATCCTTAGGCTTGCGTTAAGTTATAGTCAAAACTCAATATAATCACTATTCGATTCTTATTGGACCAGACACTACAAAAAGTATCACGATTCTCAGATACTTTTGCCTGTTTTTGAGACGTCCATGTCGTATTTACGTCTCAAAAACCAGCCTGTGATTGGTTAAAAATTTACGCGACAATGTATCGGGTTCCTCGCATAAAAATTATCGCCAAAGGAAAGACAAATGTATTGATTACTTCATTTTTGTCAGGTTTGGCAGACAAAACAGGGATGCAATGAAATCGTGAAACGGAATGAATAACACCCATAAAAGTTTATAAAGGAACAGTTACATTAATGTACTAGAATTCAGGAAGGGTGTCAAATTTAACCACGAAATGTGGATTTTGGTAGAAATAATTCAGTATTTCTGAAATTTATAAACGCACATGCCACAGTTAGTAAACCAGATCCGCGATCGAGTTGCTTGTGCTCGTTGTGAACTGCTGCTTGATCAAATAGGGCGATTCTTTGATAAATTGTTCTGATCCGCAAAAACAGTTTCTGCTGACACTGGCTATGATTTTAACTTCCGTTTTAGGTTTAGTTTGAAGACTAACCAATCAAATCCTGTGTCCCCAAAGCCACTTGGTCCTCGTGCTCAGGCTCCGACGGGGAGGCCCAAGCGGCTCTGGAGACGAGAATGAGTCAAAACTAGCATTCTGATTCCTGCGTGGTTTTGAACCAGATCGGACGTGAAATTTCACGTTTTTAGACGGCTAAAAGACGGACAAGAAAATCGATATCGAATATTTTTTTCGACTTTCTTAACAAGAACACCAGTAAATTCGATCAAGCATCTGTCATACACACTTCAAAAACCCCCGCAATATTCCGTTACCGCTTACTCGTTCCATCACTCAGCTGTAAACTTACTTAGTACGAATGCGTTTCGTAATTGAGAACAACGTGAATACCCGCGTGAATCCAGCGATAACAATAACTAATTTGCTGTAAACGAATATAAACATCAATAAGCTTAAAGATCTTTCGCATTTGGAGTCTTTAATGCAACATTAAAATCGATCTAAAAGGATTTTTCAACCGAGGCACGCGTTTTGATACGTATCTACTACAATAACAAAATTTAGTCTTATCTTAGTATGTGTTCCGCGATAGTCTTGTGGATTAGAGCCGCGATTGACAGTCGGAGGCCCGAGTTCAAGTCTCGCTCGGGGCATTTTTTCCTTTTCTTTTTTCTTCGGACTGGACATTATGAAAGTGATGTACTTTTGTGTGTGTGTGTTCGTCAAAAATCCTTACGTTTAATTTAAAAAAATATATATCGAACCTTGTCAGTGTGAAAACATAAGCTTACCGCAATATTGCGTTACGCGTTAGCATTTCTTATTCCAGCTTATTCACGGGTTGGCTCTTGGGAGCCTTTGATTTATTACCGAATTGTAATTGGCATGATAACATTGATACACCGTTTTGCAGTCTTGGGAAGAGGTTCAGAGCCACTTTAAGTTTTTGAATAAAACAAAAAAAAAATTTCAGTGCGCACGACAACGCTGTTGCGTGATTTAATTCAAGTTATGACGGTCAGAATCCCGTCATAAAAAAATTCCTGAGCCCACGGTTTTTAACGGGGCGGTTGCTAAGCAACATGACGTATCCTGATAACACTATGCCGACTTCCAATATTCGGTATTTTATTGGAAAGTACTTAAACAGAAACTGTTCTTTTTTAAAAAGGGATTTGTTCCCCGGAGTTAGGTGAACATCTACTAGCAATTAAAAAGAAAACAAATGGAAAGATCCTTTAAAACTGTGTCCTACATGCAAATGTATGATAAAAGCTGATCGAACCTACTGATAGCAATATTCATTATAAGTTCTCTAGTAAAATGCTGTAAAAATTACTTTTCAAGATATTGATGGGATTTCATACACATTTAAAGAATTCCAGCTACTCATTACAATAAAACAGCCGTATGCCATTCTTAGGAAGTCAAGTGACAAATGACCCTCAGGAAGGCAAATTTTCGTTGGCAAATCCACGTAATCTATTTCCAAGTCCAACTTCTACTTTGTATTTTAAGCGCCCTTCCTCGTCAGAAAAAACATAGAGCTTGCCATTAGGCGTCGCCGAATAGTCACGATATAAACTCTCATTAAGGTACGCTGGTACATTCCAATTTGGACAAATATACACGAGATCACCTTCTTCCATAGACACCAACCCATAACGGACACGAGTCTTCAACATCAGCATTGAATTAACGATCCATCGTAGGGCTCCAGTTCGCGAGTCTACAACGATTTTCACTTCAGCCTCAGGGATGTTACAATACTGTTGCAGAAGCGCATCACAAACATAAGCAGGAACTACAAATCCAGGAGTTAATATTACAAGATCTCTTTTTTGAAAAGATATCATCCCTTTGTAAAGTTTGCTCTTAAGCATAACTCGTTCTCCGGACGATGGTCCAGTGTGTTTCGAAACATACGATTGATGAACCGTCCGGCTGCATTGTGGTTGCTGAAAATGTTGCTGGAATTTGTTACTTCCTGACGGCTGTATCACGTGATATCCCTGCGTTTGATCTTCGTGGGCCGCTTGAGGCACCTCAGTGGTAGTATCAAAGGGAACGTTGGTTTGTTCCTGAAAACTCTCAGAACCACTCTGTGGCATTTTTTGGGTCGTGTTTGATTTCGATTTCAGAATTTGTGCCAAAACATCGGGATCTACGGTCAGCCTTCCGTTCTTCAGCCACGCAATGAATCCCTTGTCCCTTTCTTTAATGTTACGCTCGATGGTTTGATGGACAATTGCTTCGTCTTGTGGCTTCAAAGGCAAGTCATCGTAGACCAAAATGACGACTTTTTCAGCTGTAAGACCAAAAAAGTGTATGATAAGGGTATGATTTTTTTTTTACTTAACATAGGGTTCATGAGTTGAAAATCAGAAACTTTTTCCTACGACGCACCCTTGCGTAGACTGCAAAACAGTCAGTATATTTGCGCGAGTCCTCCGAAAAAAGCGCGCGACCGAAAAGATCTGGAGCGAATGTGGATACGTAGAGTGAGACTGGGGAGAGACAGAGTGAGACTGGGGAGAGACGCTAAAAATACGGTTTCTTTCCTCGCCTCACGCGCGGATCGGCGCTTCGCGCCTCTTGCTATGAACCTCGCATGGCTTAAGAGGAAAAAAACGACTGTTTTGTAGTCTAACCCTTGCGTAGCCCCATGTGATCGGTATGGAATTGGTCGGTTCGTCGTTAGTTGTCGTTTTGTACTTTACTTTTTAATTAAAACGGCCGCGTAGCAGCAAGTAAAATCGTTGGTAAAAAAAATTCATTGAACACTGAAAAGATAAAATTCCTGTATTTCCAAAATTATATTTCAAAATAAATACAACTGGTTTCTGTGCTGGTAATAGAGTGTTTTTTTTTTACAAGCATCGAGCAACCGCTTAGGAATGTTGATCATTTAACGCTTTGATGTCCCTTTTAGTAGGACTGACGTCTTTAAGAATTCTTTTTTTGTTCGGATTTGTCGCCTGGGGAATGAATTACCTCTTAGTATAAAAGAGTCAAATACCTTGTCAATCTTTGAGGGTCTCAATGGGGGTGTAGCTTTGACGGTTGACGGTTAAATTTTCCCGATTTTGACGGTTGACGGTTAAATTTTAGGGCTTTTGACGGTTGACGGTTATCGAGAGGAAATTCCTTCTATGAATTCAAGTGAATGTTAACTTTTGTATTTTTTAATATTAACTATTGTGTTATTCTAACAATGTATAATTATTTCGAAGAAAATATTTAATTTATACGATGAAGTGTAAATATTACCTAATGTAATTACGTATACAGGCCTTACAATGTGTTCAACTCTAGCTACCTCTGATAATGGAGACTCCCGCACTGCTCTGTTAGGCCCATATGAGAGGGGAGTCTTTGAGATTCTGTTATCTACATAGAAATCAAACGTGCCCTGACCACAGAAGATGGTACCTGATGAGTAAGGAAGTCAAGAATCTATGCTGAACGGATAAGTCACACTTTTTTTTATGGAAATAATACCTTGCCTTTCAACTCGCTCTCTTCGTCGCCGGTTACGAGGAGTGGCAGCTCCAGGTCAAGTTGTTGCTATGTTGCGATATTTTCCCAGCTTTCGAAGGGTCTCTAATTTACTTTGCTTCCTACTTAGCAAGGTCAGTCCGTCACAGTACAATGAAATTGTATCTCGCTCCTGTGCGTAATCTCCACTCCTGTAGGCACAGCGACCATTTGGTGGGCAAACTGCTTCTGAAGAAAGTCCTACGGGGTACTCTCCGTTACCAGGGCCGGCAGGGTCGGTTCCTCCGTCAACCGGATACCCCAGGGGTTTTACCGTTGCTATATATCCGCCCCTTCCTTCGAGCCTCGTTGGGTTCCAAAGATTTCCTCATGGTGTAGGCCTTAAAGGACATAGCTTTCGCATCGGCGCGGCCTCTACAGCGGCTGCTGCAGGTTTGCCAAACTGGTTAATTAAAGTATTGGGTAGATGGTCTTCAGATTGTTACCAATTATATATAAGAACTCCACAACAGGTTCATGTCCGCAGCTCCTAGGATGGCTAGTGTTTCTAATCCCGCAATGTTACCTGTTTAAGGCTTCTTGTTGTGTTTTTGCTTAGGAGATACCCGCTTCGCGCGTATCTGTGGCAGTTAAGTCTGCGCAGCTTCCCCAAGCGTAGTGCACTAGTCTTTTAATCGTTTTCGCATTATCGACCTACCAATATTCCGATCCGATCCAGCACCCCTGGGGAGATAGGTGAGGCTCGATAGGTTATTAAGTTACTAAAGTTGACGCGTTGCTGGCCTTAGGTTTCAGCTCTTAGTGCTGTAGCTGTAGCGCTGTTTCTGGGTTGAAGCTCGTTGCGCCCTAGTTTTTCTAGAGCTGCCAATACTCTTCTTGGCGCGTTGCTGGCATTAGGTTTCAGCTCGTAGTGCCAGGAGAAGTGAGGCTTTAAAATGGTCTGCATGCTATATGGAAGTCGTCTGTCGCACCAATCGCTGAACGCTGTCCCCCTATTTCCCATATGTGTCTTGTGGTCCTTAATTTAATTTAAGGTTTAGATTGATAAATCATTGGGTTTATCAATTTATCGGAACAGTAACGTTAACTCGCTCTCTCCGTCGCCGGTAACGAGGAATGGCAGCTCCAGGTCAAGTTGTTGCTGTGTTGCTATACAGTAATTTTCAATTTTTTTCATTTACTTTTGCCAATCGGTACAGCTTGAGCTCAAATGAGCCGAGACCAAATTTGTTTGCCAAATCTTTTATACCGAGGAAATCGATTAAATGTTGTTTAAAACTACCAATGCTTTTTGGGTCCTCGCCAATGGAAATTCGGCACTTCTTATATCTCTTGATTGGTTTCTCTTCTGCTTTGCTATAAAAACCGTTACTACGGGACCCTACGGCTTTCAGGACCCTCGACATGATCTGGAGTGGCGCGGCTTGGCGTGGTCAGAAACAAGTTATCAATGTAGTAAATCATTAATATTTTGAAACCGGAAGTATTTCCAGATAGAAGCCTGTTGTGATGTCGGTTTAGGCGCAAATTAGTGGAAAAGAACGTAAAGTGAATCTATTTGGGAACATGATGGAAATTGGTTTACCACTTTAAAGGCTCTTTGAGAGCCAGACTGGAAGTCCGTGATCGGAGCAGTTGAACGAGTGAGATCTGAAAGAGCTTGAAACCGTTTGACGGTAAACAGTTTTTGACGGTTGACGGTAAAAATTACCCTTTTTTGACGGTTGACGGTTAAATTTTAGGCCGTTTGACGGCTGACAGTTAACCCCATTGAGACCCTCATCTTTCGTAAGAATTTGAAGGCCTTTTATCATGATAAGTTTAATGTAGATTTTTTCTAATTTTTACATTGTATTTTACTTAATCATTGTCTTCTGTATTTTTTTTTTAAATATTTTTTAACATAACTTTTTAGATAATTGAATTACTTAATTAATTCTTAGATATATTTATGATGTAATAATAGGTGGCTTATTTTTAAGGAGTCTTGTACTCTGTTTTAAGCCTACCTCAGATTTTTTTTTTGTAATTGTAAATCTGAAACTTGATTAAATTAAATATAATGTCGTGGTTGCTATGCTTTTGTATTGCAACGCTTTGTGATTGGCTAAGAAATCTCTTGCCACCTTCTCAACCAGTTAGAAGCATAAAAGCCAAAACCAATCATGACTAACATGCACGCGTTTTCCCGTGCTTCACTCCGGCTACTTGTTTTTGCTTTGAGTTCATTGGTTTGTCTGCGACTGCTGTGTTTGGCCGAGTGTTTACTTTTGGTTTCATATGATGCCCGATTTAGGGTGTCAGCTCCGATGTACATTGTACACCTCCATTGTATTAGGTAAAATTATGTATTCTAATATATTCTATGGTATTGTATGCTCTTGTACTGTCGTTCTTTTGTGTCCTAATATTCTATTATTTTTACAAAATAAGAGTTAACCCTAAATCGCGCATGGTATATTTGGTTTTGGTTTAACGACACTTATTTGAAACCGTTGTAAGACAGGACTCTGCGAAAATTTCTTCTTTTTTTTCGTTTTAACTCGTGAATGCGCGAAAGCGTTGAATGAGTTATAACAGATGGGGGCAATTTTTTTCTCTATTGGTCGATCGCTCGATCAGCTGGAAATTTGTCTTGTTAATTCCGCTAACCAGTGCATAAGGTTTCCGCATATATCTCAAGACGACCTTTTACCCTTTCCAAATGCAAAGAATATTATTCCTAGAGAGACTAGAGGATAATCGACCACCGAAAAAGACGACATTGTAAAAGGTCTAAAAGCGATGTACTGATCTCGCGTTTGGAGTCTTTTGATTCAAGGCACCAGCTCTGGAAAATTAAAACCGATCTGCGGACCGGAAATGGATTTTTCAAGACTTAGGCGGGAAAACGCTTTAGTACGGTAAATAATTATCGAAAGTCCAAAAACATTCGACTCTGAAGAAAAACCTGTGGCGATTTTTGTCATTTATTTTTACGCGACGAAAGTATTTACCGCGGTGTACCCGCTAAAGGGAATAAGAAGCGTGTGGCACCAATGGATCTGTTCCTCAGTGAGAAAATATTTCCTGAGTTTTTCTACTGAACTGCGTATGAAGATCTTAAATATCACAAATATCATAGTGTGGACTACTGTATTTTACAATGTAAAAATATTGAACCATGTTTAAATTCAATACATTTCTGATTCCAGAGTTAATCTTTAATGTTCGCCACGAACTTTGCTTAAACCGAAACTGTAACAATAAAGGTTAGTGTAACAATAAAAGCTGTAACAATGAAAGCCAGGAAAAGTGCGTCACAAGTTGTAATGGCTCATGTAGAGCGGCTCATTTTCCCTTTGTCTTAAAGGAGTGAACATCTTTTATCGCTGCGGTATTCTATACGTTGTTTTTAAATCCGGCACTTTCTCTTAGGTAGAAGTAAACAAAGATACGGGTCTGTAAACTTTTAAAGACCTCTTAAGGCCAGTTATCTTTCCTTTTTACAACGCCACTTTTTAGATTTGTATTCAAAGAGGCAACCATTTATAAACAGGCAACCGGAAAGATATCAAATTCGCTAAAGGTCAATGGCACGAGACCTGAATCGCGCAAAAGACCTTTCCGCGCTTTCTGCAGACTAAATCCTGCAAAAGCCAACACTTCCAACATTAAACATTTGTTTTCTTTTAAGACGTGAAATTGATGAAAAATTAATTACTAAAGCAATTTCGAAGCCAAGAAAGTCTTAGTACAAATAAGAATGAAATTAAACACAATAAACTGTGAATATTAGATAGTTAGCTAATAGTTCACAGTAGTTAGATAGTTAGCTAATATTCACAGTTTATTGTGTTTAATTTCATTCTTATTTGATGAAAAATTGGCCGAAGAAGATCATTTAAAACGATAATAAAGGCCGTGCGTGACAGAATACCATTGTTAACCAACAGGATCCGGTACGTTGTTCGAAAGCCGGTTAAAGGGGCTATGTCGCGAGGATGGCGGGTGAGTACTGGGTACTAACAACTTGAAAAACGTCCGGTCGTTTTTTATCAAGTTGGCGGCCATTACTGTCGAATTCGCTGCAATCCGTTCCATCCCGTCGTATTTCGTGGAAAGAAAGATCTCAAGTTTACAAATTAGTTAGAGTATTTACTTGACTAGATTTTTCAGTGGTAAATTATTTCTGCGATTTGTTAGTCGTACCTTCGAAAAATTCAATGTCTTCCGCCCAGTAGTGGTGGAAGTTGGGGAGGAATTTAAAAGCGAAATCGATCGTGTGTTTGTTTACCTCGCGTGGTTCGACACGAGTGCAAGCGCGATAAAACTTGCCGCGATCCGGGAGGGAACAATAGAAATTTGACATGTGTGACGTCAGGTAACGTCACATGACAGGAACTCATTGCGCAGAATCACCTTGCGACATAGCCCCTTTAACGCTAACCGAGGATTCAATTTCTCTTGTAAGAACTGTTTTCAAAAGCTAATGATAAGTTACATGCGAATAGACGAAACTAATATAAAGGGCAAAAATACTTTGGAAAAATCTCCATTGGTTAATTATTTAACTGGAATCAAAATTGATGCTAACCCTGGGTTAGCTTAACCGCGCTTTCAACAATCCGGCCCAGGTGATCTAGTAAAGTGGTCTAAAGTGGGCGATCCTTTTAGTCTTGAACGGCTTCAACCAGTTTAAAAAAACTATCCCAAATTTTCAATAAAAGAAACGTTGATTTAACTGTACATCCAAACATTAAGCAGTGTGTAGTGGACAAATGCTCTCCAAATGAATCCTATTGTTAACGTAAGTCTTATTCAAGCATTCCATTCCAAGCTTGAGCACTATAACTGTTTTATTATTCAACACATTGATAACAAATTACAATTTCGAGAAAAAAAAAACATTGAGATATACAACCTTTTAACAAGAAAAAAGGCTTACAACAATATTTTCACCTCGCGCCATTTCTTACACAACAAGCAGCGAATGCTGAAAATTTAGCAAAGCTAAAATTAATTTAGCATACACAATTTGATCGTTTCTACGAAGCGCTTTCGTCTACGTGAAGAACGGGACAGAGTAGTGACTACACGAATTAAAACACAGTAAAATGGCATAGAATTTCTTAGTTATAAGTGTTTCGTGTCTTAAAAAGTTCAATTCAGAATCAAAACAAATTTAACAAACACACGGCTACCTAAATATGGCGGCGAAAAGTCTGAAAGAACTGCAGCGTGGACAGTAAGTCTTACAAAAATTTACAGCTAAAAGATACAAGAAACGGGTTACCTGTAGTTGTAGTCTATTGCGGACCTACAATAGTTGTACCCATAAGGCTGCTGGGGCTTGATTAAAAGGTTCTTGTTTGTTATAAATGGCGAATCAACCACGAGTGGTTTCTTGTCCTGTGTTCAATCCGCTTCTTTCGGTTTAATCCGAATGGTAAACCACTACAATTGGCGACGAGGATGATCTAAAAACTCGAGTTTTCAAGTCGGAGTAGGAATTATGGCAGTAAATCTCGAAATTGGAGGAATTACCCCGTTCGATTGCAAAGGTGATCAGACAAGTATCGGTCCCCGATGGAGACGATGGAAAACTGTTTTCCAATTTTTCGTGGATGGAAAAGGAATGAAAGATGCGAAGCAGAAAAGAGCTCTGTTATTACACTCCGCAGGAATGGATGTTTAGGAAATATTCGCAAAGCTAACTGATCCTAGCCCGCGTTCGCCAAGTTCTGGATCGGATAATGCAAATGTTTCATGGAAAGCTCCTCGCACGCTCGACACTTACTGAGCCCTTACTTTGAACCGCAAGTCAACGTACCGTACGAACGACACGTATTTCGACAAATGCGCCAGTAGGAGTCCGAAACCGTCGACCAGTTCGTAACCCGGTTAATGCGAAAAGCCGAGAACTGTATGTTTAAAGGAAACAAAACGGAACAGATTCGTGACCAGATAATCGATAAGTGTCAATCGAGTAAGCTCAGGAGAAAATTGTTAGAGAAAGGTCAGAGTCAACACTGGAGCAGACCCAGTCGCTCGCTCGTTTAATGGAAGCAGCAGAGATCCAAGCCAATAAAATGGAATCGAAAGGCGAAGTAAATAGCATGAGTGGAGGGAAGAGTGGCAGTTGCTACCGCTGTGGACGTGAAGGCCATTTCGCACGTGATCAAAGCTGTCCATCGCTTAGGCACCTGTAACAAGTGCCACAACCAAGGTCTTTTTGCGAATATGTGCAAGACAAAGAAACTAGGTAAACGCCCCGAAACAGAATCCATGAAGAAAGGCAAAGGCAAAGGCAATGCACCGCGACCGAGAAAGGGAGGTAAACAGAGAGTCCGGTATGTAGAGGATGATGATGAGTATGCTTTCTTAGTTGCCGATGAATATGTTTGTGGTGTAGAAGGTGGAACTGTCCAACTCAGTGTTGGAGAAGCGGTTATAAAAGATGTATTGATTGACTCCGGAGCATTCTGCAATGTTGCTGACCGAGAAACTTGGGAGGATCTGAAAAGGCAAGATGTCAAATGCACATCAGAAAAGGGAACATACAAGATCTATCCGTAAGGCTCCGCTGAACCACTTAGTACCCTGGGGAAGTTCAAGTCACTCGTAAAGTTCAACGACAAAGAGACCGAAGCAGAGTTCATCGTTATTAGTGGAAAAGGAAAGCCTCTGCTTGGCCGGAAAACTGCACTACAACTGGGAGCGTTGAAGCTCGAGCCGCAAGTCAGTAGTATTGATATGTCCCTGCAATTCAGATTCCGAGAGTGTTTTAGTGGCATTGGAAAAGTAAAGGACTATCAGACCAAAATTCATGTTGCTCCCGATGTTGTGAAAGTGGCCCAGCTTGAGAGAACAGGTAGAAGCAAAGCTGAAGGAACTCCGAGAAGCAGATATCATAGCGAAAGTGGAAAGACCCACCCCATGGGTAAGTCCTGTTTGTGTTGATCCATCCATCCATCCATCCAGAGAGAGAGGCATCCGATCCCAAACGT
The DNA here is from genome assembly GCA_022457155.1 of Cladopsammia gracilis. Taxonomy (NCBI): domain Eukaryota; kingdom Metazoa; phylum Cnidaria; class Anthozoa; order Scleractinia; family Dendrophylliidae; genus Cladopsammia; species Cladopsammia gracilis. Next base: position 614,779 of record JAJGOT010000295.1, on the reverse strand, counting down.
AGATGTGGTCCTCCAGAACATGAACCAGAGCACTGTATTTACCAAGCTGGACCTGAAATGGGGATTCCATCAAATGGAGTTAGCTGAAGACTCAAGGGAGATTACAACATTTACAACCCATGCAGGCTTATTTCGCTACAAGAGGCTTATGTTTGGGATAAGTTCTACCCCAGAACTGTATCAACACTTCATTCAGCAAGTGTTACATGATTGTGAAGGGGCCCACAATATCGCAGATGACATCATAGTCCATGGTAAAAATATTGAAGAACACGACCAGAGGTTGGAACAAGTTCTTCAGAGATTGAAAGACAAAGGCCTCACTGTAAACCCTGACAAGTTCCAGTTCAGAATTCCAAGAATTACCTTCATGGGACACGTGTTGTCCGAAAAGGGGATTGGCCCCGCAAAAAAAAAAGTAAAGGCAGTGTTTGAGGCGAGAGAGCCGGAAAGTGCAACAGAAGTCCGCAGTTTCCTCGGACTAGTAAATTTCTGTGCCCGTTTTATTCCTGTTCTGGTGACAACAGCAGAACCGCTAAGAACGCTTACACGGCAAGGAGTTACATTTCAATGGGGATGTGAACAGCGACAAGCTTTCAAGCAGGTGGAGGAGAAACTTTCCAAGGCTGAAACCTTGGCATATTTCGACAAGAATGCCGAGTCTCAAGTGTTGGCGGATACAAGTCCGGTAGGACTGGGTACTTTCCTGATTCAGGAACAGGCTGGAACCAAACGTGTTGTTGCTTACGCAAGCAGAAGTCTAACGGATGTGGAGCGCCGCTACTCCTAGACGGAGAAAGAAGCATTAGGCCTGGTGTGGGCATGCGAGCGATTTCATGTTTATCTTTATGGTGTCCAGTTTGAATTACTAACTGATCACAAGCCTTTAGAAGCGATCTTTTCAAACAAATCGAAACCACCTGCTAGAATTGAACGTTGGGTTCTCAGAATGCAGCCTTACCATTTCACAGTGAAGTACGTCCCAGGCTCGGAGAATATAGCCGATCCCCTGTCACGTCTCACGCAAATGGAAGGAACTGACCACAGGAACGTGGAACGAAGTGGCAAAGGAAGCATCCCCAAAAGCAATTCCAATTCAAGTGGTGGAACGTGAATCAGCGGCTGATCCCGAACTCTCTCAACTAAGAGAGTGCATTACCAGTGGTGATTGGAGTTGTTGCCCTCCTGCATACAAAGCAGTGCGTTTTGAGCTTGCTGTGTTAGGCAAATTGGTGTTGAGGGGAACTAGAATTTTAATGCCACAAAAGTTGCAGAAGCAAGTATTGGACCTCGCCCATGAGGGTCATCCAGGAATAAGTAAGACTAAACAAAGGTTACGCTCAAAGACTTGGTGGCCCAGCATGGACAAAGGTGTCGAAAACAAGTGTAAAGTGTGCCATGTGTGCCAAATGGTGAGCCAGCCTGATCGTTGAACTTCAATCCGCTTAAAACAAATATTAGAAACGTTTTTGAGGAAGCATCAATTCTCTGTCATATTCCAGAGGTGATTACTAAAGGCATTTTTCGAACATTTTGCTCCTTCATTTATTCAGCTTCGCCAAGAAACACTGCGACCGCGACAACGCGCCGAAAATTTCTCGCCTTTTTTGTCCAATCATGTGATCAATAATATTTCTATTTTCTTTTTTTCTTTCTTTCCCCTTTTTTATCTTTTTCTCCCAAAAACACGAAATTGCAGGCGATCATTTTCACTTTCCTTCAAAATACGAAATTTACTTTCATCGCTGGATATACGTCATGTAAACATAGCGTATATCGATAACTTTTTGACCATATTTGGGCAGTGTATTAATGTGTTGAATTATAAAAGCTTATATATGCCGTAAGAACATCTTGTCGCAATCTTCTCTTCAGAGCGTTTCATATTCACGAGTTGGCTCATAGTAACCTTTTTTTCCAAGCTAACTTGAAGTAAAAAAGTGTTGGTAGCTAGGTTCCTGTTTGCCAAAAAAAAATGTTTGGCAAAATGTTCCAAGCCACAGATATTTCTTTGTTTATCGTTTATTGACTGAATGCTTAATTTCGAATGTTGGGGGTTGTGAGGCTATAGACAATCAGCATTTATGTCATTTTGACATTGAACACTTCTTATCTTACCAACTTTATTCACCGCTGTTTTCAGAAGGTCTTCGTATTCATCTCTTCGTTTTGGTAGATTCTCATAAGCATCTTGTACTGATTCCGCATCCATAACCAACACACAGAACTTGAGCCAGTTTCTCTCCAAGTACTTCTTAACTTCAGCAGGTGAAAGGTTTTTAACTGGAGGTTCTTTTTTAAGGTTTAGATGAGGACCTATTTTTTTAATTTCTTGCATGACAGCTAGCATGGACCCCTTTGATACACTACAGCCAAGAATGACCAAGTCTAGAGGAAAACATATACGAAGATATTTATTATTTACATGTTCTTATAATATTTAGTATTATCTATTAATATTTATTTATGAATTGATATTTCTTATCGGAAATATTATCTCTTTAAACTACCATGTAAATCCGAGGCGATTTTAAATAAAAATGAGCATGTTTGTATGCATTTATGTATATTACATTATGTAGTCCATCAAAATAACGATTTAAAGTCTTCTGTCAGTCCTGGAATAAAATAGCTAGATCCGTTATGATATGACCGGCAGCATGTGTTCCCATAAAAAGGCGCCTGAGCAAAGAAACAAAACATTCCTATCTGATGACGAAGCAATACCCCCGCCTCGCCATCACTGGTACTAGATTTTCTCAGTTTCGAAATCGTTGGTCGTTCTTTAGTTTTCCTTGAATAAAGAAGTATTTCAATCAATTACACGGCAGGATAATGTGAAACAGAATAAAAAAAAGATTCGGTTAAAATCACCTTTTTCGTATACGCAGTTGTGCAACTGTAAATTTGATGAAAAGTTGAATAAGAAATAAAAGAACCCATTCTAACCTTTTGTCTCTGTGCTTGACGAACTCTTTTCTTTAGGCCTGGCTCCCTGATCACTGATTCGATGTGCTCTGCTTTCCACAGGAACGTCTAGTTTGGTGCTATAAACTCGTTCACCAGTATAATGCCCTTCTGCTGGTAAGGAGAAGTAAGACCTCGAAAACGCTTCTGGTTCCGAGGGACGTACAGGCAGCGGCGTTATAGGTCTCGGTGGAAGCGTTTGTTTTGGTGGCTGATATTCGGACATCTCGTCTTTCTTACTTAGGTCATCTCCTGCAAAAGTAAAAATGTTGACCATGTTTTAATGGCATCTGACATGCATGTCTGATTCAAGATCCAATTTTCAAAAAAAAAATATAACTTCATTCGGAATTTAGCATTTCCATTTATTGAAATATCACCCGGCCACAGCAAGATGATCATTCACGTTTTTTTCTCTGCTCATTCGTTTTTGTTTTGAAGCGTTTCCCAATTGTTAACCGAGTTATAAAAAGGTTTGATAGAGGCAATATAATATAACTATAATATCAATATTTCTTATAATATTTACTTTTATTTATATTTAGTTCGTATTTATTATTATTTCTTATCAGAAATGTTAGCTCTTCAAACTGCTCTGTAAATCCGAGTCGTTTTTAAATAAAGATGAGTATGTGTGTATGCATGTTTGTATATTATGTTACAGTTGATCACTGAAAATAACGATCTATAAACCGGTTTTTTCCCTAAATAAATAGCAAGAATAACCAATTATTTTTCTGCAAACTCCTGCAGCACGACTAATATGATGACCTAATTCGTATGATGTAACCCTGTGTTCCCACGAAAAGACATCTGAGCAAAGAACCAAAACATTCCTATCTGATGACGTGGCAATACCCCCTCAATGGTGCTGATAGTGGCACTGTGTTTCTAATCGCATTCTTTACAGGGTGGAGTGCCATCCTCGTATACTATTGAAATCGTTGGTCGTTAATTAGCTGTTTTACTCAGTGAAAGACTTATTCAAGAGATAGAATAAACAAAGTTTCAGTCCTCTTTCGTTTATGCAATTGTTGCAACTGTAAATTTGATAAAAAGTTGGCTAACAAATTAAACATCCCATTCTAACCTTTTAGGCCTTTCATTGTCTCCATGTTTGACGACCTCTTTTCATTAGGCCTGGCCCCCTGATCACTGATTCGATGTGCTCTGCTTTCAACAGGAACGACTGATTTGGCGCTCTGAACTCGTTCTCCAGTATAAGGCCTTCCTGGTATTAAGGAAGAAGGCCTCGTTGACGCTTCTGGTTCTGAGGGACGTATAGGCGGCGGCGTTATAGGTATCGGTGAAAGCGTTTGTTTTGATGGCGGATATTCGGACATCTCTTCTCTCTTGCTTTGGTCATCTCCTGCAGAAGTAAAAATGTTTACTATGTTTTAACCCTCGGACGTGCAAGCGGGGTGGATGCCACCCCTCCCCCCTCCCCTTAAGGTTTTTCTCCGATTTTTTCAAGACCATTTAAGATTAGTAAATGCTGTCCTCAGCCTGCTGTTCGTTTATCCTTGAGACACATTTTGGTAAAGTTTGGCGACAACCGGTTGCTATGGCAACGAGATATGACGTCATAAGTAGCATGAGGTCAAGCCATTTTGGAATAAAGATGCGTGTTTTCACCTTTTATCGGTGAAAAAATAAACATATAAAACGCTACCAAAAGCATCAAAATGTTTAATTGTATGTTATTTTGCAAATCTAGCAAAAAATATTTGCAATTTCCACATTTTCCAGATAAATTTGAAATTTTAGAAAAATCCAAGTTGGCGGCCATCTTGGCGTCCATTTTGGACGCCAAGGACAACGTTACCATAATATTTACGTTACCTTGTAGAGCACATCACAGGCTATCTACTAGACGTAAAATATTTTCGAAATATTGCAACATCGCACCCCCCCCCCCCCTGTACCACGGTGGGGTAAAAGTTTGCATGTACGTCCGAGTGTTAATGGTAGAAGCACTAAACCATCTGATATGATACATGATTTGAGATCCCATTTTCAAAAAAATATATATAACTTCATTCTAAATTTAGCCTTTCCATTAATTGAAATATCTCCCGCCCCACAACAAGATGAGCATTCGCATTTTCTATTCTTTGCTTAATGGTTTTTGTTTTGATGCGTTTGGAGAAGCTCGTGAAACGTAGCGGATCGCCAAAACATTTCCCGTAACCAGCACCTTAACCTCATAGTGTTTCTCGGATATATCCGGATCCGAAAATGCTACATGTCGTTCCTAATGTTTCTCTGATCCACTCAGACAATGCGGATGTATGATGACTATACCGGATGACGTCATAACGACCTCATCATTACGTGATCTCTTAAAAATAACAACACAAGCTTGACGTTTATTGAACAAGAGGCTCCAAGCAGCCTATACTCATGCGCATGCGTAAGAAAGATTTATGATATACTTTAAACATGATAGGAAGATGTCCGACATGTAGAAGAGTTAGTTCTTTCATTCAGTCATCGTTCCTGCAAACCACGTTGTTTACCATTGAATATTTTGGAAATGAAGGCTGTACCACAATGAAGCCAGGTATTCTTCTGTTGTTTACCATTTACCGAAAAAATCTGGAAATTTCGGTTGGAATGTAAATGGAAAGGCTAATTTGGTCTTCTCAAAAGGAAAATTTCCGGAGAAAATGGGATTTTCTTCTTCGTATGATGTGACACCGTGTTCCCACGAAAAGACATCTAAGCAAAGAACCAAAACATTGCTATCTGATGACGTGCCAATACCCCCTCAATGGTGCTAGATAATGGCCCTGTGTTTCTAATCGCATTCTGTACTGGGTGGAGTGCCATCACCAGCATTGAAATCGTTGGTTGTTAATTAGCTGTTTTCCTCAGACTTAATCTAGCGATGGAATAAACACAGTTTCAGTCCTATCAAAAAAAGTTTTCGTTTATGCAATTGTTGCAACTGTAAATTTGATAAAAAGTTGGCTAACAAATAAAACATCCCATTCTAACCTTTATGGTCTTTGATTGTCTCTATGTTTGACGACCTCTTTTCCTTAGGCCTGGCCCCCTGATCACTGATTCGATGTGCTCTGCTTTCAACAGGAACGACTGTTTTGGTGCTCTGAACTCGTTCTCCAGTATAAGGCCCTTCTGGTATGAAGGAGGAAGGCTTCAATGACGCTTCTGATTCCGAGGGACGTATAGGCGGCGGCGTTATAGGTCTTGGTGAAAGCGTTTGTTTTGATGGCGGATATTCGGACATCTCTTCTCTCTTCCTTAGGTCGTCATCTCCTGCAAAAGTAGAAATGTTCACTATGTTTTACCACTCGGACGTACAAGCGGGGTGGATGCCTTCCCCCCCCCCCCCCTTAAGGTTTTTCTCTACGATTTTTTCAAGACCATTTATGATTAGCAAATGCCGTCTTCAGTATCTGTTCGTTTATCCTTGAGACACATTTTGGTAAAGTTTGGCGACAACCAGTTGCTATGGTAACGAGATATGACGTCATAAGTAGCATGAGGTCAAGCCATTTTTGAAAAAAATGCGTATTTTTCACCTTTTTTCGGTGAAAAAACATAAAATGCTACCAAAAGCATCAAAATGTTTAATTGTATGTTATTTTGCAACTCTAGAAAAAATTATTTGCAATTTCCACATTTTCCGATAAATTTGAAATTTTAGCCGAGTAAAATCCAAGTTGGCGGCCATCTTGGTAATTAATTAGTTTTATTATATTATGTATGTAATGATATGTCTGTCGGTTTATGTCTATCTGTATATTGCTCCCCTTATATACGGGAGTAGAAAAAAAAACCAGGGGGGAGGGGGGGTTGCAACATCCCCCCCCCCCGCTTGTACCACGCATTTTTTATTCTTTGCTCAATGGTGTTTGTTTTGACGCGTTTCCCGTTTTTGACCGAGTTATAAAAAGGTTTGCTACAGTCCGCGACTAATCCTTGGTCGTAAGAAGCTCGTGAAACGTAGCGGATCGCCAAAACATTTCCCGTAACCAGCACCTTAACCTCATAGTGTTTCTCGGATATATCCGGATCCGAAAATGCTACATGTCGTTCCTAGTGTTTCTTTGTTGTGATCCACTCAGACAATGCGGATGTATGACGACTATACCGGATGAAGTCATAACGACCTCGTCATAACGTGATCTCTTAAAGGTGGTCAGACACGAGGGGTCATGTAGCAGGGACATGTTGCAGCGAGAAAAAACTGTGTAGTACACACTGAGGGACATGTAGCAGGGACGTACAGCGGGGACATGTAGCAGGGACAAAATCATAGCGCTTGCACACACATGAAAATGTTGCGGAATATGTCTCAGGGACATGTTGCAACGACACGTCCCCTCGTGTGAACTGATACTTTCACAATTCATATTGTGCAACACCAACTTTGGGGACATTTTGTCTCCGCGACGTGTCCCATAAAGTTCAACAAGTTGAACTCCGTGCGACATGTCGCGGGGACAAAATGTCCCCAAAATTGGCGTTGCGCAATTATGAAAGTATCGGTTCACACGAGGGGACGTGTCGCTGCAACATGTCCCTGAGACATGCCCGCGCAACATTTTCATGTGTGTGCAAGCGCTATGATTTTGTCCCTGCTACATGTCCCTCCGTGTGTACTACACAAATTGTTTTCGCTGCTACATGTCGCTGCGACATGCCCCTGCTCCATGACCCCTCGTGTCCGACCACCTTAAAAGTAACAACACACGCTTGAAGTTCATTGAACTAGCAGGAATGCCAATCATATCTAGAAAAATGTATCAAATACTCACCGTTGAAAGAGGACAGCATGATACTCAGAAGTTCTTTAGTCTGCCTATTCCAGTTGTACTTCTCATCATATTGTGTTCGTAGATCTTGACACTCCTGAATTGCTGTTTTGCTACCTTTCTGTCGAACACGTTTGATGGCCTCAGCCCATTGTTCTGGATCTTCTGAATCTACAACGAATGTTGATCCAAGAGACATTTCTTTTACAGCTTCTCCAAATCCACTGTTTTGACTGACAAGGAAAGGTAGACCAGCAGATAGGGCTTCTAGCGCTGTTAAGCCAAAGCCCTCGGTTCTAGAGGGAACGACGACAAGATTCGAGGCACATAAGAGCGTAACTAGATCTTCGCGATCTTCAAGATACTGTTCCACGATAAGCTGACTTCGATCCAAGCCTTGTTTAAGTAATTCCTCTGTCACTTGGTTCTCGCTGCCACTGGGTGCTCCTACAAAGGTGAGATGGAAACTCTTGTCGTTCAGCTTGGCGACTGCTTGAGCAGCGATGTCGTATCCTTTTAACTCGAAATCTTCAGAGTCACCACGGCCGAATACCAGAAGACGAAATTTAACACTTTGGGAGGACAACTTTAGAGAAGCTAATTCGGTAAAAATGCCGGGGGTGAAGTTGTAAACTTTCTTACCGCATGAGCTGAGGTGGGCTGTGTAGAATTCCACCAGTTTGGATCCAACTGCTATCACAAGATCAGCCATTTTACACAATTTTAGTTCTGTTCGTTGTTTCTCGTTACCTTTGGAAATGGCGCCAGAGTACGTTTTGTACATTGCAAGTTCATAAGGGGCAGTATGAACAACTTGGACCCAATGACAATGGTGATAGTCCCTTATTATCTGTGCTTGTTTTCCAAGTATTACACCATGTCCAACAACAAAATCAATCACAAGATCTTTTGGTGGAAAAGCCAACCACACGTTTGGCTCAAAGCCCGGTCGCTCTTTTGCCTCCAAAATTTTTACATTATGACTGCTAGCTTCTCTCTTGTCCTCATCTGAACATTTTGGAACGAGGAAACTAACTGATACATTGGGTTGTTTAGCCAACTGTATGGCTAGCTCTCTGTTCATGGTCGACAGACCCCCTTTGGAGGATTTCCATTCACTTGCTAAGAGTGTAATGCGTAATGTTCTGATAGACATTGTAATATCAAACTAATGCTCTAGAACTTCCTGTTAAAAAAAAAAACACCACAACTGCTATAATTTGAGATCCTATGAAATTTCACATTGATTATGTTTGTTTACGGCTTAGTACCGGGGGAGAGACAGAGAGGTGGGGGAAGGTATCATTGAAATTATTGGTAGGGTAGGGGGGCCTGCTTCTTGAAACTTCTTTCAAACAAGAAGAAAAACATACCCATGCATTGTAAGAGCAAGTCTGCTGTCATCTATACCAATTTTCAGACTAAAATACGGCTAATACCATTCCTTTGCCACGAAAGTAATGCATATTGTTTTGCTAAACATTGCGATCGTAAATAAATCAATAGAACTACAATTAAACTTATGTTTAATATCAGAAAAAGACAAAAAGTAAACTGAGAGGTTTTAAAGCACAAAACAATACTGTTTTCAGAAACGCTTTTCAAATTTCAAATTGTTTTTTATCTTAACGCCCGCGAGTTACTAACTCCTGTTTGAATTTCTTACCCATTTTTAAAACTCAGATTAAAAAGGGGGAGGTACTATAGTTTGTTATGGGTAAGGGGCTTATTATTCTTCTTTTACTCCACTTGTTCAAGGTACAATGGCAAGAATCTATATCCGGAAAAGTTCAGAATGGATGCAAATATTGATGTATAATTTCTCCTCAACGGTTATGTTTCAGATGTTTCAGTCGCATGGTTCGTTTAACGTCGTTCAACATGTTTTTTGAATGGCCTTTTTCAACAGCAATTTGGTATCGTTTGTAGTGCAACTTATTAAAGCACAAAACGTGGATCGTTTGTTATTATATGGCCTTAGACTAACCGAGAAGTTTCATTATCTGTTAAACCAAAATGAAATTCGAATTGATGATCATTGATTAATTCCTCTGTATGACTAACAAGACCTTCGTAATTAACAGGAAGAGTGGGTGGTTATCCCTCGACCTTATTATTCCTGTCTTTAAAATATACTTAAAATTACCAAGTCCTTGTTAAAGGGGCTATGTCACCATTCTTTGTGTTACTTTAAAAAGCTAAAAGACATATCTATATCAGTGGTTACCCAAAAATAGTGGTCGAATTTTGTTTCAAGTTATTCTACTAGTGCTGTAAGAGTAAAAACAAATATCTTGGCTTGCAGATGGCCAGGATGGAAACGGATTGCATTTTGAAAAAAATAGGTAGTCAAGGACTACATGTAGCTACTTCTGTAGGATAGAAATGAAAAAAGAGAAATAGACAGAGGAATGCACGTGGCTACTTAAATGGAAAGCAACTTATTTTGGTCTCTCAACCAATTAAAAATAGGCCTCTGAGAGGACATGAGGTTACCGGCGGGAAATACAGAAGTGCAAAACTAATGAAAGTAGGAAATCATCGATTAAAATGACTATCGAGCCTGTGGAACTGCTGCATATCAATTTCACCTCACTTTAAAGCGTCTACAAAGATTGACTTCTCATCATTTTTTTTCTTTTGTTTAAATGAATCATAGAACTTATTAGTCACAAGGCAATGTTGTTGTACAATTTATGTTTTAGTGCAAATTGGTTCAACATAATACTCAGCTGTAATTAATTCCTGGTCTTTTTTATTGTAAAATTGTTTGCACTGTACTGTAATGCTTATATTTGTTATTTTTATTGAAATTGTATTGAATTATAAAAAATATAATGTAAGCAAGTATAATTATAAGAAACAAATTGTAAGTAATTATGTTATGCAAGTGATGTAGCTCTCTACTGTAAGTAATTAATGTGTTGTACAATGTAAGTTATATGTTAAATCTAAATAAGTATTCACAGTCGGTGAGTTCAGTCTTCGTGCTGAACCCTTTTCTCGCAGATTTTCTCATCTCTCAGTCTCTTGGTATAACATTTCCTTGATCAAATATAAGAGGGTGGCAAAGGGGTTTTACGTGACGCGTGATTGCCCCAAAATTAACCGCGTGATGCGTGATTGTGCCCAAATTAACGGCGTGATGCGTGATCAGATAGCGCAGCGTGATGTGTGATTTGCTATTTTAGAAGCGCGTGACGCGTGATTTACCTTTTATTTTTCCGTGATACGTGAATGCTTTCGACGTTCTTTGAAAAACTAGAAAGGTTGCATTCAAAGGATTCAACGTAAATTGTCTAATTGACGTCTGTTCGGTCTTTTCTTGACCTTTGATGTTCGTGGTGGGTCCAGAGAATCCGTTCCTGGCACGACGAGGACAGAAACGAGAAATCAGAAAACGCAATCAGAAAACTCGAAGTTCACAGGGTAGAAGAGACATGTCCTAAGACGTTACGCTACAACGCCAAAGCGCACTTATCAGACCCGACGAAGAATTCAAAAAGGAAATCGGAACCATAAGAAAGCAGGTAACATGTCGGGCAGAACAGAAATTAGTAGGAGCGCCAATCAAATTCCACTATCGTAACATTGATTCAAATCAAAGAAGAAGAGCGAGTAGGCTACTAAGCCAAACGAAACTAATATGTCAATCAGCCTAAGAACAAGGCACTAAGCCACTTGTAAATGTACAAGAGAGAGTCCAGCTCATACAGAAACAATTCGCGCTCAGTGGTGAAAAACATGTCAGAAATTGAGAATGCCAATAATAAACATGTTGAATCTCATCCTCATGTGCTCCCCGAGTCTTGATAAGAAATTAAACGGAAGGTCTCAGATACACGAAAACACCTGAATAAGAAACACATTGACCGCAAAAGACAAGCAAAACGAAATAAAGCCGATAATGCTAAGAAGAAATACACGCACTTTAAATCTTGTCACCCACCGGGAGTCAAGAAAGGTTTCTTCAAAGTAGAGGCCCTTAGACTCCTCAGAATTGAACGAACCTTTCAAAGGAAACTTTCGGCTAAGAGGCTGCTCTAACAATCTCATTGAGAAGGTGCTCTCGGAAGTAATATTCTGACAGAAAGTCAGCTCTCAATAAAACCCATATGTACCTAACATAAAACAGATCCCAGGGGCGGATTCAGGATTTTTCTTAGAAGGGGGTGCACCTCTAAGGAATGACGTAACTGAAGGGTGACGTAAACAAATTTTAAAAGCGAACAATCCATAGGTCATCTCAGTGGGGGAGGGGCACCCCCTGCACCCCTCCCCCTCCCCTAGATCCGCCCCTGGATCCTCATGGACAAAAGGCATTTAATAGAATCGCAACCTTCACTAACACAAATCGATAAAGAGCCTCCCCTTATTTCATACAAGAGGGGTAGATCTTTTATAAGATATACTAGTCAAGGCTAAACTGTAAAAGTCAAACCAGCCAGAAAACCGAGTGAACAAAGGACATAACAACCACACCACGCGCTAGTTGGATTTGTGCTAGGACCGTCAAGTGTTCATTTTAAGATTCATGAATTAACATGCAATCCTTCCAAAAAGAAAAACTGAATACAATATCAATGCATTAAATAGGTAGGCATACGCCGACTCTACGTTGTTTTGTTGCCATTTTAATGCCGGATTACTCCTTATTTACGTGACGCGTGATTGCTTAAAAATTTTCTCCGTGATGCGTGATTTCACTTAAAAAGTCGGCGTGATGCGTGATCGGTACCCCCCCCTTTTCCACCCTCATATAAGGTAGCACTGGAAATGTTAACACTGGAAGTGAAATGTTAACACGGAAATTTACACCATAGCTAGTGAGTGAGTGAGAATGACGTCAATGATTAAATACCACAAGATGAAAAGCGAACATTTTATTTTTAACACAAGGTACAATAGTTCTTGCCTTTGGTAATAACAATTTAAAATCATCTATGGGTGTAGATCAATCTGCTAACAGCAAATGGAAGTGTATTTTTCTTAGATAGAGCTCTTCTCAGTTTCAACATGTGGAACTATACATTCGTTTAACGTGAAATATAATTTAACATTTGCCACAATACTACTTAACCAAAACAACTTGATCCTTTATGAAAACTAACTTAACAAAACAACTTGATCCTCTATGGATCTATGTATAGTTTTAGCAGCAGCAGGTCTTAATGGGAAATTTTTTCTTACCACTTGTACAGTTCTATTCCTGCCCTAATTGGTTTGACTGGTGTCCATGCATGTGGATTCAATACCTTCGACATACAACCGTTTTGAGGTTTTGTTCAAAAAACAAAACACAATGCGTACCAGAGGACTTACAGAAGGAAATATTTGGTTCCCCGAAGGGAGTTACTCAAATCCGTATGAGGGTTCGCCAGATGATGTACATGGACCAATTCGAGGTGTTTCGCTGCACAAATCGCTCCATCATGGCCGCCCAACAAAGTCAAACATTGGTTTTTCTGGTGGATATTCAGAGCAGTCAAATATTGATTTTTCTGGTGGATATTCAGAGCAGACCGTCAAACAACCTAAAGAAGTCTTTTCTAGAAAACATCGTGCACACTGCTGGAAAGCTGTGCCTGGTTACTAGTGCAAAATAGCAAAACACTGTGAACAAATTCTCTTACCTGTAATCGTGCATCGACCACATGGAAAGAAAGCAAGTCGCTGGAACGTCTCAATCGATAAGTTGTCGATCGTTAACGAGAGCCGACGAAAATGAATCGGGTAACATCGAGATTAGTCTCGGCTATCGTCGACGTGATCGAGTTTCATCGAGTTTGGAATCGTATAAAACCGATAATCCGAAATAAAACCGATATATGTTCCGAACATAATCCGAAGATTGGACCACTTACGGACTTACACACTCGATGACATAGTAGCAATTTCTCTTCGAGAAGTAGCTACAAAAACGGGCTAATTTTTTTTAAGTTTATCACTTCTGTCTTGGAAAACTCGCTAAAACTCTGATTATAATCATTATGATTTATTCTCTCTTTGAAAATTCACTTGCTATCTTACATTTAGTGTTCTATAAGCATTTTTTTTTAGGTCAAAGGTATACTTAGTTTTAACTTGGGGCAAAATCAAAATCAAAATCACCATAACATCGCTCCATTAAACTGGTTATTCCTTATCCCAATTATTATTTTGAGTTTCCCCTTTTTCTGATATTATTTTGTGAGTTTAATCCCTTAATCCCAGAACCTCATAACAGCGACTCACTGATTGATTTACTATTTGATTCCAGCCAAACAATTTGACATCCACCAGTGCATGACGACCATTCAACTAAACAAAATACTCCATTTTTTATATATAAATTTAAGTTCCACTGTAGTATTAAGGCTGCATCTTCAAACACATTGCTTGGACGAAAAATTTGCCCGACTTATCAATGTATCACTGATGATGTCACTGACGTGTTAATTGCGTCGAAGAAGGAGACGCTTCCTAATCTTGTCGGCTAGGCGGAATGAATCGAGAAAAGTGTCGGTACCAAATCTGCGCCATCTTGAAACGTCACAATAGTATCCAGCATGCTTAGCGCGTCGTCTAGGCGGAACGAATCGAGAAAAGTGTCGGTACCAAATCTGCGCCATCTTGAAACGTCACAATAGCATCCAGCATTCCCAGCGCGTGGAAATCAGGCATCATCCTGGGGAGCTGAGGTTCCGACATGTCACATGTGAATAATCTATTTGTCTTGATTTAGTTTCGGATATTTTCCCGATTTTGGAATCGTACGGCTCAATATTTCAATGCCTACTAAAAGTACGCAGTGGAAAAATTGGACGAAGGTTCTTCTCCGGACCATGTAAGTTGTTCGGTGGGTCTCTTTGGAATCAAGCAAGAAGTTATCGGATTTTCCTCGCTCCCGTTCTGGTATGTTTTGAATCTTCAATCTTGATTTTGCTGTGGTTCTCTGCCTGATTTGGGAAGCTTTCACCTAAATACCGACGTCGTTCTTCGCGATGTTCTACGGTACGGTGCAATTCGCTGTATGTCTTGTAGCAATAATTCACTGACCGGCCACGCCAGGCGAACGCAGATTATTAAACTTTCACAGTGCTCGAAATTGCGCCTTCATCGGGCACATTTGCGACTAAAGATTTCGCAGTTTTGTGACTAAAATTTGTCTAGCTAATAAAGGAATTATATTCAACAGTCTTGTGTCCTACTTGCAACTGGTAGTTGTAATTTTATCCGAAAAATCCTGCGAAATTCACGTTGAATGTTGCGTGACTTAATAATCGTCGATTTCATGCTCCATTAACGCGGTGTCCAAGAAGTTCATCACGGGAGCACTTTTTCAGGCTTTCTCAGAAATTTCTCATTTCCGGTTCCGGTATTAGTACATGTACTGCGGAGTATGATTTCAGAATCGGAGAAATAACCGAATAATGAAATCAAGACGAATAGACTATTTATATGTCGGAAAAATCTGAGACCTTTCGGAGTACACAGCACGGTAGGATTTTTCCCGATCCTACAGCGATAGCTTGAATTTGTTTGATGTCGGCCCGACGTTTTTGCCTGCGTGACATATCTCGCGACATAGCCCTTTTAAGCTGTGGCTGAATTAATTCATCAAACTGAGGTGCTAGGTCAAGACGAGGTGCCACGGGATAAGGAGACGCACTATAATCTATGATTACTACTAGTTGTTATCAGTTCGTTCTTGGTTCCGGTATACCTTCATTTATGCAAGACTACTTCAAATCGAGGTCAAATATAGAGTGTTTCCACATGAAGACATAAAAATTTAAAAATGTTAAGTATACATCCTACAAAGTTGTTTCTAGCATGGTATGTGGATACCAGTGTTATAATCTTTCACAAAAAGTTTCAGATTTTAACGATGTTTTGCTTCCGATTTATAAAGGTTTTAAATGTGTCACTCAATACGTCACAGTACTATTTCAGATACAGTAAGCCGCGAAAATAAACAAAATTGAACCAGTTGAAAGCAGTACTTTTGCATTATGGATGCTTATAAGCCGATTTAATGGCACTTAGAGTGAATACGATATTTTGTGATGAGATTTTTGGTGTAATAAAGACTTTGAATTTTTGGCCGCCATGTTGGTGTCCGGGTTAGAAGCACCAAGATGGCCGCTCCATACATTTCTTACTAAAAATGTCTAATTCTCGTTCGCCTATAACTCTTAAACGAAATGCTCTTGCGCTTCAAAATTTGGTCTAGATGTGTAGTTTTAAACTCTCTACAATTCCATAAACATTTTGGAATCGGAAAGTGTTGTTTAATTCTTCTGCGTTTTGATATGACGTATTTGAAAACACTATAAACACAGTACGATTATTAATACATTAATGATTACGAAAGAATCTGATCATGATCTCGTATTCATTGCTGAGTAACAGCAGCTTGTGCACGTTCGTCGAGGTAAAGTAAACGGTAATAACAAGAAATAAAACATCTCACAAATTGGCTGGATAGAAACGTTCGAAAACTTACCACGATCACGCGGCTCCACAAAAGCGGAAGCTGTTTTTAGAGCATTTTGACTGCCATCTAACTGAAATTGGACCAAGATATCCAGAGAATCAGTCGCAGAAGCTAAGTAACCCAAAGCAGAGCTAAAGAGCTCGAACGAAATCGCTCAAATTTCGTGCAATTTCTGCTGCAAACTGAAGGCTACGTTGTTTGTTGATGAATGCTGAATGCAGTTGCGATTGTTTTGAGAAACAAAACGGCAAAGGCTCTTGGGAATGACAGAAATAAAATTAACATGCACTTGAACAACACTTGATGAGTCACGCCATAAGAAATTGGTCACGGCATAATACGTTTGTATTATATTTAACTATTATAGCGCGAAAGCGCGCGTGATATCGCCTAATACTTAGCCGACGAGGCCGTAGGCCGAGTCGGCTAAAATTAGGCGATATCACGCAAGCTTGAGCGCTATAATAGTTTTATAATTCAACACATTGATAACAAAGGACAGTTTGAAGAAAAAATATCGCCGACTAGCCTTTTATTTAAAAAAAAAAAGCTTACAGATGTTCTACCGCGCGAAACTTGCAACATCACACAGTTCATGAATGAAAGTGGCGCCTTTGTCAATATTGTGCAAGCTTGAACACTATAACTGTTTTATAATTCAACACAATGATAACAAATCACAGTTTCGAGAAAAAAATCATTGAGATATACAACCTATCATTAAGTAAAAAGGCTAACTATAATATTTTACCTCACACCATTTCTTAAACAACAAGCAATGAATGCCGAAACTTTTCCCAATTAATTTAGCGTACACAATCAGTTGACAGTTTCTACGAAGAGCTTTCGTCTACTCAAAGAACGGGACAGAGTAGTGACTACAAAAATTAAAACAGTAAAATGGCATAGAATGTCTTAGTTACAAGTGTTTCGTATCTTAAAAAGTTCAATTCAGAATCAAAACAAATTGAACAAACACACGGCTACGAACCCAAACATAGCGGCGAAAAGTCGGAAAGAACTGCAGTGTGGACAGTAAGCTTACAAAAATTCACAGCTAAAGAATACAAGAAACGGTTTAAACATCGTACCTGTAGTTGATTTGGCTTTTTAGTCCCTTCCACAAACACCAAATTTTCAAACATCGAAGTACGAGCTGAGTCGATCAATGTTGTTTACAAACTTGGAATGCTCGTTTTTTAGCTCCCACAGTCGTAATGACGAGATCAGAAACTTTTCTGAGGAAACATGAAGTATATATCATATTCCAGAGGTGATTACCAAAGTAATTTCACGAAAATTGTGCTCCTTCATTCACTTCTTGTCGAGCGGTTAAACTTTGAACCAGTTTTCATTCAGCTACGCCAAGAAACAACACTGCGACCGCGACAACGCGAAAATTTCGCGCCTTTTTTGTCCAATCATGTGAACCGTATTTTTCTCTTTTCTTTTCTTACTTCTCTCTTTTTTTCTTTCTTTTCCCTTTTTCAACTAATAGTTCACGCACTTTTTCGCCAAAAAACACGAAATTGCAGGCAGCAATCATTTTCACTTTCCTTCAAAATGCGAAATTTACCGCCATCGCTGGTTATATGTCATGTAGACATAACGCATATCGATAACTTTTTTACCATATTTGGGCAATGTATCAATGTGTTGAATTATAATAGAACATATCGTGACCAATTTACTTCAGCCTCTACAAGCCAGTCTTGATCAGATCTACTGCGGAAAAAAAGCATGAAAATTCAAATTGAGATTCTGTTATCTTCGATGCTTAGGTATTTGATAATAATTTAAAGGTATAAAAATAATGGTAGAAAAGATTTGAATAGGATAAAAACCTGCCTTAAACAGAATAACTTCCGCCGATAGGAACAAATTACCGTGAGGCATAGCAACATGGTTTAACAGTTTATTAATCCACTGTCGATTAACTGTGTCCTTTACTGACCAAGAAAATCTCGTGGCTTGGTGGTTAGGTGCCTCGATGACTTATAATCCAATAGTCTCGGTTGAAAACTCCCCATCTTACCAATATTAAGATTATTGAGGTGGAGGAAGAGTAAGTAAGTAAGACAAACCAGTGGCCCCCTTTCTTAAAATTACAATCTTTTACATGTAAAAATATAGTCATATTTTACTAAAAGATGAAAGAATCATGCAGCGCAGGTCTAATACTCACCACTTGTTCAAGTCGTAAAAGTTAATGTTCAAGTGGTACGACCCGTACCACTCGTACGAGTCGTAAAACAAGGCTCGCTGTTCATACAACTGGTACAAGTGATTTTTAATTACACCGCCAAACACTTCATGTTATTTAACTTAAAATATCCCATTCATCACTTGTACCAGTGGTATGAACGGTGAGTGGTACGAGTCATTCCAGTTGAATCTTACCTTTCACGACTTGAACAAGTGGTAAGGATTGGACAACCCTCAAGAGAGATAGAGAAAAAACGAGGGAACAGACATATAGAAAATTGGCCAGAGGTGTTAGTTTTCTTTTAGTTAAAAGGAGGGGACAAATTATTTTTTAAAGCTTTGAGGGTTAGAGGTTTTATGTATAAGGATAAGGACACATCATTAGCGTTTACACGAACCCAGCTTCATTTGTAAGCGTTCGTTGTGTTCATCTATGTGTTAACGCCGAAAGAAGTCGGCTTAATTCAATTGAAATGGGTTCTTTTTGCCACTCTTCCTTTCTGTCACTATCCTCGATACAATTGGCGATTTATTTAGTAAGGGCGACGACACCATCGAGCTGCTGAATACCTGAATAATACATAACCTGATAGCATACCTATAGCCATGCAGATTTGGTGCCGCCCATGCAGAGCCTGGCTGTTCAGAGAGTAGATAATTTTACATATTGGATAATTCCAATTACCCTGCAAATAAACTGAGTAGAGATGGATAGAAATTGTCAACTGTATAGGGAGGAAACCGAGTTATTATGTATTTATTATGTATGGATATTATTGTTAAGTATTTTATTATGTATTTATGTTATCATGTATTTATTATGTATGTATATCATTATTAAGTATTTTTAGTATATGTAAATTAGCTTTTTAATGTTTAAGTTTTGTAACACAACCCTACAATTAAGCATCAGCTTTTATTTTTATTGTGATTAAATAAAAGATATTGTATTGTATTGTAATGTATTGGATAATGCTAACCACTTTTTGAAGAACCAGGGTCAGACCATGAAACTCTTCACTTAATTTTAGATGAAATATATGAGTTTCAGATTAAAATACTGAATCCGCGCTTGACACAAAACAAAAATATATGGAACAACGGGGCTCAAGAACCATTACCTTGATCACCTAAACGCAATCGTGACCATGTCATTCGTCCTTAATTAGCTGGATACCATAAATCCTCTATCATGTAGGGCATGGCTGTTCAAACACTGGATAACATGAATAAACTGAATCCTCATCCGGTGGCTAAACTGTGGAGACATTGGTATAGTGTAACCACTGTTTCAGCAACTGTATGAGGATTAACCCTACGCATAAAGGCATCCACTTTTTGATTAATTAGTGAAGGCCAGTGATTAACCAAGTAAGGTCCAAAGCTCAAAACTCTTATCCTACTTCAGAGTAAACTATATTATTTTTCAGACCCCATTTCACAACCAAACTCTGAAATGCATGCCTTTATTTAGACCACAATACAGATATTTATAGAGTAATGCAGCAGTTACTTTTCCTTCTTTCTTTACTATGAACATTTCCAACCTAGCTGCGATCAGGTGCCAGTCGTTTTTTTTTTGGAGCGCAAGAGCGTAAACCCGTCATTATAGTTGGAGGTTGAAACAAAAAAAAGGAATCGCAAAGGGAGAGTTACACCCATCAAATGTCATTTTTTCCACTACTTCAGATCGATTTTATTGAATTTTCTCTCGTTAACGTTTCAGGGTTTCGGAAAACTAGTGCCATCATAGGTTTGTTTTAAAATTAGAACATGAAGTTAATAATTAGTAGATGGACACCAAAACAGTCCGCCACCAACCTGGGGTGATCTTGTGTGGGTATCAACTGTTTGTTGAATATGAAGTTTATAATCAGTAGATGGACACCAAAACAGTCCGCCACCAACCTGGGGTGTTCTTGTGTGGGTATCAACTATTTGTTGAATATGAAGTTTATAATCAGTAGATGGACATCAAACAGTCATCCATCAACCTGGGGTGATCTTGTGTGGGTATCAACTGTTTGTTGAATATGAAGTTTATAATCAGTAGATGGACACCAAAACAGTCCGCCACCAACCTGGGGTGTTCTTGTGTGGGTATCAACTATTTGTTGAATATAAAGTTTATAATCAGTAGATGGACATCAAACAGTCATCCATCAACCTGGGGTGATCTTGTGTGGGTATCAACTGTTTGTTGAATATGAAGTTTATAATCAGTAGATGGACACCAAAACAGTCCGCCACCAACCTGGGGTGTTCTTGTGTGGGTATCAACTATTTGTTGAATATGAAGTTTATAATCAGTAGATGGACATCAAACAGTCATCCATCAACCTGGGGTGATCTTGTGTGGGTATCAACTGTTTGTTGAATATGAAGTTTATAATCAGTAGATGGACACCAAAACAGTCCGCCACCAACCTGGGGTGATCTTGTGTGGGTATCAACTGTTTGTTGGATATGAAGTTTATAATCAGTAGATGGACACCAAAACAGTCCTCCATCAACCTGGGGTGATCTTGTGTGGGTATCAACTATTTGTTGAATATGAAGTTTATAATCAGTAGATGGACATCAAACAGTCATCCATCAACCTGGGGTGATCTTTTGTGGGTATCAACTGTTTGTTGACGTTTCAAAAATAATTCTCTTTCTCTGTACCTTATTAAAACTCTTAAAATTTCACTAAAATTCAGGCTTAACTCCCCCTTAATCTTATTGAGGGTCTCTAAATAATCTGCTCAACGTTTTAGATCAGGCTTTAAGTGAACAACAGTTTCTAGAAGCCCCATTTCACTGGAAGTTTTGTATCTTAAAATGTACCTTTATCCTGCTTGTTACCAGCTGGATCCGAAACATTTCACTTTCATACCGCTTATAGCCCCCTCACTGTAAGCTAATATTATATCTTATTAAAACCTGTTTATAGTCACGGACTGAATTTGATACCATGTTTACATTCGTAGGGTTTTTTCGGGATGCTCTTAACTGATCTTCCACACCTTCAATTACTGGACGCTGTTTGTTTTTTTAAGGACTTTTGTCAGTCGAGGCTATGACATTTCCCTAAATTAAACAAAAACTAACATGACAAAAACTGAATTTCATAACCAACTTTTAAGAACCGTCACCTCTTAACAATTTCAAGACCCAAAAACGTTTGGTATTATGTCTATACATTGCTCTTTATTGCCAGCTCTTCGGTTCAAGTCCGGAACTATAATGATATCACATTTGTCCCGACTGTTTTATTGATAAAAGTAAAGACCTTACGTGTAAGACCCACTTGAACGATCATTCTCGCGTTTCCTTTTGAATCAGAAGCGACAAACAGATCAGCATCAGGAGTCGCCTCGTACTTTAGCTTCAGCATGTCGACTTCTTCTTGAGGAACTCTCCAGTTTTGGTAGCGGATAACCACATCTTTATCTTCAAAGGAAATCTGACCAAATTTTAGACGAGTTTGTAATACAACAGTTTCGTCTAGAGCTAACAGTATCCATTGATGCCATTCGTTTCCTCTCGTTTTGTCCACCTGGCATGTATAAACTCCTTTTTCATTCAAGAGAATAACAAGTTCAACGTTCGACTTTTTCGAATTCTTGTTCTGAAGGTCACGTGCAATTTCAGATGGTACATCAAAACCCGACATCCAATATTCAACATCTTCTCGTTGCCTAGAGATGTCCCCATTGCGAAGTCGCGTCAGTACCAGTAAGGTTTTCCCTGTAGGTAAGAAAATCTTGCAGTTTCTTAAGTCAACGCCGTACAGGTTGTAGCCGACGTCTTGTGACAAGCCACTCGCGGCATTTTCTTGGCCGCTGCCAAGTTGGATATCTTCGAAGGAAGGAGTTTGGGCGGCAAACGTCTGTTTCTGTGAATAAGGTTTCGTGATAGTTGACGTCAAAAGCATGACGAAGTCAACTGGGTTTAGCGCTGGTTTTCCATTTACGAAACAAGTAACGTAGACTTTGCTGTTATCGTTGAACGCTTCCACGATGGTACGATTAACAATCCACTCGTCGTTTTTTGACAGGGACCTTGGGCAGAATACTGTTATGGTGATCTTTTCCGCTGAAAGACACACGCACATGTGAGATTCGAAAGTTATGCTTTCCTTTTTATACTTCAAATATGTCACTTTAGTTTAGCTGGTAACAGAATGGCCCCCAACATAAGAGGTTTGACCAGAGTAATCGTTTGCACGGGCCATGTAGAAGGGAGGATTCTCATTTAACTAATGAAACCGAGTTTAAAAAACATTTTAGAAACACTTACGTGGCAGAAAAGAAATGAGTCAGTTAAGGCTACGTCTAGGTAAACCAACCCCCTCCCGACCCTTCCATAAAAGCGTTAGTAACGCCAGCCACATCTATTCAACAGTATTCAGATTCAGATCTAGGTAAAGTTACATCATCAGTATGGAATTTTACGGCCCTTCTTCAGACTTCCTTTTTGGGGGTTTGCGCAGCGGTGCGCTCCTTCCCACCCTACCTCCGAAATAGAGTATGATATATACGTGAGCCCGTTAAGATGCTGGTTATTACAGATTCAAGGCTGTATAGGAAAATAACTTACCAACATTTCTTTCTGCTGTTTGTAGAAGCCTCAAGAAATTAACCCCTTGTTCTTGGTCACGGGCAGCTTTGACTTTCTCAGCATCAACAACCAGCACACAATACTTTAGGGGATTGTTTTCCAAATATGATATCAAGTCGTTGACTGATAAGTTAAGAAAATCAGGATCAGTGGAGAGGTTCAGTATGTCACGATGTTTCTGGATCAGCTCAGACACCGCCGAAAAAGATTCTCGTTTTGCATTCCATCCAACAACTGACAGATCTGGTGAAAAAAAGAAAAAATATTTTAATGCACAGCTAGTTAAATAATAATAATAATAATAATAATAATAATAAATAATGTTATGTCAAAATAATGTTATGTCGAGATATTCATGAAATGCTTTTAGGTCTAATAGGTAACCCTCCTGCTTTTTCAATTTATCAGCCAATAGTGGTTGGTGACTCTGATTGGTCCAATAATTCTGAGTCACCTGAGAACCAACTGATCAGTTTACAGTGTACTGATGTATCTGCGACCAAGATCAAGATATGTCTACTCACAGGCCGTTGTCTCCAGTTGTTTGCCAGAGTTTAAAATGGAGGTTAAAACCGTGTGGACTATGCAGATGGAGTAAAATGGTCAACACTGGCCTCTTTCTTAGTGTAAGCTAGGCGGAGTAAATACACCTACATGTGCTTATAAACCAACGTGCAGCATTTATGATGTTCTGTTTTTAATACAGTGGAACCCCGTCAAGTAGTGGTCGTATTAACAGGATGGTCACTGAAAAACTTTTCTTTACTTAAAATATGTTACCATTCCGTTCCTTTAGTTTTAATTGTGAAGCAGCTGTTTCTGGAAATCTCCCTGCTCTTTCAGTGTAAAGAGTTGCATTTCCTTTACACGTGGTGCTCGGAAATGTGGTATTCGGCTTCTCGTCAAACTCAGAAGTACCACATTTCAGGGGATCACGTCGCTGAGAACTGTCTTCTTTTTTAATGTAAAGGGCTGCATGTTCTTTTGTCGCATGTCCAGCGGAGCCGATTGGATATGGATCTTTTGTCTTCGGCTTGTCTTCAAACCTTAAAGTATCACACCGCTGCGGGCCACTGTCACCACGTCGCTGTTGTGTTTTGGACTCTTCTGGCTTCAGTCTGCCAGTGGTTTCTGCAGCCTTTGATGACAGCGACATTGCAGGTGGTAGAGGGAGCTTTCGTTTTGGCTGATATTCAAACTTTTGACCTTTCTTGGTTTTATCAAAGAAATGCAGCAGTGCTTCTTCGTGAATTTCTCTGTGTTTTTTGTCCCAAGAGAAGATGAAGCTCTTTCTTCCATCCAGGAATTCTTCACCGAACTGTGAAGATATCTTCCTTCGAGCCCAACGTGAAATAAACTCTTTGTCTTCCTCATCTTCGTTCTTGTAGCTGTCATCACCGCCAATAACGATGATAACATTGTCTTCTGCAAGGGGGAAATTGCATAAGCATTAAAACACAGGTCGATAAATCTGAGAAAACAAAGTCTTAAATAAAATGATGTCACTGGTCTGACGTGAGGGAAAAGGGAGACTGCTCCTAGTGCTTAATGGTTATACTTGAAGACCGTGGGCGTTTAAAATTCTTGTTTCTCCCTCCTCCTCCCCAAACCCCGCTCCCAAGAAGGCTACAATGCATTCACATAGTTAGTTGATGATGGTTGAAGCCCTCATCAACTATCATGCGATAGAAATAAAAAGCGGGTAATCTTATTGTTTTAGTATAAATCTACTAGACGATTGAAACTTAACAACAAATACTGTTCATAGACATTTCTAAAACGCGAAGAAGCGCCATTAGGCTACTCGCCCTACTCACTTTCTACAACATCATAGATACAAAATGTAGTGAGTAGCGTAGCCAATAAGGGAACAGCATTCGTGATAAAACGTTAGACGATTTACTAAAACAATTTATAAAAAGATTTGTTAGAGGCGGTTCATGGTCTCTTACTATTATTATCGCCGATGTTTCGTCGATATGTTAATGTCGATATGTTTAATATGTCACGAGGGCACATGCGCCAGTTTCGCGAATCGAAACTTGAAAAGTTTAACCTAAATTTTTCAAGTTGCACTGCCAATTTCAAAATGGCGCCGCCTAGTGACGGCGGTCACGGTGGAAAACGAAGAAACTCGGGACGGAAAAGGATATTTGGTACCGGGATTTGGTACGCCGAAAAGAACGATGGAAGAGTGGTTTAAATCCCATAAACGTCAGCGAAACGTGTTTATTTCGAAGATACAATTTCTAAGTCATGACATGAAGCGAAATTAATTTATCGCAGACTTCTAGCTTGCTCCGATTGTCTTCGCGGCGCACTTGTTGTCGCTGGAATATTGCTCACGTTACGAGAAAGCAAAGGATTTAAATTATTAGCGGTGTGTGAGTCGGTACGTGACCCTTAAATCTGATTAAATGAAAGCGGTAATGAAAGCGGTATTACACGGCGGCCGTTAAAAATTTGAGCGCTTTATAAGACGTTATATGGGGACAAAAATAACGAAGATTTCGAACGCTTAATAAAGCGCGAAATTTGGACATTTATTGAATAAAGCGACACTATTAAACTCAGCTCTGGCGTCTTCTTTTGTCCCTTGGAGTTTTTCTAGCCGCAGCGAGGCAGCGTGGTCGAGTGGTTAGGGCGTCGGACTTGTAATCCGGAGGTCCCGGGTTCAAGTCCCGCTCTGACCACTTGCTGGAGTTGTTTCACGGCAGACCCGAGTTCAACTCCTCGACCACGCTTGTAAAATAGCCAACTGGTTTGCCTCCTGCCAGTTGGGATTTTTAAAATGTTATGTTCTATTTGCAAGTATTTGAAGTGGCGTGCCTGTGAAATAGCTTGATAGCTAAGTGCTCGTCCACTATAAACAACATTTATTTATTATTATTTTTTCCGGTTTTTTTGTCGCTACTGTTTTCCCTTTTAAGACGGACATGGCCAATCTATAGACGAATTTGAAAGTAAAAATGTTGACATCGAATTGTTCTGTAAAACGTACTACTGTCAGATGTTTTCCCCATTTCATTTATTTATTTTTTTCGCATACAAGGTACTGTAACTCGTGATTCCGTAGTTTGAATCTGTCAACACTGTTGAAGCAAAACATCTTTCACTCACCGGCAGGCTGCACACAGATCGAAATTAAATCGCGCGAGCTACGCGCTATCGTAGAGGAGCGTTCGGGTAATTTTTTAAATCAATTTTCATGTTTTTTTTTTTTTTAATTTCAGTTATTAACTAATAAGTAAAATATTCACTCCAATTAATATACAATTAAAGTTAGTCCAGTCCAGAGTCTAGTCCAGGGTCCAGTCCTTCTTTTCCATCTGGCCATTAATTCATGGGCAAGCACTTTCACTTTCTGTTATTCTTCCGGCATGTGAATTCATCAATAAACAGCTTTTGAATCACTGACCCTAAATTGTAGTCATGTGTAGTCAGACAATGCGTGTACACTCTACTGCCTAAGACGAGACCTATTAATCTGCCTTTTAAAGATGTATTAAATCTGATATTAAAAAGAACATTCTCTCTTACTCGTAGCATGTAGCAAAGCTCGGTAGATCTTCGCGTATCCAATCCCAGCGTTCTCTTCGTTGATCGAGAGGCGAGATTCGTGTGCATGCACGACAAAAACTGCGACGTCCATATCGAGTTCCGGAATAGTTTGGCTGCTCAACTCGGTCATTTGTGAAAGCAAAAAGTCGTGCTTTTCCGTGGTTAATTCGAAACCTAGTTTCGATTTTGCTGTGGCCTTTGCTGTGTTTAACCATTCTACGACGGCATCGAGCTTGTATGTACGATCACAGTTAAAAAGATGAATCTTTCGCTGCTTTGACATCGTTTTTGCTTGCTTAAGAATCTTTTAAACGGTTACCTGACTTGAAATGCAGTTTTCGCCCGAGACTCAAAAGACTTCAAACACGCCTCAGCGACGCCTGCTCTGCTGTCTTCCTCGAATCGATAGATCGACGGAAAACCCCAAGCGGAAGGGGGGGGGGGGAGGGGGAGGGGGGGATGGGATTGTACTATTTAAAATTGTTGGTAGGGTAGCGGGACCTGCTTCTTGAATCTCCTTTCAGACATGAACGAAATTTCAGACTAAAATATGGCTATAACCATTTCTTTGCCACGAAGGTAATGCATGGTGTTCTGCTAAACATTGCGATCATAAATAAATATTATTTTAAAGCCACAAAACAATAGTACTTTTCAGAAAGGTTTGTCAAATTTCAAATTGCTAATTATTTTAACACCCGGAAATTACTTCTTTTATGTTGTGGTAAGTAGCCTACTGTTTGAATTTCTTATCCATTTTCAAAATTTGGATTGGAAGGGGCGGGGGGGGGGGGGTGGGGGGGTGGGTACTATGGTCAGCCAGCATAATGGCCGGAGGTACTATTTAAATTTTATTATGGATAAGGGGCTTCTTGTTCTTTTCTTTTCTCCCCACCATGGCAAGAATCTATGCCCAATGAAAAAGTTCAGAATGGATGCAAACATTGATGCAAAACATACCCATTTCATTGTCAGTTGCAAACTAAAGCAGCTAGAACATCATACCGTTTGGAGCCACTCTTAATTTTTCCTCGACGGTTTTGCGTTCGTTTAACATCGTTCAACATGTTTTTTGAATGGCTTTTTTCAACAGCATCTCGGTATCGTTTGTAGTGCAACTTATTAAAGCACAAAACGTGGATCTTCTGTCTTAACCATGGCAAAAAATTGGATGACATTTGCCTCTAATTTTTTAACTCGTCCCCAGACCCCCAATTTGACCCTTAAAATCACAGCGAAAACGCCATTTTTTGAAGGGAAAATCAAATTTTCTCCCACTTATGAATTGTTTTGGGGGCTTAGCTATATTAATTAATAGCTGTGTTTTCCTTACCAGTAGCAATACCTCACATCAATGCAATTTCTTATATATTATTATTCTGTACTTGGACTGTATTGTAAACTTTCTGAACTTCTCATTGTTTCTTTTTTGCTGATTTATCAAGCACTACTAGAACTGTTTTCAGCTATTTGTTTTCAACTTGCCCGTGTTTGTCTCGAAGATACAACGCCATTCGCTTCAGCTGACCCGGAAGCTGAGCACGTCATCTAAAACTAATCTAAACACTGAATTGTTAACTTTAATATATAGTTATCAGGGGCGGATCCAGGCATTCCTGAAAGGGGGGTTGTACACGTTAATAACTCTCGACGCCATCGGCGTGGATGGCGAGCACCGCTGGCGCAAACTTTTAGGAGCGGACTCGAAAAGCGTTTGAGAAGGCATGATATAAAATATGGAGTTTACCTTATTTCTCAACTAGAAAACCAAAAATAATAATAATGCATGATTAAAAGAGACAGCAGAAACAACGATAGTAAATTGGCGTTTTTCTACATACCTCGTAAATCGAACAATGTAGCCTAAAAGAGTCTTCTTGGATGAGATTTTACAAAGCTCTCGCATAGCTCTCAGAATAATGCATAGCAATAACAGCGAGATCTGAGAAGCGCTCTTCAAACATCGCTGATCTGGAGCAGGTCTTGATCTGTTTCATGAGCGAAAAGGACCGCTCATCTTCAGCACTACTGATTGGTAGGATGCATGCAACGGCTCGAGATGACGATGGATGTTTGGAAAAGCATCCTCGTCACACGCACCAAGTGCTAGTAGAAGATTGCTTGGAAGTTCCTTCTCTGCTGACTGCCACATAGTTTGCCATCTTCGCAGCTCATTCCCAAGGGATTCGGCGAATGGAAGGTCTTTCTCCCAGTTCAACATGCCTTCTATTTCATCAGATAGCTCCAGGTTGATTGATGGTACTAGATAAAGCAGGTGGAAGGCGTAGCGATCCTCGTCAGAAAATCGGTCTTGCATTTGAATAATTAGGGAATCAAGAAGGGGAATAGCAACAGATTTTTTGAAATCAGATCGATTGGATCCTGACACGATCTTTTCACATTGAACTCTTACTGTCGTGAAATGTACATTATCTTTTCCTAACTTGACAGTCAGTTAATTGGTGGAAGTGAAACAACCACGTATAAAACAATTTTATTCTATTATTTTTATGAAGAGTCAAACAAATAGAAGAAATAATGCTGCTCAAAGGGGGTGTTGCAACCCCCTCAACCCCTTCCCTGGATCCGCCTCTGGTTATAGTTATATATAGCCATAATGGTGGTACATCTATGTTAGCAAGGACAAGGAAAATAAACGGAGCTGACCGAATCGTACAACAATTTCACTAAGAACAAGTATTTTTATGTTGATATCATTTCATACATACCTTTTATTACTTTCAGTAAACCTAGAAAATTATTTCCGGCCCATAATATTTACCTGTGAATAACAGTAGTTGCCGTTTGTTATTTCTATGCTGCTGGCATTGTAAAGAAGAAATCAGCTATAAATAGAGTTTTGCAATTTTTCTACATTTATCGTTTGCCTTGTTTTGTTTATCGTTTCGTATTTCTTGTGAACAGCTTGTGAACGTGAAGATGAACTCCTTCACGTTACAAATGGTAAAGTAAATTTGCTTAATTGAAAAAGTACATTTTGTTCATTATATATAAGCTATTTTTACACCAAAAACAAACAAAGAACGTTTTCTGTTTAGGAGAGCCAAGCGGTTCTGGAGACGAGAATGAGTCAAAACTAGCATTTAGACTCCTGCGCGGTTTTGAACCATACCGGACGCGAAATTTCAAGTTTTTAAACAACGGCTAATGCTGTGTTCACATCAGCACCAAAACATGTTTAATTAGAGCAAACATGTTTCAACGAAACACGTTTCCCTAACAAGTTTGTAATTCCATTGTTCACATTAGTTGTTAATTTCAAAACATGTTTCACGTCTGCTTCTATAATTTATGCTGTTTTACGAAACAAGCATATGATAATAAAGCTCGCATAAAATCTTTATTCTTGGTTTGCAACCACGTGACAAGGTGGCCATGTTGGTGGTCAATACTAAACACTTAATGACTGGTCCCGAGGGAAACAGTGAATTTTGTTTCCCGAGAATCGTCTCGGGAAACATCGAGATTCGAGGGAAACAAAATTCACTGTTTCCCGAGGGATCAGTCATTAAGTGATTTGTTATATAGCAACACAAAAAAAAAAAAACACAACACAAGACAGTTTGAAAAACGCGCCGAGCACTCGATCCATCATAATCATGCCACCTTTTGTCACGGTCTGATCACGTGCGCTAGCGGGCAACAGTGCAATGTTACCCTCTGACGTCAAAATTGTTGCCCGCTTTCGCAAATGTTGCCCGCTTAGCACAATTGGCGGGAAATAGTTTGTTTGTTAGATGTCATGTGACGATGAATCAACCAATCAACGCCCGCGTTCTATTGAGAAAAACCCCAGCTATATAACAAAATACAATTTTTGTCGCAGAATTTGCATGAAAATAGAGTTTAGTTCCCAGCGGAGAGAAACGCTTTTGTTCTTGACCACCAACATGGCCGCCGTGACGTCACGTGCAAACCAGCAATAATTACACAAGAACCGAAAATAAAGTGGAGCTCAAACTTGCTGTTCCATGATTTGTGGTTTTATTTCACTTGTCAAGCCCTTCGGGAATTAAACGAAGGGCGTTGCAGCGTTCAACGACGACATTTCCAATAACCGAAACAACCTCGTGAAGTAGTTTCAATCATGCTCAGAACAAACGTGTTTCGATCATGATTCACGAAATGTGCTGTCTGATGTGAACAAATTCTATATTGAAACTTGTTTCATTCGTGATCAGATTAAGCATGATTCGCCCTAGTGAGAACACAGTATAAAACAGGAAAAGAAAAATCGATATAAATTTTTTCCGACTTTCTTATCAGAACACCAGTAGATTCGTTCAAGCATCTGTCAAACACACTTCAATTGATACTTATTTATTAGTTATTTATTAGTTGATAATTATTTATTAGTTGATGCTACAATAAGGATATCAAACAAATGTGCAGTCATTGGTGAACAAATTACGGTCTCTTTTATGACGTAACAGGTTTCTATAGAGTATAACCTGTCAATTTGACCGTTAATATGCGCTTATAACTGAAAATTGAGTTCAGTGACCCCTTTTTTTATTACCAAGTTGTAATTGTTATGATAACATTGTCATGTTGAGGTACAACGTTTTGCAGTCTTGGGAAGAGGTTCAGAGCCACTTTAAGTTTTTGAATTTAAAAAAACAAATTTCAGTGCGCACGACAACGCTGTTGCGTGATTTAATTTACATGTAAGTTATGACGGTCAGAATCCCGTCATAAAAAAATTTCCTGAGCCCACGGTTTTTAACGGGGCGGTTGCTAAGTAACATGACATTTCCTGATAACACTATGCCGACTTCCAATATTCGGTATTTTATTAGAAAGTAATAAACAGAAACTGTTCTTTTTTAAAAAGGAATTTGTTCCTGAAATTTCGATGAACATATGCCTAGCAATTAAAAAGAAAACAAATGAAAAGATCCTTTATAAATATCACTACATAATACATATGCCATGTATGGTATTAGCTGATCTTACCTACTGATAGCAATACTCATTATTAGTTCTCTAGTAAAATACTGTAAAAATTACTTTCCAAGATATTGATGGGATTTTACACACATTTAAAGAATTCCAGCTACTCATTACAATAAAACATCCGCATGCCATTCTTAGGACATTAAGTGACAATGACCCTCAGAAAATAGGAATGACAGTAGTCAAAAGAATAGGAAAAAAAGGAATTCTCACCCCAAAATAGGAAAAAATAGGAAGCTTTCTTTAAATACTATCCTCTTAACACGCTCTTATCTACCTACTTCACAATGCAAAACGGGAATTTAGTTTTAAATTTGTCGTTAACCGGATACGTGAACGGTCTTTCGCAGGATTTTTTTTTAACATACAATAATTTATCCGCAAAAAATTGAAAATCAACACCAGCACGGCAATCGGAACCTTAGTTAGGCAATTTTTTAGAGTTTGGTCACTTCAAAGACAGGAGTTTTGTTGTTCCTAAAGTTTTTTCCAAGTTTTCTTGGCAAATCCAACTACTCTGCTCCCCGCTCCAACATCTACTTTGTATCTTAATTGCCCTTTCTCGTCAGAAAAAACACAGAGCTCGGCACTAGGCGCCGCCCAATAGTCACGATATAAACTTTCAGTAATGTACGCGGGTACATTCCAAGTTGGACACATAAACTCGACATCACCTTCTTCTAGAGACACCATCCCATAACGGAGACGAGTTTTCAACAACAGAATTTCATTGGCGGCAGCCCCTTTGACAATTTTTGTCTTTGGATTAACGATCATTCGTAGGGTGCCATTTTCTGCAACGATTTTCACTTCAGCCTCAGGGAGGTTACCATACTGTTGCAGAAGCGCATCACGAACGTAAGTAGGAACTACAAATCCGGGATGTATTTCACGATCACCTGGTAGATAAGATATGTTCCCGTAGTAAAGTTTGCTCCTAAGCTTAACGTGTTCCCCGGACGACGGTCCTGTGTGTTTTGTTGAAACATACGGTTGCTGAATCGTCCGGCTGCCATGTGGTTGCTGAAAATTTTGCTGCAATTCGTCTTTTTCTGAAGGCCGCATCACGTGATATCCCCGTGCTTGATCTTCGTTGGCCTCTTCACGCGACTCAGTGGTAGCATTGAAGGGAACATTGGTTGGTCTCTGAAAACAAATATAACCACTCTGTGGCACTTTTGGGGCCGTGTTTGATTCTGATGTCAGAATTTGTGCCAAAACATCGGAATCTACAGTCAGCCTTCCGTTCTTCAGCCACGCAATGAATGCTTTGTCCCTTTTTTTAACGATACGTTCGATGGTTTCATGGACAATCGCTTCGTCTTGTGGCTTCAAAGGCAAGTCATCGCAGACAAAAATGATGATTTTTTCCGCTGTGAAAGCAAAAACAGTACAAGATAAGGGTTTATTTTTTACTTAACATAGGGTTCATGAGTTGAAAATCAAAAAACCTGTTCCAACGACGCACCCTTGCATATATAGCCCAGCGTGATCGGTATGGAATTTATCGGTTCTTTGTCAGTTGTCGTTTTGTATAGGCCACATTGTACTATTTACCAAGACGGCCATATGACCATAAAAAACATAGTTACGTAAAAGTAATTAATAGTTTAAAACGTTTTAAATAGTTTAAAACTATATCGCCAGGGCAAATTCACATGCAACCATTTTACTACCGAGTTTCGCCATCTTGAATTTCACTTGTGGTAAAATCAAACTATCATCTTTTGTAAGGTTTGATTGACAGTAGTATATTGCAAACCACTCAGTATAGTTTTAATTCCTAGAGAGACTAGAGAATACTAGACCACCGAAAAAGAGGACATTGTAAAACCGAAGTACTGATCTTTCGCGTTTAGAGTCCATTGATTCAAGGCACCAGCTCTGGAAAATTAAAACCGATTATATATGCGGGCTTAAAATGGATTTTTCAAGACTTAAGCGGGAAAACGCTACAGCACGGTACATATTTATCGAAAGTCCCAAAACATTCTACTCTTGGAAAACCTGTGGCGATTTTTGTCATTTATTTTTACGCGACGAAAGTTATTTACCGTGGTGTCCCCGCGGGAAAAAGAAACGTGGCACCAGTGGATCTGTTCCTCGATGGAAAAGATTTCCTTGAGTTTTTCTACTAAACTGCGCATGTAGACCTTAAATTATATCACAAATTGACTGCTGCATTTTAAAAATATCGAGCCATGTTTAAATTCAATACACTTCTGCTTCCAGAGTCAAGTTTGCGAATTTGCTTTTAATCTTTAATGTTCGCCAGGAACTTTGCTAAAACCGAAACTGTAACAATAAAGGCTGTTAACATTGAAGACTGTTAGTGTAACAATGAAAGCCAGGCAAAGTGCGTTACAAGTTGTAGGGCCCATGTTGAGCGGCTCATTTTCCCTTTTTCTCAGGGAGAGAACATCTCCTATCGTTGCGGTATTTTTTTTGCTTGATTTTAAATCCGGCACTTTTTCTTAGATGAGTAAACAAAGATACAGGTCTCCCTGAGGGGATTATTTGAATAAAGTATTAATTATTATGTCTGCAAACTTTTAAAGACCTCTTAAATACCCGATATTTTTCCTTTTTTTCCGGCACTTTTTCTTAGGTGAGTAAACAAAGATACAGGTCTTCCTGAGGGGATTATTTGAATAAAGCATTATTATTATGTCTGCAAACTTTTAAAGACCTCTTAAATGCCCAGTATTTTTCCTTTTAACAAAGCCACTTAAAAATCCCTTTTCCCGTCGAAGACTCGCGCCGTATTAAATGCAAATATAACGCAAATTTCTATAAATTTTCTATACGCAAAATAAATACCTAGTAATGCGTTCGGGCCATACTCAAACCTCTGGCACATATCAGTTTTATCTCAACACGGACCTCCTGGCCGCAAATAACATAAGATATATATGCCGTAAGAACATCTTGTCGCAATCTTCAGCTATTTAGAGCGTTTCGTATTCACGAGTTGGCTCATAGGAGCCTTTGACTTTTTTTTCAAGCCAACTTGAAGTAAAAAATTAAAGTGTTGGTAGCTGGGTTCATGTTTGGCAAAAAAAATGTTACGCAAAATGTTCCAAGCCACAGATATTTCTTTGTTTGTCGTTTACTGACTGAATGCTTAATTTTGAATGAAGGGGGTTGTGAGACTAGACTAACAGCATTTATTTCATTTTGACACTGAACACTTCGTATCTCACCATGGTATTTTCTCGACGCAAAAGTTTCTTTCTTCGAATGCCAGAATCACTGTCTCTCAGAACAACAGAATACAAAACCCCCAATAACCCAAATTCCAGTGGCACGACTGATAACTAAATCTTCTTATAATGCGACCCTGACCCTCACTGGTGCTAGGTGCTGACTCATTGAAAGACTAATTCAAACAACTCACTGCTGATGCAGAATTAAATGGTCAAATAGGAATATGATTTACACTAATGCCTTTTAGTCAGGAGGCAGATAGCAAAAAATCGATTTTCGCTAAACATTTTGGGTAGAAGCGGGAAACATAGCTTAAAATCTTCGTTTTGTCGCCCTGATTAAGAATGTTGCTGTTTCCACTTTGAAATCTAAGAACTTTGACCAATAAGGGGCGATTCAGTCCAGGCTCTCGATTCTGCAACATGGAAACGAGGCTGAACCTAGACAACTCACAAAAGCAAGGAAAATGACCACCAAAATGCAGAAAATTAGCAAAACCATTGCACATACGTAATTGGCATGTATTGACATCGACGTCCATATAATAAAAATAGGTCACATGACCTGCACATGCTTGTCACGTGACTTAGTTATGAAAAATATGTAAAACACTGGCACCTTTTTTATTATGATTTTATATGATTATTATGGTCAGTATGATTCATACTGACCTTATTATTTTGCTATGGTTGCCTAGAACACTGAACTCTTTCATCAAACAGAAAGCTTTTTCTCCCTGGTGCAACATGGAAACGAGGCCGAATCAAGACAATGTCAAAATGATGAAACACTGCTAGATTTGGAGATTTATAATGCGGCGTTGCTTTTTGGCTACTGGAAATCATTGTGTAATTAAATTTAGACAAGCACTATTCGTGTCAAATAGTACACTTTATTTCCTGTATAATTCCATCCCCTTCTATTGTTACAAAATGGTCGACTCTTTGCTATATACCTTCATTCTCGTTTGTTGAAGTGTTTCTAGTGTTTCCGCAGTGTTTGTTCTTGCTATCTTGCTACTAAGCTATGTACACTGAAACGTCGTCAAACTTAATCCTCGTTTTCTCCACACTTGCATGCCTTGGAGCACCGAAGGGCCAAACGAGCACACTTACATCTTCGGTTTGCACAAGAATTGCCTTCACGCGTACAACCACAGAACGCCAGTTCCAAGCATGCTGCAGATATTTCCTCCTGTGTCATCAGCTTGGGCTTCAAAACCCCTTCTTCGTTGTAGAACCATCCATTGCCGTCTGGATTGGGAAGTGCTGGACAAGGTTTAAGGGCCATCTTCCATATCAGGACCTGGTGGTTGACTCTCTCTAAGTAGAGTTGCAAAGCATCTTGTGTAGGGGGAAGGGAATCAAGCTTCTTCGTTGGCTTTCTAAATACGGCCGCTCTCTCCTTATTGATATGAACTTCTTCTGTGCCCTTATTGTAAAGCTGGCACACAAATGCCTCAGCATCTGCAAGTACGTTAGCATTAGGGCGGCTTTCGTCACCAAGGTGCTCAAGCAGCTGCAGTGAACGACCATCGAAGGCTTTCCACGCTTTTTGCTTCCCTATACCGACAAACTGGCTCGTAGTATCACACTCAGTTATGGCATGAAACGCTAGCAGCGACTTCCTCTTCTTCTCCGGCACTGTAATCTTGTGAACTGGTATGTAACGCTTTCTTTTAGAAGTTCCAGAAAACATCCATATGTCTTGACAAAGATCTCCCCTGTGTGCCAATAGGAGGACAAGAACATCTGTATCACGACACAAAACGTTAACCTGACTGTAGCCCCTGACAGTAGCATCCCTGGCGAGGAGTACAATCCTCGTATCGGCCTCCTCATGGTTAGACGCCAGTCCTTCAAAATCCTCCCTTGACATATCAGATGACCATACCTTCAGTATGTCGCTGAATCCACCGCTAAGAACCAGCTCACGACGAGGATGTGCATTGTAACTTTGTGGCATTTCCGTGGACAAAAAATGGGCTAGACTGGCCTTGTTGTCCTCCAAGACAATGAACCTATCCCAGTCACCAATCCTCTGTTCCCTGTTCTCCACATTCCTCCTGATTCCCCTGCTCTTCCCTCCTTTGCGCTTGCTTCTTGCTCCTCCTTTGATAGAATTTGGAAGATAACGATCAAATACTACATCGACTCTTGTGCATTTATCAGAAAAGTGGGAGGTAACATATGCACTGAACTTGTCACACTCTCCAAACGTCTTTGCAGCAGAGGAATTGGCCAGAGTTTAAATAGCCGCCATCCCATCGATAATAGTACATGTCTCATTCTGGCTGATAGGGGGCTGGCTTTGACAAACACTCTCTTGCAATATCTTGCTCAAATCGGACTTCCCTGATGCTTCCCTCAGATTTCCATTGGGCGTGGCAATTGATAGCGGGACAGGAGAGAGTTCTCTTTGCAAAAGTTCATCTACATCGACGTCACGACCAGATTCTAAGGCACGCCTCAAGAGATCTCTGTCTGCCTTTATGGCAACCGTCTTGTTATCTAGTGAAACTGGCACAGAGTACAAGGTTTCAAAGGTCTTGAGCTTCTGCTGTTTGATACTGTCATGAAACTTAATGTCTTTCTTGATTAGCCTGTCTTGAACAAACTCTTTGACGACAGTCTTGCCAGTTTCTTCTGCGCCCAGCAGGTCATGTTTGATTTCTTCGCTGCCAACATCCCCGGTTGTGACTGCCACTAAGTTTTCTGTTCGACGAAAGACCTCATTCCTCGTGAAGCATGACACCAGCTTAAGAACATCCTCTTCATCTCGACGCATTCTTGCTTTTCCAAGCTCTCTATGACTATCGCTCGCATTCCCACCTCCGATGTTAAACATCGTTTTCGTGTCTTCCGACAACTTAGCCCTTTCGTTGTAAATTATACACCAGCGATCTCTTGCAGAATCTGTTCGGGTGATTCCAACAAGCCCTCCCGCCACTTTACCGGAACGGTTAACATGTTCTAGCGCTTGGTCGTCGGGAATGTGGTTGAACGTGTTTTCCGTCTCCTTTATGACGAAATCGCCACGCAGGAACCCCTCGTAAACCTCTGGCGCTGTCTTAGGGAGCAACTTCATGTCAGCCAGAAACACAATACCCCATCTAGTTGGTCAAATGCTGCAAACCAGGGAAGCATCTCAGAAATTGAAGACAGGTACTGATCCCATTCTCCTTCCCTGATTGCCCGGGTAAACCTCAGAAGAATAGACACTAAGCTCATGTATTGCCTCCAGTAGCAGAATGTTGGCTCATCTTTGTGTGCTTCATCAAATTCTTTAATGATCTTTGCAACCTGTAATAATAATAATAATTAACAATTATTGGATGAAAGTTGAGCATGATAGCGATAATTATCAAGGCCAAAGTTTGTGTGAGGCCTTGATAATTATCGCTATCATGCGAAAACCGAATCCAATAATTGTTTTATTATGCATATTCCTGAGCTGCACTTGTAAAGACAAGAGCGCGCACAAAAAAGTGATCAGTGCACAGCAGATAAACTATTGTCTGTAGGTATGACGTCACTTCTACATATATAAAATTCATTGTCTGTAGGTATGACGTACCTAGCCAATCAAAATCGAGCTAGTGACACCAATGTATAATAATAGAAATTAATGATGATGCGCGTAACAGATAAAAAATAAATATATGTTATTTACCGGCCGGGAGGTCCGTATAGGAAAAAACTGTGCCCGAGGTCTTGAGTACGGCCCGAGGCCGTAGGCCGAGGGCCGTACTCAAGACCGAGGGCGCAGTTTTTTCCTATACGGACCGCCCTAGGCCGGTAAATAACTTATTTATTTTTTTCCTACTTTAATTCTGCGATTCGCCATGAAAATCATTCATGTACAGCTTTCCAAGAAATGTTTCTTACCCGCCGCGTACAGCTAAACTGACAGAACGCGCGCAAAATCTAAATTAGCTCGGGTAATCTTCACAACTTTCCATTCATAAACAAAAAAAAATAATGTGCAAAGTGAACTCATTGCTATCAGTTTATGTCTCTTGGTAGAATAAACGGCTATTGTGTTTGCCTCCGGTGAGGATAGAGAAATGTTCTTGCCTACAGCGAAGCCGTGGAAAGCTGAATTATAACTTTAAAAACTTTTCAAACAAAGAAAAGTCGAGCGTAATTTATTTATAGCGGGGCGAAAGCTTAAACTGAGCTATTCTAATTTAAAAATCATGTTTTCTTGAATGGAAACTTATAGAATTTAGATAAAAGAAGGTAAAAACCGAGAAATAAAAGCATGCAAACCGAGCAATGTAGTGAAAGTACAAATTATCTCGTAAAATCCGATCGCTAAATGGCGTGTAAATTATTGACAACAAACCTACAATTAGCTGCAAAAGTAGTTGAGACACTTTCATCCACAAGTGCTTTTTTGGAAGAAGTAAACCATTGCTACCTTTCCTTACCCCTCCCCCCTTATCAATGTTGTTTTGTGATCGGGGCCATGTCCAAAACTTTGGCTAACAACATTGAACGGGCGAGGGGGTGTTGTGAGGGAAATATATTGTTCTTTTGTTTTTCGAGGCATCATTTTTTATAAAAGTGAGTGTTTTTTGTGAGAGTGTCTCAACAATTTTGCAGCTAATTGTAGTACAAGACAAGAATGACAAAAGACTTTTTAATAAAAAATTCATAGAATCTCTATTACGAGAGAAAACACGACCAGAAAAATAAGAACACTTAAACCGAATGGAGTCAAAACCTTTGAAAAAAAGCGCTAGATTTCATCTTATTATAGTAATGTTTTGCCACAAATGCCGCTTTGTAAAAAACAACAACAAACCCAAAAACTATAAAATCAATAAATTTGTACTCGCCTTTTCGAGGAATAAAATTGGCCTTTATTTTTACGGCTGATTTCTCCTTCCATTTAGTTTGTTCTGTCTTTCTTCATTGAGTCTTTTTGTACCTGGTTTAAGCGTAGTTAAGATCTTCAGCGTGTTGTCTGGTCTTTGTATGTCGGCCGATGTTAGCGATGATGAAACTTTGCCGGTTTTCTTCATTGTTTTCTTTGTTTGTGTCGTTAAATATTATATATGGCCAATAAAAATTCACTTTCGCTTTGCTAGCTTTCGTCTGGGTTCATAATTTACGAGAAAATTCAATGATATAAGCAGTTCATCAACAGAAAATCAATTCAGTGTCATTGCAATCGTGAAAGTACAAACGGCAAACCCGGTCCGTAACCCCGGTCCGTATCGTAAAAAGCTGGACCGGCTGAAAGCGCGGGAAAGCGCGCGATTAGCCAATCAGATTCAAGGATTTAGGATTCCGGACCGCTGAGATGCTTCAGAAAAAATAAACATGAAATATTCTTTAATGTGGACTTACCTATCCAATTTCGTTAATAAGATAACTGTATGCTGTCGTGTCCATTGCAGAGTTATCCTCGAAACCAGGTTTGAACTCAGTAGCCAGCTTTGCTAAAAGATCAACCAGTGCCTTGTCGGCATCTTCACCCTTTTCCTGTGTCCACTTTATCAAGAGAGGCCAGAGAACCCTCCATAGTGCCTCATAGCTTAGCTTGTGAGCTCGTATAACACGGTTCCACAGCTTTCCTTTCAGTATGTTTCCAGCGGTAGTTCCGCCGAAAACCTCACTCTCCGCCCATATATCGGACATTCCTGATGACTCCAAGTACTTTCCAATTACTCTGGTAAACGTCATCTGGGTGTGGAAACCTCCAAGTATGACGATGACGTTCTTTAATTCTTCTGTCTTTCCCCACTGTAGCATCTTGGCCTTGTTGTACAAACCTTCATCCATCGTAACAACGGTATATTTCCCATTCCTAACTCTCGTCATTGCCTTGCATCTCAGTATGACTGTCCACAAAGTCTCAAATTCGTGCGCAGGGGCATTAACAATAGGTAGTGGGCCAACGATTGTGACCTGCGATTCATCAGTAGACAACAGCTGGTTAAAACCAGACCACCCAGGTATTTTCTGAAGCTGAGGTTGCTGTTGAACTAATCGATTTAGAATCCAAGCAAGCTCCTTCTTGTATGACTCGTTGATTTTGTTCTTGTCCGGCGTGTACCATTCTTCAACAACAGTTCCCTCCATTTCTGGTTCTGGTTTATTGTTCCCTAGAGAAATATACATATCTCACTAAGTTCGCGTAGCTCCGATGGTACTTGTAAATCTAGACGCCTGTCTGATTTCGGGGTCACTTGGATATCCATTGTCGGTTCTCCTACTACCTTTCGACGAAAATCTGCCACTTGCGTTGCATGAAATGTGCCCATACCACTCAGAGTCTCTTCATTTATATCAATGTTGTCTACAGCGTATCGAGCGTAGCTTGTTGTCTCTGAGCTCTTAGCGAAGTTTCGCGGGACAAACACATTTCCGTTTTCTTTGTACCTTTCAAGAACATCATTTGCAAGGGTGTTGTCCATTCTAAGAACAGTTTCATAGCTGATAGAGTGTCCAGCGGAGTTCAAAAGCTGCACAAGCTCTTTCGATCGAGTTGCCTGATGAACAGTTAGGCCTAAGCCAACATGCTTTGGTGTTAGCTTACGTCCCCTCGAAGCAAGGAATAATATATTTTGGCAGATACTTAGTATTCGAGGTTTCATATCTGCATCAGATTCTTTTTCCTCCTCTTGATGACCAGTAAACAAAAGGGAAATCAAAAT
This sequence comes from Cladopsammia gracilis, assembly GCA_022457155.1. Taxonomy (NCBI): domain Eukaryota; kingdom Metazoa; phylum Cnidaria; class Anthozoa; order Scleractinia; family Dendrophylliidae; genus Cladopsammia; species Cladopsammia gracilis. The sequence continues at coordinate 573,327 of JAJGOT010000295.1, read as the reverse complement.
GAACAAACTTTCTGGAACTATTTCATCAGCACTTTGTTGGTTGATTTTACCGATGCAGTCATGGCCAGGTGCAGCCTTGACGTCCTGATGAACTTTTACTGATACCCGATACAACCAACTCAATAATTCAGAATCAAGATCGACATCTTCGATGGTATCATTGATTAGCTCATCATCACATGATTCCTGGTTTAAATCCCATTGCTGATTCGGTTCTTTGAGCAAGTGTCTCAATGCTGTTTCACCCAGATTGGAAGAAACTATTAGATGGGGCTCGGAAGGGTTTAAGGGAGGAACAAATGTAACTCTTCTACCAAGAAAATCCTGGATTCTTTCTTTAAACCTATTACTTCTGTAAACTCCTGGTTGAAGATGGTAGTTTCGCTCAAGCCTGTAGGAATAATATGTCCACGCAGCCTTTAGAGAGTAGATGTGGCCTTCTGAAAGCCTCTTCTCAAGCAAAGCCATGACCTCTTTGAGACATGTAACGCTAGCATCCTGATTATCTTCCGAGATCTTTTGCGTCGTCTTTTTCAGGTAGCGTGTATAACATTTAAGATGGTACTTTCCTTCTGCAGCTATTAGGTCACTGATCCCAGCCAACCTGCAGCTCATCTCCCTATCGTTAACGACCTTGCTTAGTATTTTTTCCGATGTCTCAAAGGTTTGAACTTGGCTCAAAGCTACCTTTTTCATGTCTGTTTGACAGAAAATGCATTTACTCCAGTCCATTCGTTCCAGAGATGATCTCCTTAAACCAGTGCCGCCAGGGGCCGTTTCGTCTGTTTTTTCGCTATCAGACGCTCGCTTCTGAAGACGCTGAATATGTCCCTCGTTTGTGAAATCACTATAACACTGCCTGTGCCAAAATACATCTTGATTGCCTTTCTTCTCCAAACTATTAACTATTTCTGAACACCGCTTGTAAGTCTCATCTTGAAAGTTTTCTCTCATGCCAGCACAGTGCAAAACCCTGGAAATGCCTGCACTAGTTCCTTTTGAAAGAAGAAACTTCGTCTTGGGAAACTTACTTTCTTGACAAATAACACATTTGTTCCAGTCGATGTCACTCTCGGTTACATGGTCGTCTGTATTAAGGGAAAGTGTGGCAGCTGCCTCCATTGTATTTCCTTTGCTCTACAACAAGGCTATACCAGTAGAGATAATGCGTTTATGGGGATACTGGAATCTAGTTACAGTTAAATTTTCGGCCATTTTTTCATCTATCAGTTAAAATTTTTGTCATTCCTCAGTATCAGTTAATTTTGACAGATCTCATTTATTTATTTTTTTAATTTTACTAATTTTTTGTATTTGTTTTTTTAAAAAGTTACAAAGACCTCCAGAAGCTATTCCAAGAACGGATAAATGTTTTACACATGAATATGAATATATGAAAATCATATATGTGTCCTGCGGATGAAACATAGGTGAAATTTGATCCTTGCAGTGCGCTATCAACTTGAGCAGTTGAAGCAACCTGAAAAAAATTCAGGCTTGAACGGGATTCAAACCCATGACCTTGCGATACTGGTGCAATGCTCTATCCACTGAGCTACCAAGCCATATAGATAGATAGTCAATTGTGAGTTCGTGATATACCCGATGATAGTGAAATGCATGAATATGAATATATGAAAATGATATATGTGTACTGCGGATGAACGAACTCACAATTGACTATCTATCCATAAGGCTTGGTAGCTCAGTGGATAGAGCATTGCACCGGTAGCGTAAGGTCATGGGTTCGAATCCCGTTCAAGCCTGATTTTTTTTTAGGTTGTAGTTTCAACTGCTCTGCGAGGATCAAATTCACACATTACACCGGTATCGCAAGGTCATGGGTTCGAATCCCGTTCAAGCCTGAATTTTTTTCAGGTTGCTTTTCAACTGCTTAAGTTGATAGCGCACTGCGAGGATCAAATTACACTCATGTTTTACACATCTTCCGAGAATCGCCAAACAATACTAAATACATTCCAGCTACCTTATGAATGCTACAGGTCGTTTCCTAAGTGCACCGAAGCATCTTGCTATCCTAAATGTCAAAACTGAACACGTTATATACCAACAAGAACTCTACGAGTAGAGAAATCCATATATGTTCCCACCAGGGTTAACTATGGTTGACTATGCTAAAACTGGCCTATTTGTGAGTGATATCCTCAAGATATTGAGGGGAAATTTATCAATCTCAGCTAACAGTTATTGTAAATTTCTCAGCTATCAGTTAAATTTTCGGCCATTTCTCAGCTGACAGTTAAAATTCTGGCCGATTCTCAACTATCAGTTAACCCCATCTACACCCTCCAAATACGCCTACTTTTCGTGTAAAAATGGACGGGTCAGACCAGGGTTCAGAATATGATTAAAATGAACCAAGCAATATATAGGGAAGGGAAGGGAAGAAGAACATTGACATTATCTAGGTTGCGGCTTTGAGTTATTGTCTTCTTTGTTGAAGATGACAGTATACCACGATTGAAGTTAATGTTATAATTTTCAGTGATCAATGCGCATTTCAATTTAAGATGTAGAATGGACGCACATCATTCCATTCATGACTTCACTCTAACTGACCCAGTCTTCCGCCCAAACAATGCATGTCGATACAGCTCGACACACACATACAAAAATGATTTCTTCTCTTTAAAGATTTCTACTGTTCTTATTGAGTGATTCAGAGGAGAGTGAAGGTGTAAAGCCTGGTTTTCACCTGCGACATAAGCATCAGCGAAACCTTAAGAATTTGCGTCAAGTGAAAACAACATAAGCATGCATAAGATTCATCCTTATCACGGCTTATGCTCGGGCTAAGCCTTATGCTTATGCTTATATATGTCGGGCCCGTTTTTACTGGACATAAGCGCTGTTATGCTTCCGTTTTAATTATGCTCACGTCAATTGTGAAAACCAGGCTTAAGAGACAATGCCGCAAAGGTTTTTAAAGACAGAGCCCTTTGAAGCGATCTTCTGAACCGTAAATTTAATAAGACAATGTGTTGAGCTTAAGTATCTGCGAGTTACGCAACTTTACAAATTGAGTCACGCAATTACGGGCAATTTATCCTTTTTCTCGCGGATTGTAATGGGAAGTTCAAAAACTCCATTATTTTACCCAATTGTTAATTTCATTTATAACAGAACAAAGCTACAAGCACATCAATGAGAAAGGGGGGAGGGAGGAACAACTTATATCCGGGGGCGCTTATAACCGGAATATTTTTTTGTTGGTCAACAGATGGGCTTATAACCGGGAATTAAAAGAACAACATTTTCTATTATCAGCAATTCGTATTTCTTCGTCAGTAAGTCCACTGCTAGTTTTCCCGCGTTCTCCTAGTGATTAATCAATGTGCACATTTGACAAAAATTAAATAAGTTTTGGAAAGTCATAGTGAGCTCAACAGAATCACTATTTGATTCCGATTGGACGAGAGCACTACAAAAAATAAAAAGCACGCCATAAAAAACCTCCAGCCTGAGATATTTCATGACGGTGGGGATGGGGGAGGGGGCTTGGGGGAGGGTTGAAGTAAGGGAGGAAAAGGTGGGAAAGTTGTCTATTTTCTGTAAACTCTTCCCGGCTGAATAACATTCAGGTGAGAGTATCTACTAATCCGCATGGTTTCGTGTTATCGTGTTACGAACATCACTGAAAATCTTTGAAAGTTACCCGAAGACTACTACCACCGATTATCTATTAGGGACAGTAAGAATAACTTGATCGCTAGTTGGTTGCATTGAGTGAAAAATATGATCTGCGAAGTTTCTTTCATACTCCAAATGTACGAAGAAAAATGAATAATATGGCACAGAACTATTGAGATAAGAGATTGTTGACATATAATGGTCTTAACAAGAAGTTTTAATATCAGAAAACTCCATCATTTCACTTAACTGGCAATTTATTTCAAACAGAAAACAGCTACAAGCGTATGAAAACGCAAATGAAACATTATTTGTAACAACTGCGGATCAACAGAGAAAGTGAGGGGCCTATATCCTCAGGGCGCTTATAATCGGAATGTTTTTCTGTTAGTCACTTACAACTGGGCTAATAACCCGGGGGAGTAAAACCGAGATTAAACAGTGCTTTCTGTCATCCAATGCTTAGAACACTTCTAATCATTTCTATCAGAAATTACTGTTTAGTTCTGTTCCAATCAGAACAGACGCAGACAATCTAATGAGCCAATCACAAACTCGAAGAATGAATGTATCCGGCACAAATTAAGCTCGGAAAAGCGCGTGCGAGCAAGTCCGCACAGTTGGGCAAGCTATGATTTTGATTCTGATTGGATGAGAAAGTGACGCGAATTTCTTAACCAATCTCCAAGCGTAGTTAAGCAAAACCAAAGCAAATGCGAATTAATGCGATACATGTAGGAAATTCAGTGATCATAGGTTTCTTATTATGGACTTCTCTTTCTACTTGATTTATTAGTCATGGTACAAAATATACATGTATTTCAAGATTCATATACTTTCCGTGTCCAGTGTTCTATTTGGTTAAACTACACGGACTATTCTTAGGATAATCATTGTCCTAGTCATTTGACTCTCAATTTGCTGAAATCATTTATTGACCAGGCCGCTTGCAATCATTTTGTTTGAAAATTTATGCAGCTTTTTCTTACGAAAACTACGTCATACTAAGTTTTTATATACTATGTTTCTTTATCTTTTGATTTTATTACTGATTTTTTTTTCAAGGGTTTGAAGAAAAAAAACCGACAAACTTATCCATCGCTGCAGTTACTTTACCACTACTCAGTACTTTGCATCTTAGGTTCCCTTTCTCGTCAGTAATAATGTAGAGCTTGCCATTAGATGCCTTGCTTTTTAAATCCTCGATGATGCATTGAGGGACTCTCCACCCTGGATAAAGATATTCAAGGTCATCTTCATGGACAGATATCAAACCATCACGGACACGAGTTTTCAACACCAGGGTTTCATTGTCTGCAATCTGTATTCCATCGTTCTTGGAAAAGTCACCAAGGAGCACTTGCAGCACGGTATTGTCCTTTGGATCTGACAAGATCTTCACTTGAATCTTGGAGATGTAACCAAAGTTTTCCAAAAGTGTCTGGGCAGTGGCTTGGTCAACACCATGAAATTCTGGGCTCAGAAATTCGATATCTCCTTTTCATACGATATCCTACCATTGCGAAGTTTGCTCTTAAGCACTAGTTTCCATGTCGACGGGTTATGTCCGGGGTAGGTTGTGTTTGCGGGAGGATTGGACTGTTGAATGGCGCCTTGTGGTTGCTGCGTATTCTCCAATCCATATCTCGTTTCCGGTTCTAAAAATGTACCACTTGACCACGTGGTTGATCCACATAGATTTGACGCGATTCAGTGGTACAAAACAAGGGAAAATTAGTTTGTCCTGGAGATCCCTTAGGACGACTGCTCTGTGGCATCATGTGGCCCATAGTTGGCTTAGAACTCAGGAGGGACTGTACCAGAACATCATAGCCGACAGCCAGCTTTCCATTCTTTAACCAAGCAATGAATCCTTTTCCCTTTTCTTTGACGATACGGTAGATGGTTTGATGGACAATTTCTGTATCTTTCTGTCGCAAAAGTAAGCTATCGCAGACCAAAATGATGATCTTTTCAGCTGTGAAACAAGTGTAACATGATTAATCAGACGATCTGTCACGGCTTCCTTGTGTTGTCCTGCGTAACACTGCGTCACAGACTCGCCACTGTTTTTGCTGAAATTCAGATCTTGACAGAAATACTCATTTTAAAGGTGATGTATTTAAAAACCACACCCACGCGGCTGTCATGCGCGGCCTTTGTTATCGTCTTAACTGATCTACCTCGGCGAAGTTTTCATTGAGTTCACGTCTTAAAGTACAAAATAAATAAGGTTCAGAGGTTTTAATGTTCAAAGTGTCGGCTTTTACCGAATTTAGTCTGCGGAACGGTGTGGAAAGTTGTCAACGGTCTTTGCGTGATTCAGGTGTCGTGCCATTGAATTTAATGTCTTTCCGATTGCCGATTAAATGGATTGCATCTCTTAATTCAAAAGAAAACGATTTAGAAGATTTCTTTTAAAATTTCCAGACTCGTATCTTTGTTGGCTTTACTTAAGAAAAGGTGCTGGATTTAAAATCAAGCTAAATACCGCAACAGCTGATGTTCACTCCATTGTTGAGGCAAAGGGAAAATGAGTCGCACCATTTTATTGTTTTTAGCTTTCGGTTTTAGCAAAGATTCTACGCGCAAGCGCAGTAGACACAAAAACAATGAGAGCAGATCTCTACCTTTTAATATAAAACTTTTAATATAAAAGGTACCCGATCATGAAAACTAAAGACATTTTGAAAATAAACATCTCAAAACGTGTCAAATCCGCATTTTTAATCCGTAACAGGTTCCACGAGCATCCCTGTTTGTCACTTTCAATTGAGTCTTCTGGAAACCTTCCAAGTCAAGATAACAATATTAAACAAACTGCATTTCACTCATTCGAACCATAAACACTTATCTTACCAACTCTATCCACTGCTGTTTTCAGAAGGTCTTCGTATTCATCCCTTCGTTTTGGTAGATATTCATAAGCATCTTGTACTGATACCGCATCCACCACCAACACACAGGACTTGAGCCAGTTTCTCTCCAAGTACTGCTTAATTTCGGCAGGTGGAAGGTTTTTAACTGGAGGTTCTTTTTTGAGGTTTAGATTAGGACCAATGTTTTTAATTTCTTGCATCACAGCGTGCATGGACCTCTCCAATACCTTACAGCCAAGAATTACCAAGTCTGGAGAAAAAATATACGAAGATAATTATTCATTAAATATTACTATTATTTATACCTAATTGCAATAACGTTGTCATATCAAAAAGCAAAAACCAAAAAACCAAATAGGAATTAATTAGCATATAATCATCATACCTTGCCACATTCACAACGCGGATGTTTATAGTGAATAGACCACTTTCATAATGGAGGCCGATTTATTTATTCTTTTATATGTATGTTAATTAGCCTCACTGGCTTCGGTAACATGTGCAAAATTCAAAAGAATTTTTACTCTAAAATGAGGCCAGTGAGGCTAATTAACATACATATAAAAGAATAAATAAATCGGCTGCCATTATGAAAGTGGTCTATATATGTATTAATCATGCATGTTATTTGGAGAAATCATTTGCATCATTTTCTTGGTGTCATTTTGATGCAATTCGAGGCTGTTTCATCTAGCGAATTTCAATCACATCACATGGTTAATTTGCTTTTTGATATGACAACGTTATTGCAATTAGGTGTGTATTTATTTAGTCAAAATAACGATTTAAAAGTCTTTTTTTTTTAAAAAAAAAATATCATTTTGTAAACTCCTGTAGCACGACTAATAGCTAAATCTTATGACGCAACCCCGTGTTCCCACGAAAAGACTTCTGGTAGTAGAAATTGGCTCTGTGATTCTTTTATTTTTAATTTTCGAGTCTTTTGAATATGTTGTTTCTAATCGCATGCTTCGTTCTTTAACAAGAGGCTCCAAGCAGCCTTTACTCATGCGCATGCGTAAGAAAATTTTATGATATGTTTTAAACATGATAAGAAGATGTCCGACCTGGAAATAAGTTACTCCTTTCATTCACTCATCGTTCCTGAAAACCACGTTGTTTACTATTGAATGTTTTGGAAATGAAGGCCGTACCACAATGAAGCCAGTGATTCTTCTAAGTCTTATATATACCAAACGTGAACATAGTAATGTATGTAGGGTTGTAGGAGATGCTGTCGTGACACGTAAGTAACGCTCTTTTACCGGAAGTGACAGTAGCCGGATGTCACTAAACAGGAAGTGTAAATGGCGAAGACATGAACCGGAAGTGCACAATTTAAAATATGCATGTATAAATTTGCATGCAAAATCGTGACACAAAAAATAAAAATAATAAGAAGAAAACGGAGCCGAAACCTTACCTCATGCCGCTTCGCGCATGAGTAATTAGTTTTCCTTGAAAGAAATATTTCAATCAATTAAACGGCAGGAAAACATGGAATAGAAAAAACGAAGCAGATTCGGTTAAAATCACCTTTTCGTACACTCACTTGTTGCAACAATGTAAATTTGATGAAAAGTTGACTAACAAATTTAAGATCCCATTCTTACCTTTTGTCTCTGTTCTTGATGACCTCTTTTCCTTAAGCCTGGTCTCCTGATCACTGAAGATTCGATGTGCTCTGCTTTCCACAGAAACGACTGGTTCGTTGTTCTGAACTCGTTCTGCATAAGGCCTTTCTGCTGGTAAGAAGGAGTAAGGCTTCAAAGACGCTTCTGAATCCAAGGGACGTACAGGCTGCGGCGTTTTAGGTCTCGGTAGAAGCGTTTGTTTTGGTGGCTGATATTCGGGCATCTCTTCTTTCTTGCTTAGGTGTCCTGCAGAAGTAAAGATGTTCACCATGTTTCAGTGGCAGAAGCATTAAGAAACATCTGATATACATGATTGTATGATTCGAGATCCAATTTTCAAAACATTATATAACTTCATTCGGAATTTAACCTTTCCATTTATTGAAATATCTCCCGCCCCACAACAAGATGATCATTCGCATTTATTTTTTTTTTGCTCATTCGTTTTATGGGTTTTGATGCGTTTCCCAATTGTTAACCGAGTCATAAAAAGGTTTGATAGAAGACCAACTATAATATCAATTTTTCTTGTAATATTTACTTTTATTTATATTTAGTTATTTCTTATTATTTCTTATCAGAATTATTAGCTCTTTAAGGTTACAGTGTACCTTCAGATCGAAAATTTATCGAAATTTTTTTTTGGTGTCAAAATAAAGTTTACAGAATAAACTTTCATCCAAAAAAAAATTATCGAAAAATAGTGAAAATTGACGGAGAAATGACGGGATAACTTTTGTGGGCGGAGTTTGTTTATGAAGCGATATGTTTTTTTAAGCGCTGTTTTCTCAAAGTTCATTTTTCGCTTGTTGGGGACACTTTAAAGAGCTACAACTCAAAGGGAATTTGTTCGATTTTCCTCAAATTTGGACAGAAGCTAGGCTAACATATAATCAACAAAAACGTGTCGGCGAATTTCTTAATTCCGAAAAATTTTTCGTCAAGAGGCATTTCCGTGCGATCATTCCAATTTTTTCCCTCCCTTTTTCGAAAATATTCTGTAACTTTTCACTGCAAATGAATATAGGAAATCGCCGACACGTCTTTTTAGCGCTTCGTGTCCGGAAACCCGAGAACAAATCAAATTAGCAAAATACAATAATCGCTTTGAGTTATAGCGTTTTAAAGCTGATTCGGACGTTCGAATTTAGACGTCGTAAAAAATTCGACAATTCATTTTATTACCAAATGGTTTCCATATTTAGATAGCCAGCTCTATAAGCTTTAATTTGATATCGGGTTTAGGTATATTAAGTGTAATCTTAAGACGCTAGAGCTGTTATACTGGAGACACCCCCGAAGGTACACTGTAACCTTAAGGTGGCTCCCAACAGTTTCCAGCTTTTTTTAAGACTTAGAATTTGATGGGTCATTATAACCACTCTTTAACAGTTGATGTTACAATCATGATATCAAACGAATGCCCAGTGATTGGTGAACACGTTGTTATCATTTTTGTGACACAATATGTTACTATAGGAACAGTATAACGTGCTAAAAACACCCTTAATTTTAGCTTTATGTGTTAATTACTCAAAAAAGACTCGGTGAACTCCATTTTTTATTATCTAATTTTGATCAGTAGGATAAGATACAACTTTTGGCAAAGTTTAAAAAAATTCTGTAGGTGGGGTTCAGAGCCACCTTAAATTTTCGAAAATTTAAGATGTCAACTCCTGTAGTACGACTAATCATGACCTAATTCGCATGATGTGATCCCGTGTTCCTACGAAAAGACATCTAAGCAAAGAACCAGAACATTCCTATCTGATGAAATGGCAATACCCCCTCAATGGTGCTAGGTAGTGGCTCTGTGTTTCTAATCGCATTCTTTACTGGGTGGAGTGCTATCCTCAGCATTGAAATCGTTGGTCGTTTATTAGCTGTTTTACTCAGTAAAAGACTTATTCAAGAGATAGAATAAACAAAGTTTCAGTCCTATCAAAAAGGGTTTTCTAACCTTTTAGGTCTTTGATTGTCTCTATGTTTGACGACCTCTTTTCCTTAGGCCTGGCCCCCTGATCACTGATTCGATGTGCCCTGCTTTCAACCGGAACGACTGTTTTGGTGCTCTGAACTCGTTCTCCAGTATAAGGCCTTTCTGGTATTAAGGAGGAAGGCCTCGATGACACTTCTGATTCCGAAGGACGTATGGGCGGCGGCGTTATAGGTCTCGGTGAAAGCGTTTGTTTTGATGGCGGATATTCGGACATCTCTTCTCTCTTGCTTAGGTCATCTGCTGCAGAAGTAAAAATGTTTACTATGTTTTAACTCTCGGACGTGCAAGCGGGGTGGATGTCACCCCTCCCCCTTAAGGTTTTTCTCCGATTTTTTCAAGACCATTTAAGATTAGTAAATGCTGTCCTCAGCTGCTGTTCGTTTATCCTTGAGACACATTTTGGTAAAGTTTGGCGACAACCGGTTTCTATGGTAACGAGATATGACGTCATAAGTAGCGTGAGGTCAAGACATTTTTGAATAAAGATGCGTGTTTTCACCTTTTTTCGGTGAAAAAAAACATATAAAACGCTACCAAAAGCATCAAAATGTTCAATTATGTTATTTTGCAACTCTAGCAAAAAAAAAAAAGTAATTTCCACATTTTCCCCATCAATTTGAAATTTTAGTAAAATCCAAGTTGGCGGCCATCTTGGCGTCCAGCCCATAATATTTACCTTATCTTGTAGAGCACATCACAGGTTATCTACTAGACGTAAAATATTTCTGAAATATTGCAACATCGCAACCCCCCCCCCCCCCCCCCACGTACCACGGTAGGGGTAAAAGTTTGCATGTACGTCCGAGGGTTAATGGCAGAAGCATTAAACCATCTGATATATGATTTGAAATCCCATTTTCAAAAATATATATATAACTTCATTCTAAATTTAGCCTTTCCATTTATTGAAATATCTCCCGCCACACAACAAGATGACCAATCGCATTTTTGATTCTTTGTTCAATGGTTTTTGTTTTGACGCGTTTCCCCTTTTTGACCGAGTTATAAAAAGGTTTGCTACAGGCTCAACTATTCCTTGGTCGTAAGAAGCTCGTGAAACGTAGCGGAGCGTCAAAACATTCCCCGTAACCAGCACCTTATCATCTTACCTCGTTTACAGTGTTTCTCGGATTTCATGAAACGATCTTTCTCCTATCGTGGTGCCATTGCCTGGAATAAGCTTCCCAACGAAATACGAGAACTCAGTAGTTTAACCGCTTTCAAAAGGGCTCTCGAACAAAAATAGGACCTCTGTTTCTATAACACGCATCTATGACGATTGTAGCTAAATTTTTATGTGTGTATAGAGGATATTATGATGTAAGTTTGTTTTTATTAATCTTATTAGTATTATTTACACTAGTATAGTATACAGTTTTGCTACTATATATATATATAGTTCATACAGTTTGAGCACTCTCTGGATTGGGTGGAGAGCCTCATAAGAGGTGTTCACTATTGGCATATTGCTTCGCTCACTGCTTGCAGTTTGAGCACTCTCGTGACTCCACAATGCAATCCAACAATGTGTAACCGTACATCCTGTGCCCAAGTTCAGGAGTTGCCATAAAGCCATTATGGTGACAACCGGGAGGGCACATTGTATACATAATTGTATATATATATATATATATATATATATATATATATATATATATATACATATTGTTATCATTTAGATTAGATTATATTTAAGTGCACGGCATGTCTGAAAAACAGTTTTACTGAGCCGTTTTACCGTGTTGAAATAAAGTTAATTGATTGATTGGATATATCCGGATCCCAAAATGCTATATGTCGTTCCTAGTGTTTCTCGGATGTGATCCACCCAGACAATACGGATTTATGATGACTATACCGGATGACGTCATAACCACCTCATCATTACGTGATCTCTTGAAAATAACAACACATGTTTGACGTTTATTGAACTAGCAGGAATGCCAATCATATCTAGAAAAATGTATCAAATACTCACCGTTGAAAGAGGACAGCATGATACTCAGAAGTTCTTTAGTCTGCCTATTCCAGCTGTACTTCTCTGCGTATTGTGTTCGTAGTTCTTGACACTCCTGAATTGCTGTTTCGCTACCTTTCTGTCGAACACGTTTGATGGCCTCAGCCCATTGTTCTGGATCTTCTGAATCTACAATGAAAGATGATCCAAGAGATATTTCTTGTACAGCTTCTGCGAATCCACTGTTTTGACTGACAAGGAATGGCAGACCAGCAGATAGGGCTTCTAACGCTGTTAAGCCGAAGCCCTCTGTTCGAGACGGAATAATGACAAGACTGGAGGCACATAAGAGTGCTGTTAGATATTTGCGGTTTTCAAGATATCCTTTCACGACTAGCTGACTTTTAATCAAGCCATACTTTTGTAATTTTGTTACCATTTCGGTTTCCCTTCCCTTGGATGCGCCTACAAAGGTGAGTTGGTAACTCTTGTCGTTCAGCTTAGCGACTGCTTGAGCAGCGATGTCGTATCCTTTAAGCTCGAAATCTTCCGTGTCGCCACGCCCGAATAATAGAATACGAAACTTCTTACCACTTTCTGAGGACAACTTCAAAGAAGATAATTCGGTAAAGATACCTGGGGTAAAATTATAAACTCTTTTCCCGCATGAGTTGAGGTAGGCTGAGTAAAATTCTTTTAATTTTGGTCCAACTGCTACAACGAGATCAGCCATATCACACAGTTCTAGTTCCTCCCATTGTTTCTTCTCACCTTTCGAAATGGCTTCAGAGTCACCTTTGTACATTGCAAGTTCATCAGGTGCTGTATGCAAAACTTGGACCCATTTACAATCATGGTGATAGTCCCTTATTATCTGTACTTGTTTTCCAAGTATTACACCATGTCCAACAACAAAATCGGTAGAAAGATCTTTTGGTGGAAAAGCCAACCACACATTTGGCTCAAAGCCCGGTCGCTCTTTTGCCTCCAAAATTTTTACATTATGACTGCTAGCTGCTTTCTTGTCCTCATCACAACATTTTGGAACAAAGAAACTAACTGATACATTGGGGTGTTTGGCTAACTGTATGGCTAGCTCTCTGTTCACGGTTGACAGACCCCCTTTGGAGGATTTCCATTCGCTTGCCAAGAGTGTAATGCGTAATGGTCTGCTTGACATTACAATATTCGAATTGGAACACTAATGCTCTAGAACCTCCTGTTAAACAAAAGAGTCCATATCTGCTTTAATGTGAGGTCCTATCAAATTTCAAATTGAAAAGAGAGTTTATGTTTAGTTACGGCTTAGTACCCGGGGGGAGAGGATGGTACTATTGAAAATTGTTGGTAGGGTAGTGTGACTTGCTTCAATTCTTGAAACTCCTTTCAGACTGTAACAAAAGGTTCCCATTTTAAGACCAAGTCTGCTATCATCTATGCCCGTTTTCAGACCAAAACGTACTTATATATAAACTGTACCATTCGTTTGCCAGGAGGGTAAATACTAATGCATATCGTTCTGTGAGATATTGCGATCGCAAATAAATCAATAGAACTAGAACTAAAACGTCTTGTTTAATAAACAGACAAAGACAGAAAGTAAAAGAGGTTTCAAGCCACAAACCAATACTGCTTTTTGAAGGCCTTTCAAATTTCAAAGTCAATTAGGAAATTATGGTTAGCTATCTTCATGCCCGGGAGTTACTCATTCTACATACTTAGGTAGGTAGTGCGTCTACTATTTGAATTTCTTACCCATTTTCAAAATTCAGATAGAAAGGGGGGGATATGGTCAGCAAGCGTAATGACCGAGGGTACTATTCAAACTTCAGTTATGGGAAAGGGGCTTCTTCTTCTTTCCCTCCCTTCCCACACTCTTAGTTGTTCCTTGACTGTTTTGTGTCAGTCGTATGTTTTTTAAGAGGAATTAAGAGTGGGTGATTAGCCCCAACCTTATAATTTTGAACACTTTTCAATTTATTCCTATCTCTGAAATATACTTAAAAATGACCAATTCATTTTTTGAACTGGGTTATTCCTTTAATATCCCAATTATTATTTTGAGTTTCCCATTTTTCTGATATTATTTTGCGAGTTTAATCCCTTAATCCCACAACCTGTTAATATCGTCTCACTGATTGATTTACTAACAATATTAAATATTGATTCCAGCCGAACGATTTGACATCCACCGGTGCATGACGACCATACGACTGAACAAAATACTCCAGTTTTCTTTATATAAATTTACCGTTCCACTGTTGTAAGGGCTGCATCTTCAAACGCATTGCTTGGACAAGAAATTTGCCCGACTCATCAATGTATCACTGATGATGTCAGTGATGTGTTAGACATTATTTCGTTTCCTCTCCGGTATACCTTCATTTATGCATGAGTCGCATGACTAGTACGATTACATTGATAACGAAAGTACCTGGTCTCCTATTTGTTGCTGAGTAACAGCAGCTTGTGCACAGTCATTGAGGTAAAAAAACACGGTGATAACAAGAAGTAAAACTAACATCTCGCAAATTGGGTGGATAGAAACGTTTGAAAACTTACCAGGTTCACGCGGCTCCACAAAAGCGGAAGCGGTTTTTAGAGTATTTTGACTGCCTTCTAACTGAGATATGACCAAGATATCCAGAGGATCAGTCGCAGAAAGTTAGTACCCAGTAGGACAGCTAAAGAGCTTGAAAAAAGACGCTCAAATTTCGTGTAATTTTTGCTGCAAACTGAAGGCTACGTTGGTTGTTGATGTATAAAATGCTGAATGCAGTTGCGATTGTTTTGAGAAACAAAACAGCAAAGGCTCTTGGGAATACAGAAATAAAACATGCACGCGAACAATGCTCTATGAGTCACGCCATAAGAAATTGGTCACGCCATAATACGTTAGTATTAGAACATATCGTGACCAATTTAATTCAGTCCCCTTAGTCTTGATCAGATCTACTGCGGGAAAAAGCATGAAAATTCAAATTGAGATTCTGTTATCTTGGATCGATGATTAGGTATTTAATAACAATTTAAAAGTAGAAAAATAATGGTAGAAACGATAAAAATTGTTTGGAAAATGATAAAAACCTGCCATAAATAAACAAATTACAAGGCATAGCAAGATGTTTTAACAGTTTATTAATCCATTGTCGATTAACTGTGTCATTTACTGACCAAGAAAGCGTCGTGGCCTGGTGGTTAATTAGGTGCCTCGATGACTTATAATCCAAAAGTCGCGGGTGAAAACTCTCTATAAAGGGACCGGTCATTGAGGTGGGGGGTGGGGTGTTGGGGGGGGGGGGGGGGTTTGAGGAGTTAGAGAAAAAAACGGGGGAACAGGGATAATGAATAGGTCAGAGGTGGAGGAGCTTCAGTAATAGTATTCTTTCAGCAAAGAGGAGGGGACACATTAAGTTTTCAGGGTTAGGACACGACATCAGCGTTTACACGAAACCAGTTTCATTTGAAACCGCGCGTTGTGTTCATCTGTGGTGTAAAAGCCGAAAAGGCGTCGGCTTTATTCAACTGAAATGGGTTCTTTTTGCCACTGTTACTTTCTGTCACTTTCTTCGATACAACTGGCAAACAATTATAAATCGGTTTTATGTAAACACTTCAAAACCGGCTTCTTCAAGATTACCGAGCTAAAGCATTTTTAATGAAGAGGAAACATAACAATAAAGGAAACGATTTATTTATTAAGGCGACGACACCATCGAGCTGCTAAATATCTGAATAGTACGTAACCTGATAGCATACCTATAGCCTTGCAGATTTGGTGCCGCCCATGCAGAGCCAGGCTGTTCAGAGAGTAGATAATTTTACATATTGGATAATTCTAGTTACTTAGCATATAAACTGTGTAAAGATAGATAGAAATTGTCAACTGTATAGGGATTTATCTCCTGGATAATGCTAACCACTTTTTAAAGAACCAAGGTCAGACCTTGAAACTACTCACCCTGTTTTAGATTGAAATATATGAGTTTTAAATTAAAATACTGAATCCGCGCTTGCCACAAAACAAAACTATATGGAACAACTGGGCTCAAGAACCATTACCTCGATTACCTAAACTCAATCATGACCAGAAATTTGCACAAGAAATAAAGCTGAAAATATAGTAATTTTGGTATATAAATCTTGATTGACGAATATATTACAATACAATCCATGTTATTCGTCCTAAATTAGCTGGATACCGTGAATCCCCTATCACAAGTGTAGGGCATGGCTGTTTAAACAGCCATGACATGATAGGGCATGTAGGGCATGGCTGTTTAAAGGGCTACTACGATCAAATTTTTGATTTTCATTTTTTTACATTTTCGTGTACTATTAGACTTCCTTACTCATCTTGCCAAATTTCAATTCATTACGAACATCAGAAGTCATTTAATTTCAACATTTATTTCCGAGAATTTACGGCCGCCATTAAAAAACCTTGTTCCAAGGCTTGGTTGCGAATGGGAGAAAGTGACGTAAAAGACTCAAACATACCTCACGGGTTGAAATTATAATAACAATAAGTGTTGAAAATCACGCGAAAAGCAACAAAAACTTTAGACTCGTTCTTCGTGCAATTTTCTATGCTGATTGTTATTATAATTTCAACCCGTGAGGTATGTTTGAGTCTTTTACGTCACTTTCTCCCATTCGCAATCAAGCCTTGGAACAAGGTTTTTTAATGGCGGCCGTAAATTCTCGGAAATAAATGTTAAAATTAAATGACTTCTGATGTGCCTAATGAATTGAAATTTGGCAAGATGAGTAAGGAAGTCTAATAGTACACGAAAATGTAAAAAAATGAAAATCAAAAATTTGATCGTAGTAGCACTTTAAACACTGGATAACTTTATGAATAAACTGTATCCTCATCCGGCGGCTAAACTGTGGAGACATTGATATAGTGTAACCACTGTTTTGGCAACTGTATGAGGATTAACCCTACGCATAGGCATCCACTTTTTGATTAACCAGTGAGGTCCAAAGCTCAAAACTCTTATCCTACTTTAGGTTAAACTATATTCACAACCAACCTCTAAAATACATGCCTTTATTTAGACCACAACACAGACATTTATAGAGTAATGCGGCAGTTACTTTTCCTTCTTTCTTTACTATGAACATCTCTAACCTGCGATCAGGTGCTCTTTTTTCGTAGCGAGAGAGCACGAACGCTCCAACATAGTTGGAGGCTGGAACAAAAACTCTAATCGTTAAGGGTGAATAACACCCAAATGTCATTTTTCACTACTTCAGATCGATTTTATTGAATTTTCTCTAGTTAACGTTTCAGGGTTTTTTTCGGGAAATTTCCATCATAGGTTTGTTTTAAAATTAGAATATGGAGTTAATAATTAGTAGATAGACACCAAAACAGTCCGCCACCAACCTGGGGTGAACTTGCGTGGGGATCAACTGTTTGTTGATGTTTCAAAAATAATTATCTTTCTCTGTACCTTATTTAAAACTCTTAAAATTTCACTAAAATTCAGGCTTAACTCCCCCTTAGTCTTATTACATACATTTGAGTATTCTTTAAAGGATCTCTAAATAATCTGCTCAACGTTTTACATCAGGCTTTAAGTAAACAACAGTTTCTGGAAGCCCCATTGCTCTTGAAGTGCTTATCTTAAAATGTACCTTTATTCTGCTTGTTACCAGCTGGTTCCGAACTATTTTCACTTTATGACCGCTTATAGCCCCCCTCCCCCCGGAAATACGTTTCCCGCGAATAAGCCCACCCCAAACACCTTTGGCGATTTGTATAAAACTATCAGCTTATAACCGAGACATTACGATGAGCGAGTAGTCTTTGTTCCTAAATCTTTCATTGATAATAACATTCATTTACAATTATATAATCACGTGATCTCGTTAAACTTTCCTGATTATAAAAAAAAAACGTCAGATCAGTACTAACATTTGCGTTCCAAATTAAAGCATTTATACTCAAGAGAGCACATGTGATAAACTTCCCTATACTATTAAGTATACTATCCGGGCCTTATCACACGATGCGAGTTTCAAAATTACTGTAAGCTAATATTATATCTTATCAAAACATATTTGTAGTCACGGACTGAATTTGATACTATGTTTACATTCGTAGGGCTTTTTCGGATCTCCCACACCTTCAATTACTGGACGCTGTTTGTTTTTTTAAGGACTTTTGCCAGCCGTGTCTATGACATTTTCCCCAAATTAAATAAAAACTAACACGATAAAAACTCAATTTAATGACCAACTTATAAGAATCGTCACTTAGAATCATGAACTATTAATAATTTCAAGACCTAAAAACGTTTGACATTATGTCTATATATTGCTCTTTATTCTATTTGCCAACTCTTTGCTTCAAGTCCGGATTTATAATGATATCACATTTTCTCGACCGTTTTATTGATAAAAGTAAAGAACTGACGTATAACACCCACTTGAACGATCATTCTCTTGATTCCTTTTGAATCAGAAACGACAAACAGGTCAGCATCAGGAGTCGCCTTGTAATTTAGCATCAGCTTGTTGACTTCTTCTTGAGGAACTCTCCAGTTTTGGTTGCGGATAACCACATCTTTATCTTCAAGGGAAATCTGTCCATATTTTAGACGAGTTTGTAACACAACAGTTTCGTCTAGAGCTAAAAGTATCCATTGCTGCCATTCTTTTCCTCTCTTTTTGTCCACCTGGCATGTATAAAATCCTCTTTCATTCAAGAGAATAACAAGTTCAACGTTCCACTTTTTCGAATACTTGTTCAGAAGGTCACGTGCAATTTCAACTGGTACAACAAAACCCGACATCCAATATTCAACATCTTCTGGTCGCCTGGAGATGTCCCCATTGCGAAGGCGCGTAAGTACCATCAAGGTATTCCCTGTAGGTAAGAAAATCTTGCATTTTTTTTAGTCAACGCCGTGCAGGTTGTAGTCGACGTCTGGTGACGAACCACTCGCGGCATTTTCTTGGTCGTAGTCTAGTTGGAAATTTTTGAAGAAGGAAGGAGTTTGGGCGGCAAACGTCTGTTGCTGTGAACAGGTTTTTGTGACAGTTGACGTTAACAGCATGACGAAGTCATGTGGCTTTAGCGCTGGTTTACCATTTACAAACCAAGTAACGTAGACTTTGCTGTTGTCGTTGAACGCTTCCTCGATGGTTCGATTAACAATACACTCGTCGTTTTCTGACAGGGATCTTGGGCAGCATACTGTTATGATGATCTTTTCGGCTGAAAGACACACGCGCATATGAGATTCGAAAGTTATGCTTTCTTTTTCATACTATTAAACATGTCACTTTAGTTTAGCTATTATAGAAAAGCCCCCAACATAAGAGGTTTGATCAGAGTAATCGTTTGCACTGGTGTTAATGATTGTACAAGGGAGGATTCTCGTTAACTAATAAAAGTGAGTTTAAAAAAACATCTTAGAAACACTTATGTGGAAGAAAAGAAACGTAGCCAGTTAAGGATACTTCTAGGTGAACCAACCCCCTCATCCCAGCCCTTGAAATGACGGTTGGCGGCCGTCCGAAACTTCCTCGCAAGTGTTAGTTACGCTAACCACATCTGAGACCCTGCCAGGGTAAATTCCGACTGGCGACATGACCCAAAAAGTAGCGACAGCACGTAAAATGAAATTGCGACAAAAGACAATCTTTCTCGGCACAATTCCGACAGCGACATCAAAGCCGAGAATTAGCGACAAAGAACGGTGGTTTGGCATATTTTTTCACCAATTTGAGGTCCTTGAGGACCCTTGAGGGTCTCTTTTTGTAGCATGTTACGTGTTCGATGCGTACCGAACGATAAGTGAGCTATTGTAGAACTATAGGCGTTTTTTTATAACGTACCATTATCGTCCTTTTCTAAAATTCCGACAAACTATGTTCGTTCAATTTCAGTGATGCGCTTCTTCCTACCCCACCTCCGAAATAGAGTATGATACGTGAGCCCGTTATATTAAGATGCTGGTTATTAAAGATTCAAGGTTGTGTAGAAAAATAACTTACCAACATTTCTTTCTGCAGTTTGTAGAAGCCTCATGTAATTAACCCCTTGTTCCTGGTCACGGGCAGCTTTGACTTTCTCAGCATCAAAAACCAGCACACAATGCTTTAGGGTATTGTTTTTGAAATATGATATCAAGTCGTTGACAGCTAAGTTAAGAACATCAGGATCAGTGGAGAGGTTCAGTATGTCACGATGTTTCTCGATCATCTCAGACACCGCTGACAAAGATTCTCGTTTTGCATTCCATCCAACAACTGACAGATCTGGTGAAAAACAGAACAAATATTTCAGTGCATAGCTAGTTACAAAATAATGTTATGTCAAAATATTCGGGAAATGGTTTTAGGTCTAACCGGTAACCCTCCTGCTTTTTTAATTTATCACCCAATAGTGATTGGTGTCTCTGATTGGTCAAACAATTCTGAGTCACCTGAGAGCCTACTTGTCACTTTACAGTGTACTAATGTATCTGCGACCAAGATATGTCTACTAACATGCAGAAGTCTCCAGGTGTACTTATAATGTGGGCGCCAGAGTTACAAAATGGAGGTTAGAACCGTGTGGACTCAGTATGCAGATTGGACTGGCCTCTTTCTTAGTGTAAACGACGCGGAGTAAATACACCTACTGTGCTTATAAACCAACGTGAAGCATCTATGACGTTCTGTCTATTTCTTAGACAGTGGAACCCCGTCAAGTGGTGGTCGTAAGGAAGTGGGAGGATGGAGTGAATCGTAAAAACTGACCTATTTTATGATGTTTAACATGGAGCATTGTTGTTCTGTCCATTTTGTATACGGTGGAACCCCTTTAATACACTATACGACCTCGGTTGGGCCATATCATAAAAATGTGATCGTTTTGGCCACTTCATAAAATACCATAATACTCTTTAAAGTGCAGGTTTGGGTGGTGCTTGATGTAAGCCTGATTTTTCCAATTTCTTTTGGTTTCAGCACAGGAAACTCAAGCGTAATGTTTGCATATTAATGATATTTGAAAAAATAAGACATTGTATGGAATTTCGAATTGAACGTTTTAAGCAATATATAAAATCAAAATTGAAACTGATTTATTGGTGTTGTGTTCTATCGTAATGCAGTGTTTCTACGCTATTTGAGCGATTTTTAGTCCATTTATCTTACCTTGTATAATGTAACTGAAAGGAAGGAGAGTTCGGTAGCTTTCGGCGTTCGACACGTGCCCACAAATGGCTCATTTGTCGCACAAAAATAGGCGCTGCTCCCATTCTGACTGGTCGACCTCACAGTAGAATAACGTTAAATTGCATTTCTTCGAACAAATTGAACATCTCTTGTTATTATGACGCAAAGGGCTGCTCCACAAAATCACATAGCACTGCAAAATAGGCACCATAAATGCGTGAAGAAGGGAGCAACAGAAGGGCACCAGAGTAAAATCAAAGCCCAACAGGGAAGGGCATGTTCAATTTTGTCTCAAACGTTTGTCAACCTGTCTTTGATTTTTCTCTGCCATTCACGCATCGGCCTCATCAGTCACACCCGACGCTGCTCCAGCCGCAGCGAGACCGACAATTAGGGCGCATCACCCATAGTCGACTTCGACTGACGGAGGCCTACTACTACTACTACTACTACTACTACTACTACTACTGCTACTACTACTACCACTACCACCACTACCACCACTACCACCACTACCACTACTACCACTACTACCACTACTACCACTACTACTACTACTACTACTACTACTACTACTACTACTACTACTACTACTACTACTCCAGCCGCAGCGAGAGAGACAATTAGGGCGCATCACCCATAGTCGACTTCGACTGACGGAGGCCTACTACTACTACTACTACTACTACTACTACTACTACTACTGCTGCTGCCACTACCACCACTACCACCTCTACCGCCACTACCACCTCTACCACCACTACCACTACCACCACCACCACCACCACCACCACTACCACTACCACTACCACTACCACTACCACTACCACTATCACTACCACTACCACTACCACTACCACTACCACTACCACTACCACTACCACTACCACTACCACTACCACTACCACTACCACTACTACTACTACTACCACTACTACTACTACTACAACTACTGTTACTACTACTACAATGCAAACAATACGCTAGAATGCAAACAATACGCTTAGGTTTCATGTGATGCGACCATGCATGTGTTCCCACGAAAAGACGTCTGAGCATGGAACCAAAACATTCTTATATGATGACGTGGCAATACTCCCTAAAATGCAGAAGAATATGGAATAGAATAAACAAAGACACGGTCGAATCAGGCTTACAAGACGAACTTTTCGTTTACGGAGATGTTGATCGAAATTTAATGAAATGTACATTTGTCATTTTCTATCTTTGGCATGCAATTATTATAACAATTTAAAGTGTTTAAGAGTCTGATTATATGAACAGGGCTGGCCTGGTTAGCCAGATGGCCCCGGCCCGGTATTACATGAGGCGAGCCAGCCTCGGCGAGAACTAAATTTAGCATCAACGGTTTTGCCGGCTGAAAGTTCTTGTTTTGAAAATGGCGCAAAGCGTAGAATGTTTTGATTGAAGATCTTTTCAGCATTTTAGCTTAGTTACTTCCTTCTTACACACTCTTGTGTACTTCTTTATCATTTAAAGAGAAAAAGGACAATTTACAGGTGAGCAAGTTTGCTCTGAGGCAAATTTTTTACTGTTCCAAATTGTTTTTACTGTCTCGGAGGCAATTTTTTTACTGTTGTGTTTACCGGGCTGGCCCAGTAAACGCGATAACATGGAAAAATTTACCCGGTTACTCCGGGATCCCGACTATTAAGGGGCTGGCCCGGTTGTTATGTAATCGCAAAGTTGATTTTTGTTGCGGTTAACAGGCGTGCCGAGATCTCGGCTAACCGGGACATCCCGGCTCATACAGTGTATAATTAGGTCTTAACAAATTAAAGATACCATTATAACCTTTTGTCACTGTGCTAGATGACCTCTTTTCCTTAAGCCTGGCCCCCTGATCACTGATTCCATGTGCTCTGCTTTCCACAGGAACGACTGATTTGGTGCTCTGAACTCGTTCTCCAGCATAAGGCCCTTCTGCTGGTAAGGAGGAGTAAGGTCTTGAAGATGCTTCTGGTTCCGAGGGATGTACAAGCGGCGGCGTTTTAGGTTTCGGAGGAAGCTTTCGTTTTGTCGGCGGCTGATATTCAAGCTTCTCTCCTTTCTTACTTGGATCAAAGAAATGCAGCAGTGCTTTCTCGTGAATTTCTCTGTGTTTCTTGTTCCAAGAGAAGATAAAGCTCTTTCTTCCATCCATGAATTCTTCGCTGAACTGTAGGTATATCCTTCTCCGCGCCCACCGTGAAATAAACTCTTTTTCTTCCTCATCTTCGTCCTTGTAGCTGTCATCTCCGCCGATGATGATAATAACATTACCTCCTGCACACGGAGAAAAATGTTGAAATGGTGGAGCAGGGAAAGAACTTAGGCAAACACAAGGCGATTTTTGGCCCTCTTTACATGGAAAGAGTGCCAGGATGATCCTAGAATGTTCATTTGGAGCGTTTACCATTTGAATGGAATTTCTGGCTAGAATTTTTCAACAAATGGCACTGGACTTTCCTTACTGAAGGACACGGAACAGGAATGGCCTGTACCATTTGTATTTTACCTAATGCCGAGAGGCACTGGGGGTAAAAAACAAAATGACGGCGGGAAAAATAATTAAAGGCAAATACTTTTATAAACTTACCCTAAAACGCGATTGTACGCTTTTAAGCCCTGCTGCAATTCTCCAATTTTACCAGAACAATCATTTATTCATTTCATTATTCGCTCTAGTTAATTCCAGCTCTGATTCTTTGCTACGCACGACTACTTCAATTATTCGAATCGCCATCCCATGCCAAGCATGCAGCAAGCACAATTCGTAACACTAACTACCGGCAATAAAAAATGTCCATCTTTCTTAATCCCTGTAATAA
This sequence comes from Cladopsammia gracilis, assembly GCA_022457155.1. Classification (NCBI taxonomy): domain Eukaryota; kingdom Metazoa; phylum Cnidaria; class Anthozoa; order Scleractinia; family Dendrophylliidae; genus Cladopsammia; species Cladopsammia gracilis. The sequence goes on along the minus strand of JAJGOT010000295.1, from coordinate 549,196 downwards.
TGCTGTAGAAAAACTGTCAATATAGCCGATGAAAAAAGGCAATTTTCACACGTTGAACCGTTTCATTTGTTTTTCCACCGGAACAACTGGTTTTTCCATACAAATGGTGAACGCTGTTGGTTTACATGCAAAAATGCGGCTTCCAGAATCAACTTTTCATAAGTTCGGCGCGGTTGCAAAGCAAGATGGTGGGTGAGGACGAAATTAACCCTGGGACTTCCCCGAGGTCGTTTCATACATGGAGCTAGGATCATCTACAGTCTTTTGATTAAACGTTGTCATTGAAATCGGTCTCATCCCTACGCGACCAGACCGAAAAGGATTATGGAGAGAAATCAATTCACATTCAATAGCTGCACATTATCAAAATACGGAACGTCCTTAACGGAATATGTATCGAAGCGACTCTTGTCTTTGCGTAGCACGCGAAGACAAACGTAAATTTTGTTCTCCATTGTAAACGCGATAGAGAACAATTAATCAAGCATTTTAATTCACCCATACTCCCTTTCGGTCTGGTCGCGTAGAGGTAAGACCAATCAGTGACAACGTTTAATCAAACGACTGTATACGATTTCCATAAATCAACGACACGATTCACGCCTCTGATCAGAGAGAAAAGACCGTGACAGCTCTGGGACATGATACTTCTCGCTTTTAAAAGTGCTCGTTTTCCAAATTTTCTTTTTCTTGCACATCATGCACTTGCCAGTTGACACAACAGCTAAATATGTCATGAAATCACTTTCATCCCCATTACCAGCAGACAACAATATTTACATTTTCCCCCTTATTTAGTTTCGATTCTGTTTACATCCATTTGCTGATTTTCGATAGATTTTCTGTAGAGGCACTAAGTATATACTTTCCTTTGTTATCATGATTGAAATAATTACACGTCTTCCTTCCTTCTTACCCAAATAAATATTTAAATACCCGAGATATATTTGTCAAAGATTATTATGTTCGTTCGTTCCTGATAAAATAACATTCATAGAACCTGACCTTCAAAAATACCTAGAATTTTATATTCATTAAAATCGAACCGGGCCTCAGCAATCGTTATAGAAAGGGGTTCGGAGAAAAGCATATGATTAGTGCTAAATCGGAGAATAGTATACACCGATTTAGGGGTAATATTCCTATTGCTAAACCCTAACCTAAAATAGGAATAGGAATAGGAATATTACCACTAATTCGGTATATACTATTCTCCGATTTTGCACCGTATCACACTCTTATGTGGGGTTCCACTGTATATAGACGCAAACTTCTCGCTTAAATACTCGAGCTTTTTACAGTTTCCCATGCTTCACTTCGCTATAAAATGTATAACCCTCGATAACTGGAACTTTCAATAACTCGAACAATTTGTGTGTGCTCTGACGATTCGGGGTATCGATATTTTAGTGTATAGTAAACAGTACTACAGTTGACAATACGAGCTCTTACCTGTAGCTTGCAGCAAAGCTCTGTACACCTTGGTATATCCGCAGTCATCTTCATTGATTGACAGCCGAGATTCGTGTGCGTGAACGACAAAAACTGCAAAGTCCATCTGCAATTCAGGAATGATTTTCTCACTCAATTCAGAAATTTGAGGAAGTGAGAAGTAGTGCTCCTCAACTAAGAAGTCGAAGTCATGTCTTTGTTTTGTTGCATTTAGAAAATCTGCCACGACGCGGAGTTCGTAGACATGATCACAATTAAATAGATGAATCTTTCTTTGAGGCTTCGACATCCTCTTATCACTAGTAAACAATTTTCTTTGCCGTTTCTTTAGGTTAATAATTCACTTTTGAGGAGACAACAGAAAGTATGCCAAGAAATCGATTAACCACAAAACACTGACTGCGCAGCGTTTCCGAGAAAAACCTATGCGTGACAGCTGTCATGGCTTAAAATAACTTTACACTACATAAAATTAAGGGCCTGTTTTCGTATACAATAGAGTTACCATAGCTACCCTGCTGAGTGCAGGTGTTTTTTTGGTGGCGAGTGATTTAGTGTTTGGTCGCCATTTTGGTTTTCACACTTGGTCTCTTGACTCATCTAAGTCTGTGGTTTTTAAAACTACGCCTGCTTTGAAGGTTATACCCTAGCCGTCACACGCTTCGTCGTTGGGTTACAAGGCAGCCAGTGTTACCCTAGCAGGCAGGATAGTGACAAATCGCCTACCAAGGGTAAAGTCAAAATGAAGCAGGCGTTTTTGTTTAAGTTGGCGAGTACTGAATGCAGTGTTTGGTCGTCATTTTGGTGGCGTGACTCCCAGACCCTTGGTCGCGTCGTTTGACTCACCTCAGTCCGTGGTTTAGATGGGGATACTGGAATCTAGTTTCAGTTAAATTTTCGGCCATTTTTCATCTGTCAGTTAAAATTTTAGTCATTTCTCAGTAACAGTTAATTTTGACAGATCACATTTATTTATTTTGTTAATTTTACTAATTTTTTGTATTTGTTTTTTTTTAAAAGTTACAAAGACCTCCAGAAGCTATTCGAAGAACGGATAAATGTTTTACACATGAATATGAATATATGAAAATTATATATGTCCTGCGGATGAAACGTGGGTGAAATTTGATCCTCGCAGTGCGTATCAACTTGAGCAGTTGAAGCAACCTGAAAAAAATTCAGGCTTGAACGGGATTCAAACCCATGACCTTGCGATACCGATGCAAATGCTCTATCCACTGAGCTACCAAGCCATATGGATAGATAGTCAATTGTGAGTTCGTTCATCCGCAGTACACATATATGATTTTCATATATTCATATTCATGTATTTCACCATCATCGGGTATATCACGAACTCACAATTGACTATCTATCTATATGGCTTGGTAGCTCAGTGGATAGAGCATTACACCGGTATCGCAAGGTCATGGGTTCGAATCCCGTTCAAGCCTGATTTTTTTTTTAGGTTGTAGTGTCAACTGCTTAAGTTGATAGCGCACTGCGAGGATCAAATTCACACATTACACCGGTATCGCTAGTTCATGGGTTCGAATCCCGTTCAAGCCTGAATTTTTTTCAGGTTGCTTTTCAACTGCTTAAGTTGATAGCGCACTGCGAGGATCAAATTGCACTCATGTTTTGCACATCTTCCGAGAATCGCCAAACAATACTAAAAACATTCCAACCACCTTATGAATGCTACAGTTCGTTTCCTAAGTGCACCGAAGCATCTTGCTATCCTAAACGTCAAAACTGAGCACGTTATATACCAACAAACCAACAAGAACTCTACGAATAGTGAAATCCATGTATGTTGTCATCAGGGTTAACTATGGTTTACTATGCTAAAACTGACCTATTTGTGAGTGATATCCTCAAGATATTGAGGGTAAATTTATCAATCTCAGTTAATAGCTTTGAGTTATTGTCTTCTTCGTTGGAGATGACAGTATACCACGATTGAAGTTAATGTTATAATTTCCAGTGATCAATGCGCATTTCAATTTTTAAAGGACCCCAAACAATGCATGTCGATATGTTAGGTATAGAAATTGTATAGAAACCGTACGCGCGCGCCCTCCAAAACAGACTGTGCCTCAGGTGACGAAATGTCAGGTCAGCAGAAAACCATGTGCTCTAGTCGCGAAGAGAAAAAAAAGTACCTCGCGTTAAGTTGTGAGATGTAAAAGTTTACTCTGTGAAGAAACCGTACTTAAATACACAAGGAATACCTAAAAGAGTGTGGATTTCCTGTGTTACATTCTGGGGGCCTGTCCGGGAGGATTTTGCTGGAGAAATTGGATGGATGTACCTGTTTTAACGCTCGATTGATCATTGTGTGCGAGGACTTGCGTGTGTTATTTTGGATTTCAATGGACAAGTTTTGGCAAAGGATGCAACTGGTTGCAATTTGAAGGGACATTTGGTGTGGACAGCGTGTTACAAGGTAGTGGAGCGTGGATTTGAGGCCAGGGAAGGTAGGAATATTGATTTATCGGGCTTTGTGTATGCGGGTGGTTGATCGTGTTATTTACAAGTAGAATCAAAATGGCGGACGATAAACTTATTCAGCTAGATCGAAAATTGTTGTCGTTGGACTTGGATGCGTTACGAGAATTTGCTCCTCATGCTAAAGTTGAGGAAACGGCAGTAGAGGGCAAGGGGAAATTAGGTGTTATTCGGGCCATCAGACGTAAAATTGAAGATTCAGTCGAGGGTTTGTCTGACGACGAGCAAATTGAGTATGTCGAAGGGTTGATCGCTCACTTGGGCCCGCCGCCACTCGAGGGACTAGAGGACCAATACGGCGAAGAAAAAGTAGAAACCAAAGGTGCCATAAAATTGCTCAAGAAAGAACTGGGTGAACTAGAGTCGAAGCAGCAAGCAGTCGAGAAAAAATTGGCTAAGATGCAAAAAGTAAAGCTTACTGATCACCCAGTGAAGGACGAAGACACGATCAAGTTTCCTGTGAAAGGTGTAGAGCAAAGCATATTCCGCAGAGATTTTAAAATACAAGGAGTGGTGGGAGACCCTGGGCAAAAAGATAAGCTGGGTTATCAAGCTCTAATATCCCAAGTAGAGTCAGGGCTTGCCAAGGGATACTCAGACAAAGAAGTAGTTGGTGCTGTAGTTCGTGCTGTACAGCCAGGCCTGCAACTAAGAAGCTATCTAGAGAACATGACTCACCTTACCCTACCCAGGCTGCGTAAAATTATTCGCTTCCATTTTCATGAGAAAAATGCTACAGAACTTTACCAACTTCTAACAAACATTGCCCAGCAGCCCAATGAAGATCCACAGTCCTTTTTGATGAGAGCACTTACAATTAGACAGAAGGTTATTAGTGCGTCAAAAGAGTCTGATAGTGGGGTTAAGTACGATGCTTCCTCAGTGCAAAGTTGCCTTGGAAACTGGTCTTGCTGATGAAACCATTCGTGCAAAAATAAGACCTCTCACTCAAAACCCAAAAGTTGCAGATGAAGACCTCATTGGAGCAATGAGCCTAGCCATATCGAAGCCGAGCGAAGTAACAAGTTTAGTCTTAACAGCAAAGGGAAGTCGGCAAAGGTGTCGGTCATTGAAGGTGCAACAGAAGCAACCACCAAGAAAGAGTCACAGAGGGACTCTCAAGTCCTAGCTACATTGAAGGCTGTACAAGCAGAGCTGGCCACAGTGAAATCGGAAGTCAAAACCCTTCGTGAAGAAGCAAGCCACCAGAAAGCAGATGCCACGGTACATGGTTACACTGGGGGTGGAGCGAGAGCTGGACCCAGGCCACCTGGTTGCCAAGAGTGTAGAAGGAAAAAAGAAGGTGACCGGTGTCCACACTGCTACCTCTGTGGGGGCTCGAACCATATTGCACGTTCCAAGTTCAGAAGATATCCGGGAAACGCAGCCAGGCTACCCCCACGGGACAGGGAGTAGCCGTGCCAGAGAAAGAGAAGTCCCACCAGTGTAGTTGTTGCCTAAAGCTTGATTGCCATATACAGTTGTTACAGTGTTCAGCATGCCAGTCCGTCCGATATTGTTCTGTGCGTTGCCAGAAGGCTCATTGGCCAAAACATAAAGTGTTATGCAAAGCAATCAAGGAACTCTCTGACAGAGGATCGTTTAAAGAAAACGGGTTAGGAGATGCCCAAGACAGTGGTGTGTATGCTAGCCACATCACTCCCAGGCAACAAGAACGCATAGTTAAGCTGGTGGAGAGGAAGTGTCTGGTAGATTGTTACTTGGATGATAAGCCTACAGAAGTGTTATGGGACACAGGGGCCCAAGTATCGATTGTTTCGGTTGATTTCCTAAAGAGCCAATTACCAACAGTCCAAAGAAGGGATATTAAAGAGTTACTTGGAACAGACGGGTCCATAAGTTTGCAAGCAGCAAATGGAACAGACATCCCTTACTGTGGATGGGTAGAGATTGGAGTAAGGTTAACAGATGAAAATGAGACAGAAGTAAAGGTTCCATTCTTGTTAACAAAGGAGAACATTGAGCAGCCCATAATTGGATTTAATGTCATAGAGTTAATGGTCAGAAACACAGAAGACAAAGAAGATGATGCATTGCTGGGAAGGATGTCAAGGAGCTTCAGGATGAATGAATGTGGTGATGTACAAGCGTTGATAAGTCTAATACGTACTACGGACTCTGAACTCTGTCTAGTAAAATCTTCAAAGAAGCCACACATTGTTCCAGCAGGAGAGACTGTTCGTGTACCTTGTCGTGCTAACACTGGACCAATCCACCAAAAGACCCCAGTTATTTTTGAGCCGGATGAGTTGGCTACCTGGCCTTCAGGGTTGGCAGTACACGAATCCCTTACCACCGTGAAGGAGGGCGATGCAACCATCTTACCAATCACAGTGACCAACAACACAAACCATGACATCATCGTACCTGGAAGAGTTGTCCTGGGGCGGCTTCATCTTGTCAGGTCGGTAACGCCAGTGGAAGTCAGATTTAAGGATCCAGAGACACCGACCCCATGCGAAGAACCGCCTTCTAAACCACTTACGCCAGCTGAGCACACTGCAAATAACTTGTCTTGGCTACCTAAGGTCGATTTGAGTGGACTAACAGAAAAACAGAAGCTACAGGCAAGACAGTTGTTAGTTGAGGAAGCAGATGCATTTGCATCAAGTGATGAGAACATTGGCTGCATTTCCGAGCTGGAAATGGACATCAAACTAACCAGCGACCAGCCAGTACAGAAGAACTATACTTCCATACCTCGTCCACTCTACCCAGAAGTTAAAGGTTACATCGAGGACTTGCTTAATCGGGGCTTCATTAGAAAGTCAAAGTCACCGTTCTCGAGTAGCGTAGTGTGTGTCCGCAAAAGAGATGGGGGAATGAGATTGTGCGTGGACTACAGAGAACTTAATAAGAAAACAGTGCCAGACCGACATCCCATCCCTCGGATACAGGAAGCTCTAGACAGCTTGGGGGGCAAATCATGGTTTAGTGTTTTGGATCAGGGGAAAGCGTACCATCAGGGCTTTATTGGAGAAAACAGCCAACCATTCACTGCATTTGTGACCCCTTGGGGACTTTACGAATGGGTGCGGATACCATTCGGACTTATGAACGCACCAGCAAATTTTCAAAGATTCATGGAGAACTGTCTTGGAGACCTGCGCGACGAGGTATGCATTCCGTACTTGGATGATGTTATTGTATTCTCAGAAACATTTTCTGATCAAATTGAACACCTTCGTAAAGTTCTCCGTCGGTTGAAGAGTTACGGTGTTAAACTTAAGCCTAGGAAGTGTGCATTGTTCAAGCGGGAAGTGTCTTTCCTTGGAAGGGTGATCTCTCAAGATGGGTACCGGATAGATCCTAAAGCTACGGATGCAGTGACCGCAATGAAGAACTTAAAACCTCGAACCGTTGGCGAAGTAAGAAGACTCATGGGTCTACTTGGTGTGTACCGTCGTCATATCAAAAATTTTGCACAGACAGCAAAACCTGTTTATGATCTCCTCAACCATGACCTATCCGAGAAACAGAGTTCTACCTCAACCCGACAGAAGCCAAAGCTGCGTAGTGGACAGTTACCATCCTCTTCACCAGTGGTGTGGGAACCTAGACACCAGTCAGCATTGGATGCCCTGGTGGACAAGATAACATCACCCCCTCTGCTTGCATACCCAGATTACAATGCACCATATATTGTACACACAGATGCATCACAGGATGGCTTGGGGGCGGTCTTGTATCAGAAGCAGAATGGCACCACACGGGTAGTTACATATGCATCCAGGACTCTGACTCCGCCTGAACAGAACTACCACATGCATTCCGGCAAGCTTGAATTCTTAGCGTTGAAATGGGCAGTCACAGAACAGTTCAGGGACTATCTCTATTATGCTCCTGAATTTGTTGTATACACCGACAACAATCCCTTGACTTATGTGTTAACAACTGCCAAGTTAAATGCCACAGGATTGAGGTGGGTTGGAGAGCTTGCTGACTTTAACTTTGAAATACGATATCGACCAGGCAGGTTGAATGTTGATGCGGATAGTCTTTCCCGATTACCCGGTGAGTTCAAGACCTACATGGACACTTGTACTGAGAAAGTAACTCCTGAAAGCTTGCATGCCTCAATATCTGCCATCCAGGCATTGTCAAATGAAGAATCAAATTGGCTGACAGCTTTGACTGATGAAGAAGAGGAACTCCACTATGTTGACGCCCTGTCACAAGCATCCTGCAATCAAGTGAAAGTGGTGGATTTAGTAAAAGCACAGAGCGAAGACCCTCACATTGGACGTGTCCTTAAATTAATCAAAGCAAACCACAAGTTAACGGTTGCAGAAAAGCACAAGGAAGCACCTTTGGTTCGTAAGCTCCTGAATGAGTGGCACAAGCTTCATATAAACGGGAAGAGTGGATTACTTTATCGTAACCAGCAGGTTGTTCTGCCACAGAAATTTCGTCGCACTGTTTATCGTGAACTCCATGAAGAAATGGGCCACCTTGGTGTTGAGAGAGTGTTAGCTCTGGCTCAAGAGAGATTTTATTGGCCACATGAGGAGAGACATTGAAAACTTTATCCATCACACATGCCGCTGCCTAAAACAGAGACGCCCAAATCTACAAACAAGAGAACCATTACAACCAATTCTCACAACAGCTCCTCTTCAAATGGTTTCTATTGATTTTGTGCACCTTGAGCGAAGTTCAGGGGGTTATGAGTACATTCTGGTTGTGGTCGATCACTTTACCAAGTACACTCAAGCATACTCAATTAGGAATAAAACCGCTGTTACTGCCGCAGACAAGATCTTCAATGATTTCATCCCACGCTTTGGATTTCCCGAAAAACTCCATCATGACATGGGAGGCGAGTTTGAAAATCGTTTGTTCAAGAGACTTGAAGAACTTTCTGGAGTAATGCACTCTAGAACTACTCCATATCACCCACAAGGAAATGGTATAGTTGAAAGAATGAACCGTACACTACTCAGTATGCTGCGAACTCTACCAGAAACTCACAAATCCAGCTGGAAGGACCATGTGAACAAACTCATTCATGCATACAATTGCACTGTTCATGAGTCAACAGGTTATTCTCCTTTCTTCCTGTTATTTGGTCGCAGTCCACGGCTACCAATTGATGTCATCTTTGACCTTGAGACAGAAACAGGAGCCAGAACACATGCTGAATATGTTACCAAGTGGAAATCTGCAATGCAAGAAGCTTACTCACTCGCATCAAAATCTGCCATGAAGAATGCCCTGAGAGGAAAAAAGAACTACGACAGACGTGTGAGGTCATCAGCATTACAAGTGGGAGATCGTGTCCTGGTGCGCAACCTTACTCCTCGGGGTGGACCTGGGAAACTTCGTGCCTTTTGGGAAGACCAGATTCACCTAGTTGTTGCAAGAAAGGGGAGGGGAGCCCGGTGTACGACATAAGACCAGAATCAAGTCCAGGACCGATCCGTACTTTGCATCGAAACCTGTTACTCCTGTGTAACTATCTACCAGGGAAGCCCTGGGAGGACCTCCCTCCTGTAAAGAAGACAAGAACGGTAGCACCCAACCATTGTGTTGACACCCAACCACCAGTACAAGAAGAGAACGGAAGTGACAGCGAAGATGACCTTCCAGACATTTCATTCTGCAATCGCTCGCCAGAACATGATAGAAACGGCCTAACACGGACACAGGTAGAGTCTACACGAGTAGAACCAGAGCCAGACGTTGCGGATGTTCATTCTGGTGACGCGTCGAGTGAAACAGAGACAGAAGCCAACATTACTGTTACTCCAGAGGAGGCACAGCTGATAGAGGACCATCAAGAAGTTGGGGGAGAGAGGGATGAGCAAGAGGACACGAGCAACGAAGGCCGACCTCAAGGCCTGAGGCAGGCACCTAAACGGCTTACTTATGACAGTCCTGGGGAACCAACTTACGTGCGTCAAGTTAAAGTCAACCCCTCTGATGGAATACAGCAGTGCCGAATACCGACACCGTCAATGCCATACGTAGCTGAACCCACTGTAAACCAGTACGGTATGCCACTGCCAGTCTTGAACTATATGGCTCCGCCAGTACCACCGATGATGTTCTGGAACGCGAACATGATGATGCCTTATATGATGCCCTATCCAGTAGTACCGCAGCTACCACAATGGGGAGTGCCTTACCAGCCATTTCAGTGCAGATAAACTACACCAGTCATTCCAGTGTAGATGAACTTTTCCTCTTTTGCCTATTACATTGTTGTTGCTTAAAAAAAAAAATCGAGTTTCCTAGGTGTATTTAAACATTCGTTACGCGAATGCTGTAAGAACTGTCTTAAGGATAGTCGTTGTACTACGAACATTAGTATGGACAGATGGACTGAGAGATGTTAAATGGTCTCTAAGGAGCTGGGCCTGATCACCCCACTCCAGGATTTAAGAAACAATGAATCCTGAACTAAATGCCACTTAAGTAAAGTATTTTTCTGTATTGCAAGTCAAATGTCACGGATGACATTTCTTTTCAAGTTAGGGGAGAGTGTTAGGTATAGAAATTGTATAGAAACCGTACGCGCGCGCCCTCCAAAAGGGACTGGGCCTCAGGTGACGAAATGTCACGTCAGCAGAAAACCATGTGCTCTAGTCGCGAAGAGAAAAAAAGTACCTCGCGTTAAGTTGTGAGATGTAAAAGTTTACTCTGTGAAGAAACCGTACTTAAATACACAAGGAATACCTAAAAGAGTGTGGATTTCCTGTGTTACAGATACAGCTCGATACACCCATACAAAAATGATTTCTTCTCTTTAAAGATTTCTGCTGTTCTTATTGAGTGATTCCGGAGTAGCGACATAAGCATAAGCGGAAGCTTAAGACTTTGCGTCAAATGAAAACGACATAAGTGAAAACAACAAAAGCATGCATAAGATTCATCCTTATCACGGCTTGTGCTCGGGCTAAGCCTTATGCTTATATATGTCGGGCTCGTTTTTACTGGACATAAGCGCTGTTATGCTTCCGCTTTAATTATGCTCACGTCAATTGTGAAAACCAGGCTTAAGAGACAATGCCACAAAGGTTTTTAAAGACAGAGCCATTTGAAGCGATCTTCTGAACCGTAAATTTAATAAGACAATGTGTTGAGCTTAAGTATCTGCGAGTTACGCAACTTTACAAATTGAGTCACGTAATTACGGGCAATTTATCCTTTTTCTCACGGATTGTAATGGGAAGTTCAAAACCTCCATTATTTTACTCAATTGGTCATTTCATTTATAACAGAACAAAGCTACAAGCGCATCAAAGAGGGAGGGGGAGGGAGGAACAAAGTATATACGGGGGCGCTTATAACCGGAATATTTGTTTGTTAGTCAACAGATTGGCTAATAACCGGGAATTAAAAGAACAGCATTTTCTATCAACCAATGCTCTGGCCGCAAGTTTTGAACAGCTGAGTGAGGGTTTCATTATCAGCAATCCGTATTTCTTCGTCAGTAAGCTCACTGCTAGTTTTTCTGTGTTCTCCTAGTGATTGATCTATGCACGTTTGACAAAAATTAACTTAAGATTTGGAAAGTAATAGTGAGCTCAATAGAATCACTATTTGATTCTGATTGGACGAGAGCACTACGAAAAATATAAAAAAGTACTCCATAAAATACTTCCAGCCTGAGATTCAGGTTCTTTATAATGGTGGGGGTGGGGGGAGATATTGAGGGAGGGTTGAAGGAAGGAAGGAAAAGTAGGCAAAAGTTTTCTATTTTCCGTCAACTCCTTCCTTTGGGTAAGGAAGGCTGAACACTCAGGGTAGAGTACTTATAATCCGCATAGATTTCCTTTGTTTTCATGTTTCGTGTTAGCATGTTACGAACATCACTGAACATTTTTTAAAGTTACCCGAAGACTACCACCACCGATTATCTATTAGGGACAGCAAGAATAACTTGACCACCAGTTGGTTGTATTGAGTGAAAAACTCTGTGTAGTTTCTTTCCTACTCCAAATGTACGAAGTATGATAAATAATATTGGACCTTGCTGGAACAGAATTATTGAGATAGGAGATTGTTGCCATATAATGGTCTTGACAAGAAGTTTTAATATCAGAAAACTCCATCATTTCACTTAACTGACAATTTATTTCAAACAGAAAACAGCTACAAGTGTATGAAAACACAACATTACTAAAACATTATTTGTAACAACTGTGGATCAACAGAGAAAGTGAGGGGCTTATATCCCCTGGGCACTTATAATTGGAATGTTTTTTCTGTTAGTCACTTACAACTGTGCTAATAACCCGGGGGGGGGGGGGGTAGGGGGGAGTAAAACCGGGATTTAACAGTGCACCGCTTTCTATCAACCAATGCTTGGGGCACTTCTAATCATTCCTATCATTAATTACTGTTTAGTTCTGTTCTAATCACAACAGACGCAGATAATCTTATGAACCAATCACAGACTCGAAGAATGAATGTATCCCGCACAGAGCTCGGAAAAGCGTGTGCGAGCAAGTCCGCACAGTTGGGCAGGTTATGATTTTGATTCTGATTGGATGAAAAAAGTGAAGAGAATTTTTTAACTAATCTCAAAGCGTAGTAATGCAAAACCAAAGCGAATGCGAACTAATAACGCTTTCCAAACTATTTTCGGTTTTTCCAATTTGTCAAATTTACGCTAAAAGTTGTGTTTTTGTGGTCAATACCAAAGCAAATGCGAATTAATGCGATACATGGGGGAAATTCATAATTATAGGTTTCTCTATTATGGGCTTCCCCTTCTACTTGATATATTAGTCATGGCACAAAATATACATGTAATATATATAGATAGGCAGAGCCTAACAGCGAAGCACTATGAAAAAGCTTAACTAAGGTGAAACTTAACTAAGGTGAAAGGTCGGAAGCACAAGAATTAAGATTGACGACAAGGCTATTTTTCAATTTTAGCAATTCCCAAAAAACTTTAAGCTTATTTACCCGACCGTCTGCACAGTACATTTAGACCGTAGCTAGAAAAGTTCACAAAAACAACTTTTCTCCGTCTAGAATTACAGGTACGACTACTTTCCGAATAAAATACAGTTTTTGTTTGCCAAAAATTGCCCGAGAAACTGATTTGGAAATCAAAATTGCAAAAATACACAAACATATTTGCATAAGGCGATGCGAGTGAAGATAGAACTGTACTATAAAATCAAAGTCTTGTTTTGTTTATAAAATCGCTTTTCAATCTATCTTATGAATGAACAAACACATAAAAATGGACAACACAATCTTCTTTCGAAAAATTTTATTCAAATCTTCATTAGTTTATGTATAAAAGTAAAACACGTACGATTTACAGCGCATCAGGCAAAGCTGTCCTCGATGAAATTCAAGATAACAGCACGACTTAATTTGAGCACGTTTCATAAACATGTCTCCAAAACACAAAGGAAAACTCAATCAAAAATTGATATCAACATAAATTCCCATCGAAAAATGTGATTTATTTTACCTTTAAGTCACTGGACTGCTTGGAAATTCATTAAAACTCCGCTTCTTCGGTTCTGAAATCCGTAATAAAAACAAGGCATCCCCCGCATTGCTCCTGCATTGATAAAAACGTATGAGGGTTCCTCGAAGCAAGATTGTATCCCCGAAAGCTCATCTTTTTCCACTAAAGCGGCTTCTGAGTATCCCTTAATTAGTATCCCTGTCTTGAGTAGCAAACCGCGAAAAAATGCAGGGAAGTAACGACTTTACTGCTCCGCTAAACACTGCGAAAGATCCAACTTTTTTAATTTACAGAGCTGACGACTGTGTTGCCGCGCGTGTGGCGTCATACGCGCATGTTTTTCGACGTCATACGCGCCCGCGAATTTGCCTTGCGCGACCGACTTGACTGCTGACTGACACATGTCACGGAGGCGCGCCCGCGAAACATTCCGCTAGCCATGACCATGAAAAATGACAGACAGGTTCCATGAGTATGGTGCTGCGCAGCCAGGCCTTCGGCCCGGCAAGTGTTCCGCTATTACAAGATTCATATACATTCCGTGTTCAGTGTTCTATTTGGTTTAAACTACAAGGATTATTCTTAGGATAATCATTGTCCTAGTCATTTGACTCTAAATTTGCTAAAATTATTCAGTGACCAGGCCGCTTGCAATCGTTTTGTTTCAAAATTTAAGCAGCTTTTTCTTACGAAAACTTCGTTATACTAAGTTTCTATATACTATGTTTCTTTATCTTTTGATTTCATTACTGGTTTTTTTTTAAAGGGTTTGTCGTCAAAAAACCGACTACCTTATCTTTCGCTGCAGTTACTTTACCACTACTCAGTACTTTACATCTTAGGTTCCCTTTCTCGTCAGCAATAATGTAGACCTTGCCATCAGATGCCCAGCGTTTTAAATCCTCGAGTATGTGATTAGGGACTCTCCACCCTGGATAAAGAAACTCAAGGTCATCTTCATGGACAGATATCAAACCATCATGGACACGAGTTTTCAACACTAGGGTTTCATTGTCTGCAATCTGTATTCCTTCGTTCCTATAGGAAAAGTCACCAAGGGCCACTTGCAGCACGGTATTATCTTTTGGATCTGAAAAGATCTTCACTTGAATCTCGGAGATGTAATCAAAGTTTTCCAAAAGACTCTGGGCAGTGGCTTGTTCAACACCATGAAATTCTGAACTCCAAAATTCGAGATCTCCCTTGTCATACGATATCCTACCATTGCGAAGTTTGCTCTTAAACACTAGTTTCCCTATCGATGGGTTATTTCTGGGGTAGGTTGTGTTTGCTGGAAGATATGACTGTTGAATGGCGCCTTGTGGTTGCAGCATGTTTATTTTCTCCAGGCCATATCTTGTTTCCCGTCCCGAAGGCTGTACCACGTGACCTCGTGGTTGATCCGCATAGTTTTGACGCGATTCAGTGGCAGAAAACGAGGGAACATTAGTTGGTGTTTGAGACCCCACAGGACGACTACCCTGTGGTATCACGTGGCCCACGGTTGGTTTAGAACTCACGAAGAACTGTGCCAGAACATCAGGGTCGACAGTCAGCTTTCCATTCCTTAACCAAGCAATGAATCCTTTGTTCCTTTCTTTGATGATACGGTAGATGGTTTGATGGATAATATTTTCATCTTCCTGTTGCAGAAGTGAGCTATCGCAGACCAAAATGATGACTTTTTCAACTGTAAAACAAGTGTAACATGATTAATCAGACGATCTGTCACCGCTTCCTCGTGTTGTTCTGCGTGACACTGCGTCACAGACTCACCACTGTTTTTGCTGAAATTCAGATCTTGACAGAAAAACCCTAATTTTAAAGGTGATGTATTTAAAAACACACCCACGCGGCTGTCATGCGCGGCCTTTATTATCGTCTTAACTGATCTTCCTCGGCGAATTTTTCATCAAGTTCACGTCTTAAAGTACAAAATATTTAAGGTTCAGAGGTTTTAATGTTCAAAGTGTCGGCTTTTACCGAATTTAGTCTGCGGAACGGTGTGGAAAGTTGTCAAAGGTCTTTGCGTGATTCAGGTCTCGTACCATTGAATTTGATATCTTTCCGATTGCCTGTTTATAAATGGATTGCATCTTTGATTCAAATGAAAACGATTTAGAAGGTCTTTTAAAATTTCCAGACTCGTATCTTTGTTGGCTTTTCTTAAGAAAAGGTGCTGGATTTAAAATCAAGCTAAATAATACCGCAACAGTTGATGTTCACTCCATTGTTGAGGCAAAGGGAAAATAAGTCGCTCCATTTTATTGTTTTTAGCTTTCGGTTTTAGCAAAGATTCTACGCGCAAGAGCAGTAGACACAAAAAAATGAGAGCAGATCTCTATCTTTTAATATAAAAACTGTTAATAAATATAAAAGGTACCCGATCATGAAATCTAAAGACATTTCGAAAAAAAACATCTCAAAAGCTATCAAATCTGCATTTCTAACCCGTAACAGGTTCCACGAGCATCCCTGTTTTTCACTTTCATTTCAGTGTTCTGGAAACCTTCCAGGTCAAGATATTTCTTAAAAACGATATTAAACAAACTGCATTTCACTCATCCGAACCATAAACACTTATCTTACCAACTCTATCCACTGCTGTTTTCAGAAGGTCTTCGTATTCAACCCATCGTTTCGGTAGATTCTTATAAGCATCTTGTACTGATTCCGCATCCATCACCAACACACAGAACTTAGTCCAGTTTCTCTCCAAGTACCGCTTTATTTGAGCAGGTGGAAGGTTTTTAACTGGAGGTTCTTTTTTAAGGTTTAGATTAGAATCAATGTTTTTAATTTCTTGCATCACAGCGTGCATGGACCCCTCTGATACACTACAGCCAAGAATTACCAAGTCTGGAGAAAAAATATACGAAGATAATTATTCATTAAATATTATTATTATTTATACCTAATTGCAATAACGTTTTCATATCAAAAAGCAAAAAGCAGAAACCAAGTTAGAGAAGAAACTTATGATTTTAAATAACAAAGTTGCCGATCAGGAAAATAAATGGGAAAGTTTCAGTTATTCTGCCGTGGTAATGAAAATTAAAATGTAAAAAAAAAACTTATATCCTATTTTATAGTAGTAATTGTACCTAAACATTCTTTGTATCAGCCTTCATTATATGTATAGTAGGAAGTGTATTTTGTGTGTTTGTAGTAGTAGTTTATTGGTATAGATGTAGTAGTGCATGTTTATAATTAAATAAATAAAAATAAATAAATAAATAAACAAAACAAATAGGAATAATTAGCATATAATCATCATACCTTGCCACATTCACAACGCGGATGTTTATAGCTGTATACATGTATTGAGAGAAATCATTTGCATCATTTTCTTGGTGTCATTTTGATGCAATTCGAGGCTGATTCATCCAGCGAATTTCAATCACATCACATGGTTAATAAATTCCTATTTGTTTTTTTGCTTTTTGATATGACAACGTTATTGCAATTAGGTGTATATTTATTTATTTATTTATTTATTTATTTATATTTTTATCAGAAATATTATCTTTTTAAGCTGGTAAGTAAATCCTAGGCGTTTTTAAATAAAGATGAGCATGTTTGTATGCATTTATGTATTCTACATTACGTTACTTAGTTGGTCAAAACAACGATTCAAAAGTCTTTTATTTTTATTTTTATTTTTTTTTTAAAAAAAAACTATCTTTCTATAAACTCCTGAAGCACAACTAATAGCTAAATCTTATGACGCAACCCTGTGTTCCCACGAAAAGACGTCTGGTAGTAGAAAGTGGTTCTGTGATTCTTCTTTTTAATTTCCGAGTCTTTCGAATATGTTGTTTCTAATCGCATGCTTCATTTCCTCAGTATTGAAATCGTTCGTTCTTTAATTAGTTTTCCTTGAAAGAAGTATTTCAATCAATAAAACGGCAAGAAAACATGGAATAGAATAAACAAAGCGGATTCGGTTAAAATCATGACACCTTTTCGTACACGCACTTGTTGCAACACTGTAAATTTGATGAAAAGTGGACTAACAAATTAAAAATCCCATTCTTACCTTTTGTCTCTGTGTTTGACGAACTCTTTTCCTTAGGCCTGGTCCCCTGATCACTGATTCGATGTGCTCTGCTTTCCACAGGAACGACTGGTTTATTGCTCTGAACCCGTTCTCCAGCATAAGGCCTTTCTGAAGGTAAGAAGGAGTAAGGCCTCAAAGACGCTTCTGAATCCGAGGGACGTACAGGCTGCGGCGTTTTAGGTCTCGGTGGAAGCGTTTGTTTTGGTGGCTGATATTCGGGCATCTCTTCTTTCTTGCTTATGTCTCCTGCAGAAGTACATTGAAAAATGTTCACCATGTTTCAATGGCAGAAGCATTAAGTAACATATGATATACATGTATGATTCGAGATCCAATTTTCAAAAAAATTATAACTTCATTCGGAATTTAGCCTTTCCATTTATTGAAATATCTCCCGCCTCACAACAAGATGACCATTCGCATTTTTTTCTTTGCTCATTAGGTTTTGTTTTTATGCGCGTTTCCCAATTGTTAACCGAGTTATAAAAAGGTTTAATAGAGGCTCAACTATAATATCAATATTTCTTATATTTACTTATTTATTATTATTTCTTATATATCAGAACTATTAGCTCTTTAAGCTACTCTGTATATCCGAGTCGTTTTTTAAATAAAGATGAGTATGTGTGTATATTATATTACAGTCATGATCACTGAAAATAAAGATCTATAAACCAGTTTTTTCCTTAAAGAAATAGCACGAATAACCAAAAATATTTCTGCCAGTAGTATATAGGGAGTCAGTCAAATTACGTTTTCTGAAGGCCCAAAATAAGCCGCCAAACACCCGAGGTACCACCCTACAGGACTCATTGCAGTCGCCCTGTGGGGTGGTAACTCGGGCGTTTGGCGGCTTATTTTGGGCCTTCAGAAAACATGAATTTGCCTGACTCCCTATATACTACTCGGGGGCTTTCATATTTTTAAGTTGTTTACAGGGCCTAACCAATTTGTGAGGCCGTTATTACCAATTGAACAAAGGGGTCCCCTGTGTATCTAAAACCATATATATATGGCGAGACCCATGAACAATGAGCGTGACGTTTTCGATAATATCCCTCAGCGCGAGCTTATCGCTTGGCTCGACGCTCAAGAAAGAAAACCCCTTTTGAGGGTTCCTCGCAACGAGGACCTCGCAGGGTTTGACCCTTAAGATCGAGAGCGTATGGGGAACTTTCTGATGCCTGGTCGGATTGTTGAACTATATGATCGTGGCGAACATGGTGCACAAGGCAGACCGGGGCGAAGACAGAGAACAATAAACTGGCGCTTTACTCAGGGGCTAACAAGACCTCTTGTACCCCAAATGATGAACAAAATCAAACAATCTGTTCGCACAAGGCATAAAGTTAAACTTACCTGGGCCTACAAGCTGCGAAACATCGAAACCGGTGAACCCATCGTTTACTATACAAACACCAGCAGTCCTTGGTTTTCTAAACTATCGCAAACGAAACGATGGTTGCAACAACAAGAAGAGCTTCGTCTTCAAGGTGAAAAAATCAACAGGCCTGATACGAAATGGGTTTTCGAAATCGCTGTCTTTGTTGAGGCTAAAGCGATTTTAGATCTACAACCTTTGCAAATCGGGCTTGGCGAGTTGCCCGACTGGCTTCGTAACAAAAGAGAAGTCATCTCTCTTGATACTTACAACGCCGATCTTCGCCTCTTTCGGCGTTTGGCTGTTCATCAAGGTGCCTATATAAATCGTTGTACTCGCAGAGCCAGAGCATTAGCGCAAAGCTTCTTTGCTCCTCACCGTAGAGGTCGACCTAATGGCAATGTTGTTACTTTACAAAAGTTTCACTTGCTTGAAAGGCACTTTAGACAAGGGATTGCCGCTTACACTGTTACAGATAACGGCGACTTTGTTTTGAGTTACACACCTTCGCGCTATGATAAAGTCGGCATCCCTACGATGACTATCGGTATCTGCAACGCTCATGCCTTCTTGATCACTGACTTAAACAAAGTCACAAACAACTACACTTGTGGCGATTGTTTGGCAAGGTTTACAAAAGCCTGTAACCTAGCGCGCCACGCCAAGCCGTGCACTCGCGGGCAAACTAATATTGCCTGCCCTGGAAATCAGATCCTTGCTCCTGAGTCAGCTTTTGAAAAGGCGTTTTATCCAGAAGGCAGTTTCGGCATTAAAGCAACTTGCTGGCTAGAGTATGAGGCCCGACAGCGGGGCATCCACATCCATCATCACAGATGCGGCCATGGAGGCGAGCGCACCATTTGGCGCTACAAAGTTGGTGGCTATCACCCAGAAAGCAAAACCGTGTTTCAGTATCACGGCTGCCACTGGCACGGTTGTCGAGTGTTTTCCGGCCCCTGAACAAAGAAACGAAGTGATCACGACTGACCGTCAAGGCAACACAATCACAAGGGAGCAAGCCTTCGAAAGAACTGTGCAAATCAATCGGATCTTCATGATACTTGGCTACAACTTGGTTGAAAGGTGGGAGCACGAGATGCCCCGGCCCTGGTGGCACGATCGAGTCGCCCCTAAAATAAACGAAAAGTATCCACACGCTATCTTTTACGACTTCGAAGCCTATCAAGACAAGACCAGGTATCTCTCTTACGAAAGCGAGCACGTGCCTATCTCAGTCTCCATTGCAGACACGTTGAAGCCTGAGCCAGAGTACATTCACTCTAAAGACCCCCAAGAGCTTATCCGGCTGTTTTATCAATCTCTGGAGCGCCGTGGCAACGCAATCAGAGATGATATAGCTCAAAAATACATGCCGCCGGATCTTGAGGGGTTAACGGAAGATCAACAAAAACTCATCAAGCAATGGTGTGAACAGGTCCCAGTGGTCGGCTTCAATTCAGGCCGATACGATCTGCACCTTATCAGAAAACACTTTGTTTTTATCTCGGACAAGAACACGGCGTCTTTGCAGGGGAGAAACAGAGACAAATCATGTTCATCAACACGCCCTCCTTCAAGTTCCTCGACGTCACAAACTATCTGTCTCCAGGCATCAACTACGACAAATGGGTAAAGACGTATGGGGCGAAACAGACAAAGTCCTGGCTCCCATACGAATGGTTTGACAGTGCTGACAAACTTGACTACAAGGGGCTTCCGCCATACTGGTGCTGGTACTCACAACTCCGAAACTCCTTTGTTCTTTCTCCAGGAGTACAAACAATGCGAGCAGGTTTTCAAAGAGCGCGGCATGAAGACCTTCGGAGACTGGCTGGAGTATTACAACAACCTCGATGTTACTCCCCTTCTCGAAACCCTCGAGAAAATGAAAGCGTTTTACACCAAGCTCGGGGTTGACATTTTCAAAGACGCTGTTTCGTTGCCTGGGATTTCGATGCAATACATCCTGCGAGGAACCCTGAGAGGCCGTAACCGACCCCCACTATTCGCTCCAAGTGCCGAAGCCTATGCAATGCTTAAAGAGGCTGTGGTTGGAGGCCCTAGCTTGGTGTTTACACGTAAACACGTTCGTGGCGAAACCCGCATCCGCTCACACAAATACGACTTAGCTCGCCTCGTCAAGCGTATTCTCGGCTTCGATGCGAACTCCCTTTACCCTAGCACCATGTTGCAGGAAATGCCCTGTGGTAAAGAGAAAGTCGCGCATTATGAAGATCCCGCACAGGCAGCTAGAACCCTAATCACTAAGTTATTGACAGGCCAGTGGTTTGGCTTTGCCGAGGTCGACATCGAAGTCCCTCGGGCCTTATGGGAGCACTTCGAAGAGTTTCCTCCGCTCTTTGTAAACCGCAGCGTGGGCGAAGAGGACGTCCCTCAACACATGAAGGATTACCTCGCGAAAAGCAACCGAACCAACTTGCCAGACCAAAAGAAGCTGCTAGGCGTGCTTCAAGCAAAAACGGTGCTGCTTTACGCCCCAGTGCTGGAGTGGTTTTACAACCACGGGCTCAACATAACCGCTGTCTACCGCACGATCGACTATATCCCTAAAAGGATCTTCGACTGGTTCGTCCGGGAGGTTGCCAATGCTGGCCATTGTGGTGGTGTGTATACATATGGTTTTTACATGTTGTCTGGGAGGATTTTCTGGTCCTCGAGATATTTCTTCAGCGCGATGCTGCCAGCCATGATGGCTGTGAACTTGACGTAGTTCATCAAGCTTGCACTGGGGTCGGCAGTAAAGTTTTCTTTGATGGTCTTTTTCCCAATCCAACCAATACCAGCGACAAGGCCAGTGATTGTTGCGGCGTCGAGGATAGACTTCACAAGCTTGTTGTCAGCCATGGTTTCTGTGCAGTATACATATGTCTTTATTTTTTATTCGATTTTTATAATGCCTTGTCTTACCGGAATTCGAGATGGGGGTGGTGCAGCGGGTGTTGCTGGTGGTGTGTTTGCTGGGGGTGTGTTTGCTGGTGTTGCTGGTGTATTTGGTTTGCGCCCAAGCTTTTGCATTATGGCTTCGCGTTGGTGATACACACCCGCAGCAGAGACAACCAACCCTCCAACCCCCAGAATATAAAAGATTGAGTTGCTGTTGGTGTCACTTGTTGTGTCACTTGTTGTGTCACTTGTTGATGATTGGTTTGCAGAATTGTTTTCACTTGTTGAGGGTGCAGGCTTTTGTGCTTCGGCCTTTTTCTTTGCTTCACGGGCCAGGCGGTTGCGCTCTGCTAGCCTTTTGCCAGAAGCAACACGGCCGGGGTTCTTTTCTGTTGCAGGCTTTGTTTTCGGGGCCTCAGAGGTAACACGTGCAGGTGTTGGAGTTGGCGTTGGCGTTGTAGTTTGAATTTCTTCAGGGATCGCCTCGAGTGGTGTGGCCATAGTGGGTATATAAATGTGATTTTTTATTTTTGCAAAATGTAACAAGTGTGCTGTCAGGTTCCAGCCAGGTTGCTGTCAGGTTCCAGCCAGGTTCCTTCAAGGTTGCTGTGAAGTTGCTGGCAGATTAACACCAACTTCATCGAAGCCCTCAAGTGGATAGCCTTCACTGTCTCTGCTTGGATGTGTGGGTTGTGGTTCCAATTCTATTAAGTCAGGCTTGTGATCAGGCTCTCGTTCAAACTTGACGTGGTGTGCTGTCAGGTTCCAGCCAGGTTGCTGCCAAGTTCCAGCCAGGTTCCTTCAAGGTTGCTGTGAGGTTGCTGGCAGATTAACACCAACTTCATCGAAGCCCTCAAGTGGATAGCCTTCACTGTCTCTGCTTGGATGTGTGGGTTGTTGTTCCAATTCTATTAAGTCAGGCTTGTGATCAGGCTCTCGTTCAAACTTGACGTGGTGTGCTGTCAGGTTCCAGCCAGGTTGCTGCCAGGTTCCAGCCAGGTTCCTTCAAGGTTGCTGTGAGGTTGCTGGCAGATTAACACCAACTTCAACGAAGCCCTCAAGTGGATAGCCTTCACTGTCTCTGCTTGGATGTGTGGGTTGTGGTTCCAATTCTATAAAGTCAGGCTTGTGATCAGGCTCTCGTTCAAACTTGACGTGTTTTGTTGTGATGAGAGCAGCATTGGCAAGCGCCAGCCATCGTCCGCATCTCAGGGCAAGACCCCCAGCAAGATTTGACAGCTCCTGGTTGATGATGTAATCGTTTTTTAGTTCTTTCTGCAATTCCTTGAGATCATCAACCGGGATCACCGTGCCAACTCCTTTGGACACTAGCATTATGGCGGAATCAACTAGGGATTCGGTTGTCTTGTTGCCGACGTAGGCCTCGTACCTTTTGCAGTATTTCTCAACGTCCTTGTCTGACAGGCGCTTGACGTGGTCGTGTGTGAGCTGCACGCCGATAGCTTCTTTGGCCTTGCCAGTTGAAACAAGGATTGCCAGCGCCTCACGTTTGGCAGGAATGCCATTGTCACCAACTAGCCCTGTGGGAGGTGTGGTATCAGGGGTGGCCTCCAGCATCTGCATTACTTCGTTCAAGTCGACCTGGTCTTCAGCTGCTTGTGCCATCATCAGGGGTATATATGTGTGTTTTTATTTTTCAATAATTCTCTCGTATAACCCCCGCCATGGTGTCTGGCATAGAATTCAACCGCAAGGGATATCTGTTGAGAAGCATAATGCGTAGATCTTCCTCACTAGCGGCTTTGATAATTTTGTTTTGCACATCAAGTGTGTGTTTGTGTAATTCATCCAAAAGCTGTGAAAGCACAGTGAGCTTGTGTAGACTGGTTGGCGCATCCATGTGTTTAAACCTTGTACTCAATTCCATACGGGTGCCTCAAAGAGAAAACCAGGTGGGAAAACTTGCGGGATTTGAGCCTTGCGATAAGCTCTTTGTACTCCTCCTTGGAGAGCTCGCCGGCATAGTCTTCGAAGATGGCCTTAGTTGTCTTGCTGGAGGGCGTGTAAAAGAGCACGATCGCTGCAATGTTATCACGATATGGCTTAGCTATGCTGGTGATCTGCTGGGTCAAGACCCACACGGATATGCCGTCATGCCTTGCGCTGAACCCCAGATTGACCAGCTGGCTCGTGCGGCCTTTGACATCTTTTTAGGCGGCGCAGTCATCGAGTATGAATAAAGTGTTGGTGCATGTAAAAAAGAAGCTCGCCAGCTTCAACCAGGCTTCGATTTCATGCTGTTGGCAGACAATCACGAAGATGTGCGGATCGCGGTCCACGAAGCCATCGTATGTCTTGTTCTTGACAAATGTGGGGCAGAATAAAACGATGTAATCAATACAACCCCTAAAGGGGCCTCGCAGTTGGTTTAGAAGATACTGTGTCTTGCCAGAGTTAGTGGGGCCCACGATTAGTGCGTTGAATGGCAGCTTTCTTGGGTCCATAGCCAACACCTATATTAGTTGGTTTGCAAGCAAATTTAGTTCATGTGTTGGTGGGGAGGGCGCCTTTGCCAGAAGTCTTTGTATTTCATTGTATGATAATGGTCTGCTAGATGGCAGGGGAGCCGGCTTATCATGGAAGTTGATCTTGCTTGTGGCCATGGGGGCTGGCGGGTATATATATATATATATACCTGTGCCCAAGTTCAGGAGTTGCCATAAAGCCATTATGGTAATAACCGGGAGGGCACATGGTATACATATTTGTATATATATATATATATATATATATATATATATATATATATATATATATATATATATATATATATAAACTATCACAAATGAAGACAAATTGTAAATTTTGTCAATTTGACAAAATTTACAATTTGTCTTCATTTGTGATAGTTTATATTTATTCATGGAGACTGCGCTTTCTTTATATTGGTGCTTGTGAAAGATTATATATATATATATATATATATATATATATATATATATATATATATATATGCGTGTGTCTTAGTACTGTACAGATTCCAGCTGCCTGCTTATGATGTTTATCTGTGAGTCTGAGATGGTGAAGATGTGGCAGTTTGCATTTCCCGAGCCTGTGCCGTTTCGTTCAATCTCGAGTTGCACGCCATCCTGTGTGTTGACGAGCCGTTGGCCGTTGCCGTGCAGAGCTGGGTCAGCCATGGACTGCAGGTCAATCCAGAGACCAAACTTGTTGCCTGTGAGATATTTGGTCAGGTTCATGTTGGGCCTGCCGCGCGTGTGAAAGTGTCAGTTTATTTCACTCCACATGTCAGTGCCGGCGATACCCTCGTTGTAGACCCTGTTTGGAACCCCATTTACGGTGACCTTCACTTTGGTGATGTCGGGATTGAAATAGTTCTCAGAGTCCCTTGCACCCGCTGCATAGGGATTGATGAACAGCAAGAGAATGCCCTTGAGAGACCGGCGCTGTGGGTTAACTCGAAGATTCATCCGAGTGTCCCCGCTTTTTGAGAAGGGATGCACCCAATCTCGCATTACGAAGTCATAGGCGAACCCCTTGCCGCTAGTATAAGTGCTTGTTGCTTTGTCTGCCAGATCCTTACTTCTGATCGTCTCATACTCCAGCTGGATGTTTTCCAACTTGTACACGAGCTTGCTTGTGTCTGAGCCTCGGACAACTTGGGATGCAGGGGTTAGGGTTAGTTCGAAGACCAGATCACTGTATAGGGCCTGAGGGTACATGATTACGTGATCAGTTAAGATTTGGTGATCCAGTTTGATGCGGTACTTATTCTTGTGTATGGCCTCAAGCTTGTTCTCTGCATCCACGCCGGAAGTCTTCTTGTCGCCAGCAGCAGATCGAATCTTACACAAATCCACACTCTGGATGCCCTCCATAAGCATATTGTCCCGCTCATCGGTTGATTTGAATAGGTCTTCGAAGATCTTGTAGATGTCGTACCCAACCGTGTCCTCGACGGTGGTGGCGCCAAACTTTACAACGAGCCTGTCCACCAGGGCCCGAGAAACATTTTGCACGAGAAAGTTGTTAGCGTGGCCCCCGGCTAAGTTAATGTTGAACACAAGTGCAAGTGAGCCGAACACAAGTGCAAGTGAGCCGGACACAAGGACATCATGCTCGCCCAGCTTGGGCACCGAGACGTACAGCGTCTCGCCGGGATTGGCCTCAGAAGGGTTGAATGTGATGCGCTTAACGGTTCGCTCTGCCTTCATGGCACCCAGTGTCTTTTCACTGTGAGATGGAAGTAGATTCGGTTGCACAGCCATGGTATATATTTGTGTTTTTAAACTTATATTTATATATCATCATGGCCGAAGGCGGATATGATATACCTGGTGAGAATGAGAATCCTTGGGAAGACTGGGGAATTGACCACGATGATGATGACGACGACGAAGAAGAAGTTGACACAACAACACCTTTTCAACCAGGTGCTGCATCAACCCCATATCGTGGTGGTGAACAGCATGAAATGCACACAATGCCTCACGAACAGAGCGGTTTTGATACTGAGGACATCCCTCTGCTTACTGGCGACTTCTTAGATGCAACGGAAAAAGCCTCTAGGGTCGATGAAGCCATGGACTGGCTCAAAAAGCGCTTTCCGAGCGTAGATCTCAGACGATTAGGCCCTATTGGGTTTGGCAGAAAAAGCGGGAGCGAAGGAAAAATCGTTTCCTTTGGAGCAAGAGGCGGAGAAACTCCCATTTTCAAGCAGTATGGGTCTGGCCTTCTTAAATCATTTACAGACAAGTTCAAAACATCTCTTGGACCAAGCGCTGAAGAGATCATCGTTGAAGACAGAACATCAATAAGGGAAGAAAGACAAAGATTGCTGGAGGCAGAAAAACAACTGAAGGAGAATGAAAGGGGTTGCTGTGGAACAACAACAAGCAACAAATGAGGTGCAAAACATCAGAAACAGAATTGAGCAAACTCAAGCGAGGGTGGAGGCTCTGGAGCAGGAACACGGTTCAAGCGTTGAAAATCAAGCCGAGATAGACCGCCTAAAACTGGTGAAAAAGAATCTTCAACGAGATCTTGAAAACCAGAAAAAAGAATTAGTGACCCTGCAAAAAATACAAAAACAACGAGCCCAAGAACAGGCAAAGGCGGGCAAAATCAGAACACGCCTTTCTGAGAAAACAAGAGAAAGAAATGAAGTTGAAGCAGGGCTAAACTCAACTAAACTACGTGATGTGAGTCGAGCTGTGGCGTGGGCTGTGGTGTGGGCTGTGGTGTTGGTGTGGGTGTGGTGGCTGGATGTGGTGTGGCCTTTGCGATGCCCTGTGCCTGTGTCGCCTGTTTGTGAATCGGGTTCGATGGGTGACTGTTTGGTGGATTAATCTTTGTCGGGCCCCCATCCATGGGGCGAAGGGAGGCTTTTTTTGTGCCCAGGTTAACATCGTTGTTCACACCCAGCTTCATCCCTTGCGTTGCCTCCTGTAGATTGTTGTTGTACCCCACCACGCTCTCTGTGTTGATAACCATGCGTGACGGCATCAGCCAGCTTCCGGGTGCTGTCGCAAAGTCTAAGCGCACTTTCGTTGCTTGGATGGCAAGCTGATATCGCTGTACGCTTGTTGCGATGTCGTTCAGTATTATGGCCTCCTCTAGATGGGTGAGGAATACTCTCTGCGTTTCAAACGCCCGGCCTCCTCTTCCAATGATGCTGCTGCGGGTTTTGGCTTGTGAACCAAGAATGCAGTACACAAAGGCCTCGATTGATTGGTTCATACGCGCGAGCCCTGGCTGTGTTAGCCCCTGTGCGCAATTTGGCACGAAGTGCTCGAACTGGGTGTCCGCGCCTTGATCGTTACGGACGAAAGATATACCGTTTGCGAGATAGTTTGGGTCTTTTCTGTCGGTCACTGTCGGCTCGGCGGCCTCCGGAGCTCGAGAACTCATCCAAGCAAGTTGTGGATCCACTGTGGGCTGTGTTGTTCTAGGGTGCTGGTAGATATTAGGGGGGCTATAAAACGGGGGCGGGGGTCCGTAATCGTGGCCGCCAATGTTAAGACCAAGATTTGAACCAGGATTAAATCCACCAGGGCGTCTGCCAAACATGATTATATATAATATTTTTATATTTGTATATATACAATGGTTGTGTTAACAATCGTCGCGCCTTCGAACCCTCACACCATCTACTTCGATCACCCTCTTCAGAAACCGAGTTACATTCGGCTTGTCTGGTGTGCTCTTTACAACTCGTGGGGTACTTTGAAACAAAGAGGAGAGATAACACTGTTTAAAAATGGGTCCAGTAAAGAAGGAACCGTCATGAGACTACTTCCAGGACATTACACTCTTGACTCTTTAGCAAAAGAACTAGAAAACGTATACACTGGTCCCTATTCTGATTATAAACTAGCAATTGATACAAACTCACCACTAGGACAGATGATCATTTTCAAAGAATACCCGGAAGAGGTAAAACTAGACCGCGATTTGTCTGAATTGCTCGGTATAAGCGCTAAGTTGTTGTGGCCAACAACATTCGTCAAGTGTTTAAGGGCACCAAGCACTTACTTTATCCACTGCGATCTGGTTGATAAAGAACAGAACCTGTTCAACGGTAAGCCTTCGACAGTCTTGGCTCGATTTGATCTTCGTGGTAGACCCTATGAGAAAGTTTTTTATGAATCAACACAACAAAACATCTTGCGTGACGTCTCATCTGGTGATTATGTAAACAGCATAACTCTGTCTGTTAGGGATGAGAACAATGACCTTTTTGACTTCAATAACATGCCTCTTGAATTTGAAATTGAGATAAATTAAAATCTAATATATACAAACCATGAGCTCGGCTAACGTGTTGCTCTAAGCTCCTGAATACAGCGAGACTCAATCGCTTTACCCAGTCTTGCAAAATGGTGAAGACTTCCGGCTCAAGAAAATCTCAGACTTACAGAAAGAGCTTGAGACAGAGGCTAATCATTACAGGCAAGTTGCTAAGAAATACAAGCGAACACACGCCATTGTTCACGGAACAGCAGTAAGTCTTGGTTTAATTTCTACAGGCTTGTCTTCAGCCACAATCGCCACGGCCTTGAGTGGAGTTGGGCTCATCGTTGCGCTTGCCAGTATTGCTGCTGTCACAGGTTTTTCATCGGTAAGCCTCACTGTGTTTAGCAAACGGCTCGAGAAAAAAATCACTAAACATGAGAAAATATACACACTCGCCCTTGCAAAACGAAACTCTGTCTGTGAGCTTGTTTCAAAAGCTCTAACTGACAAGAGTATCAGCGATTCAGAGTTTAGAATCGTCCTCCGTGAGGTTGAAAAGTATCACGAACTAAAGAACGAAATCCGCTCTGGTGAAACAAAGGCCACCAAAGTAAACAAGAAAACTCAAACGCCAGATCTTGAAAAACTCAGAGGCGAGCTTCGCAAAGAAGTCAAAGAAGAGTTTCAAAAAAAATCAATCGTCTTGCCGCCGTGTCCAAGTCAGATTTGAAAGAGTAAACTCTGGTTTTAATCTACAAGGGAAAAAGCCCGCCACACACCAAGCCCGCCACACACCAAACATACATAACTGAATGACGCATCATCCACCTTCTGATTGGTTGAAAAAATCACGGGGAACCCCCAATTGAAAAAAACAATTGTAATGTATAAACATGACTGACTTCGTCGTACGGCTCAGTGAACTTGACAAAGAACACAAATTTGCCATCCTTCGCTCGCTATACGGCAGCGATTACAGAAAAGAAATACACCGCTTGTGCCTGCCGGAAAAACTTTATCAGATCTACGAAGATATGGGGCAGGCAGAGATGGGGAAACAATATCTAGAAAAATATTATAACAACGTGCAGCGTGAACGTTGGACCCGAAGATTCCTGTCTTGTTATACTTGTGGTGGCACATTTTTGCGATCAATCGATTCTTGTGAACTTTATTGCAAAAAATGCGGCCGTGTGGAAGTGCTAGATGATGATGCTCCGGCATATACGGATCAAAACGTTTTCACAAGCCAAGGCAAAGTCAGTCGGGGCGATGTTATGCGTTTGGGTATGCTTTGAACCGGCTTATCAAGAAGCTCGAATTTCTGCCTGTGGGCTTTACTCTAGATCAAATCAATGAGACGAAACGCATCTTCAAACATATAGAAGCTAGGCTTCCGAGAATCTCTTATACGTTTGTGATCTACAAAATCCTGTACATTACAACGCCGCTTGAAGCCCCGCAACGAGCGCTTGTAAATTACATGAGAGAACAGATGATATCAAATTATATGATAATTAAAAACGAACATTTATGGAACAATGCTTTCCGAGATCTGGAGTAAGCATTTCCGCTTTCTCAATCAGAAAGGCTTCCAACATGGCACTGTCATCGCCGATGTTGTCTTCAAAAGTTTCACCAGGTACTACTACGGCTACGGCTACGGCTACGGCTACGGCTACGGTTACGGCTACGGCTACGGCTACGGCTACGGCTACGGCTACGGCTACGGCTACGGCTACGGCTACGGCTACGGCTACCCCTACGGCTACCCCTACGGCTACGGCTACGGCTACGGCTACGGCTACCCCTACGGCTACCCCTACGGCTACCCCTACGGCTACCCCTACGGCTACCCCTACGGCTACCCCGACCCCGACCCCGACCCCGACCCCGACCCCGACCCCGACCCCGACCCCGACCCCGACCCCGACCCCGACCCCGACCCCGACCCCGACCCCGACCCCGACCCCTACCCCTACCCCTACCACTACCACTACCACTACTACTACCACTACTACTACTACTACTGCTGCCGCTGCCGCTGCCGCCGCCGCTGCCGCCTCCGCAGTGGATTTTGGTCCTTAAAATTGGATTTTTGGTCCGCAGTGGATTTTGGTCCTCTTTACATGGTAAGAGTGCCAGGATGATCCTAGAAGGTTCATTTGGAGCACTTACCATTTGAATGGAATTTCTGGTTAGAATTTTCCGACAAATGGTACTGGACTTTCCTTACTGAAGGAAACGGAACAAAAATGACCTGTACCATTTGTATTTTACCTAATGCCGAGAGGCACTGGGGGTGAAAAACAAAATGAAGGCGGGAAAAATTAACAGGCAAATACTTTTATAAACTTACCCTAAAACGTGATTGCACGCTTTTAAGCCATGCTACAATTCTCCAATTTTACCAGAACAATCATTTGTTTATTTACTTATTCGCTCAAGTTAACGTTAGAATTCCAGCTCTGATTCTTTGCTACGTACGACTACTTCAATTATTCAAATAGCTATCCCATGCCAAGCATGCAGCAACTGCTGCCGCTGCCGCTGCCGCTGCCACTGCCACTGCCACTGCCACTGCCACTGCCACTGCCACTGCCACTGCCACTGCCACTGCCACTGCCACTGCTACTGCTACTGCTACTGCTGCTGCTGTTGCTACTGCTGCTGCTGCTGCTGCTGCCGCTACTACTAGAATGCAAACAATACGCTTGGGTTTCATGTGACGGGACCATGTATGTGTTCCCACAAAAAGACTTCTGAGCAAGGAACCAAAACATTCTTATATGATGACGTGGCAATACTCCCTTAATTGCAGAAGAATATGGAATAGAATAAACAAAGACTCGGTCGAATTAGGCTTACAAGACGAACTTTTCGTTTACGGAGATGTTGATCGAAATTTAATAAAATGTACATTTGTCATTTTCCATGTTTGGCATGCAATTATTATAACAATTTAAAGTGTTTAAGAGCCTGATAATATGAACAGGGCTGGCCTGGTTAGCCAGATGGCCCGTTTGCCGAGATAACTTTCAGCCCGGTATTACATGAGGCGAGCCAGCCTCGGCGAGAACTAAATTTAGCATCAACGGTTTTGGCTCAAACTTCTTGTTTTGAAAATGGCGCAAAGCGTAGAATGTTTTGATTAAGGATCTTTTCAGCATTTTAGCTTAGTTACTTCCTTCTTACGCACTCTTGTGTACCTCTTTATCATTTAAAGAGAAAAAGGACAATGTACAGGTAGCAGATTTGCTCTGAGGCAAATTTTTTACTGTCCCGAATTTTTTTACTGTCTCTGAGGCAAATTTTTTACTGTTGCAAACGCAAATTTTTTACTGTCCCAAATTGTTTTTACTGTCTCTGAGGCAAATTTTTTACTGTTGCGTTTACCGGGCTAGCCCGGTTAACGCGATTTCATGGAAAAAATTTACCCGGTTACTCCGGGATCCCG
Organism: Cladopsammia gracilis; assembly: GCA_022457155.1. NCBI lineage: Eukaryota > Metazoa > Cnidaria > Anthozoa > Scleractinia > Dendrophylliidae > Cladopsammia > Cladopsammia gracilis. The sequence continues at coordinate 517,254 of JAJGOT010000295.1, read as the reverse complement.
GCATCGCGATACCGGGATACCGACTATTAAGGGGCTCGTTTCTCGAAACTCCCGGTAACTTTTCGGGCCCGAAGCCAAATATTGAAATCAAAATCTAAAGAATAAAAGCGCGGGTCCTAGCGAACAAACCAGTCCATTTTGTTTTGCTAACTGATAGTTTTATTGTATTATCTGCAAAACTTTTGAAACCTCGATCTTCAATGAAAATAAAACAGCTTTCCAGGCCCGGTAATTATCGGGTCTTTCGAGAAACGGCCCCCTGGCCCGGTTGTCATGCAATCGCAAAGTTGATTTTTGTTGCGGTTAACAGGCGTGCCGAGATCTCGGCAAACCGGGCCAGCTCGGCTAATATAATTAGGCCCTAACAAATTAAAGATCCCACTATAACCTTTTGTCACTGTAACTGTAAATATCACACTATAACTGTAACTGTAAAGATCACACTATAACCTTTTGTCACTGTGCTTGATGGCCTCTCTTCCTTAGGCCTGAATCTCTGATCACTGATTCGATGTGCCCTGCTTTCCACAGGAACGAGTGGTTTGGTGCTCTGAACTCGTTCTCTAGTATAAGGCCCTTCTGTTGGTAAGGAGGAGTAAGGCCTTGAAGATGCTTCTGGTTCCGAGGGATGTACAAGCGGCGGCGTTTTAGGTTTCGGAGGAAGCTGTCGTTTTCTCGGCGGCTGATATTCAAACTTCTCTTCTTTCTTACTTGGATCAAAGAAATGCAGCAGTGCTTTCTCGTGAATTTCTCTGTGTTTCTTGTTCCAAGAGAAGATAAAGCTCTTTCTTCCATCCATGAATTCTTCGCTGAACTGTAGGTATATCTTTCTCCGCGCCCACCGTGAAATAAACTCTCTGTCTTCCTCATCTTCGTCCTTGTAGCTGTCATCCCCGCCAATGATGATGATAACATTACCTCCTGCACAAGGAAAAAAATGTTGAAATGGTGGAGCTTCACAAAAATTAAGAAACAAAAATTTAAATACATTTTTTCATATCTTGCAGGGAAAGAACTTAGGCAAACACAAGGCGATTTTGGCCCTATTTACATGGAAAGAGTGCCAGGATGATCCTAGAAGGTTCATTTGGAGCGCTTACCATTTGAATGGAATTTCTGGTATATAATTTTCCGACAAATGGTACTGGACTTTCCTTACTGAAGGAAACGGAACAGAAATGACCTGTACCATTTGTATTTTACCTAATGCCGAGAGGCACTGGGGGTGAAAAACAAAATGACGGCGAGAAAAATTAACAGGCAAATACTTTTTATAAACTTACCCTAAAACGCGATTGTACGCTTTTAAGCCCTACTACAATTCTCCAATTTTACCAGAACAATCATTTATTTATTTACTTATTCGCTCAAGTTAACGTTAGAATTCCAGCTCTGATTCTTTGCTACGTACGACTACTTCAATTATTCAAATCACTATCCCATGCCAAGCATGCAGCAAGCACGATTCGTAACAGTTTTAAAGTAAAACAACTGCCGGCAATTAAAAATGTCCACCTTTCTTAACTAGAGTCCCTGTAATTTCGCAATCATGCTGTAGGAAATCTGTCAATATAGCCGATGAAAAGTGGCAATTTTCACACGAATAAACTCGGAGAAAATTTTTTCTTCTTCAAAGTGATTCGCCATCTTCGAGCTTCCTTATATTCTGGTACTAGTGATGCGAACAAATGGAACAGAAAATTCCGGTCGTTCCGGTGAAAGCGAGGAAAAGCTAAGGTAATAACTTGAAAGTTATTACCTTTTCTCCGGAAAATTTCCGTTGGGATGAACCGTTCCATTTGTTTTTACGGAACAACCGGTTTTTCCATACAAATGGTAAACGCTGTTGGTTTACATGTAAATTCATAAGTTCTGCGCGGTTGCAAAGCAGAGATGGCGGGTGAGGTCGAAGATAACCCTGGGGCTCCCCCGAGGTCGTTTTATACATGGAGCCAGGATCATCTATACGATTTCCATAAATCAACGACGCGACTCACGCCTCTGATCAGAGAGAAAAGACCGTGACAGCTCTGGGACATGATACTTCTCGCTTTTAAAAGTGCTCGTTTTCCAAATTTTCTTCTTCTTGCACATTATGCACTTGCCAGTTGACACAACAGCTAAAATATGTCACGAAATCACTTTCATCCCCATTACCAGCAGACAACGGTATTTGCATTTTCCCCCATATTTAGTTTCGATTCTGTTTCCATCCATTTGCTGATTTTCGATAGATTTTCTGTAGAGACACTACGTATATACTTTCCTTTGTTATCATGATTGAAATAATTACACGTCTTCCTTCTCACCCAAATAAATATTTAAATACCCGAGATATAATTGTCAAAGATTATTGTGTTCGTTCGTTCCTGATAAAATAACATTCATAGAACCTGACCTTCAAAAATACCTAGAATTTTATATTCATTAAAATCGATCCGGGTCTCAGCATTCGTCATAAAGGGGTTCGGAGAAAAGCATATGATTAGTTCTAAATCGGAGAATAGTATACACCGATTTAGGGGTAATATTCCTATTTCCAAACCCTAACCTTAAATAGGAATAGGAATATTATCCCTAATTCGGTACATACTATTCCCCGATTTAGCACCGTATCGCATGTGGGGTTTCATTGTATGGACGCAAACTTCTCGCTTAAATACTCGACGAGCTTTTTACAGTTACCCATGCTTCACTTCAATACAAAATGTATAACCCTCGATAACTGGAACTTTCAATTACTCGACTTGTGTTTGCCCTGACGATTCGGGGTACGATATGTTAGTGTATAGTAAACAGTATTAAAGTTGAAAGTACGAGTTCTTACCTGTAGCTTGCAGCAAAGCTCTGTACACTTTGGTATATCCGCAGTCATCTTCGTTGATTGACAGCCGAGATTCGTGTGCGTGAACGACAAAAATTGCAAAGTCCATCTGCAATTCAGGAATGATTTTCTCACTCAATTCAGAAATTTGAGGAAGTGAGAAGTAGTGCTCCTCCACTAAGAAGTCGAAGTCATGTTCTTGTTTTGTTGCATTTAGAAAATCTGCCACGACGCGGAGTTCGTAGACATGATCACAGTTAAATAGATGAATCTTTCTTTGGGGCTTCGACATCGTCTTTTCACTAATAAACAATTTCTTTTGCCGTTTCTTTAGGTTAATAATTCACTTTTGAGAAGAAACAAGAAGAATTCCAAGAAATCGATTAAACCACAAAACACTGATTGCGCAGCGTTTCCGAGAAAAATTTATGCGTGACTGCTGCCATGGCATAACATAGGCACGCATTGCGTGCATGAGCTATTTTGAAAACTACCAAAATGATATGAAATAGAGTACCGAAGTGATGCCGTCACAAAAACTAAATTTGAGAAATTATGGAATTTGATTAGATATTCGGAAAGGGCATGACGAAAAACGCCCGCTTGCCAAAAATCAGCATCCTAGTGAAACCTAGTGAAATTTGGGGGCGAGACTGGCCCCTTTATGCTCCGATGACTCCATACAAACCCACAAACCCTACTAATTTTGATGAGAAATAGAACACAAACCGCGGTGATAAACATATTGAACTTATTCATTTTTGATAAAAACTTGACGTTTCGTATGCTACTACATACATTTTCAAAAGTGACCGTTAGTGTTAAAAAACGATACTAATATAGTAGTAAAAAGGGACTGGGACCGAGATTAAGTACAAAACTTAACAGTTGATCTATAAAAAGAAACAGCTGCCAAAACAACATTCATGACTTCCATCTACCGGAAGAAAACATTCACGGGGTTATACACCAAATGGGATTCCTTCACCCCGCGCAAGTACAAAATAAATCTCATCCGCACCCTCACTTATCGCTGCTACAGGATTTGCTCCTCTTCATTGTTGCTGAAATCTGCCCTTGATGAGCTTCGAAAGCTTCTTCTTCAGAACGGTTACCCTCAAGGGATAATCAACTTTCACATTAATGATGTTATAAACAGAAACATTAACAAGTCAAACAACCTTGTCTCCACTGTTCCTAAGAAAGATATTATTATCCTGCTACCTTATTTAGGTTTACATAGCAACCAAATCTCTAAACGTCTTAAATCTTGTGTATACAATTTTTACTCTTGTGTCAACCTTAAAATTATTTTTCAAAACACTCGCCGCATCAAATCTTTCTTCCCGTACAAGGACCGCTTAAATCGTTCTCAACAGTCTAAAGTTATTTACAAAGCCAGTTGTTGGGATTGTGAAGAATTTTACATTGGTAAAACTAAACGACGGCTTCATGATAGAAAAACTGAGCATTTTAAGGCCCTCGCTAAGGATGACCGCACATCAGCCATTGCTGACCATGTTAACACCACTGGACACAACATCAAGTGGGATTATTTTGATATCTTAGCGTCGGGTAAAACTGATTTCCACTGTAAAATCAAAGAAACATTGTTTATACAAGAACTAAAGCCAGCTCTTAATGCAAACGTCAGTAGCGAGAAGCTGATGCTTTATTAATTAGCTGTTTCTTTTTATAGATCAACTGTTAAGTTTTGTACTTAATCTCGGTCCCAGTCCCTTTTTACTACTATATTAGTATCGTTTTTATCTCGTTAAAGCGCATGCGCGCATAACGAGATATAGGAGTCACTAGAATATGGGGACAAAAGTTGTTAACAAATTTTTGTGGACTTTTGTCCGGGGGGGTTAGTTGTTTCTTCTTTATAGAAGCTATATTAGGGCATTGAGGATATGGTTGGTTAAACCGGTTAGGATTTCAAGAAGGGCATCACATACTGCTCCTTAAATTTTTGGGGAGCACCCCCGGACCTATTGTTAATTTCCCTTGGGTATCGGGATGTCAAAACTTGTGACGAACTTGTCATATCTTACATTACGTTACCGCAAAGGTATTAAGTTCTTCTTAAGTTTCGATATCTCACGTTACCTATCAGTTTCAATCATTTGTCGTAAAGCCATTAAAGCTGCATTGCGTTTTTTTTTTTGGCAAACGCAGTTTGAGAATTTCACGGTGTATTTTTACGAATGGAGACGCTTTAAGAAAGTTAAATGGGACGGGAAAGTTTGTGTTTTAATATGAGCGATATGGCAGAGCAAAATTGCGTTTGTTCTATTTTGATTCATTGCTATTACGGTTTGATTATGCAATAGTATGGGAACGACGTCATAGTTTTGTTTATTTAGCTACCGTGCACAAGGATATTATGCGGATTGTGCGACTGAATTTGTTTTGCGGGAGGATATTTTTGCGGGTCGCGGAGACAGCTAAAATTTGCTGGAAGGAAATGCTTGCGGATTTCTGGGCAAGTATAAATAAAATCCAAGGCATCGGTATTAAACTGCAATTTTACTTCCTGACCGGAGGTTTGTATAGTTCCCATAGTTATGGTTGCTGTTCTGGCGCCAATATGAACATAAACAACGAGAAAACTAGTGAGTGAATTATTGTACGTTGTTGTAAAAACGTATCAGTATTATGATAACAGTCTCTGGTTCGTTTGAGGACGTGTCTGGAGTTGAATCAGGAATACAAATGACTGTTGTGCCGGTCGTCTCGGAGTTCACTGTTATGAGAATTATGAGTTATGAGAGTTCACCGTTCTGTAAAACGCGGACCGGATGGCGGCAGATGGCGGATGGCGGACGGCGGACGGCGGATAATAAAATGCGGATAACAAAATGCGGATGATAAAATGCGGATGAAAAAAACAACAGAAAAATAATTCCTTACGATTTTTACAAAAAAAAACAAAGAAAGAAAAGCAGAAATAACTTTAAAATGGCACGAAACAAAAACACGAAACAGTAACTTTATTGTCCAAACTGTCTTCAAGTTCCACTTCATGCCTCACTCAACCCTAGTTGGAAAATATATGAATGTTGCGTTTCGAGCCCCTCCCCTAGGTTTGACCGATTGTGCAGTCTGCACGTGTTTGAGGATGGAGTCCGACGAGTGTGACGATTACGGGCTTTTAAAATCTGTGTTTAGGAAACGGTAAGTTAGTAGAGTTCTTAAATTCGATTTAACTTCACCTGTTACTTTGCTTCACAAACAATCTTTGCTGACTTTTTATTCGTGTTTGTATCTGGTTCGTTGAAGAGTCAGGAAGGTGATGCAGTTGAGTGTTTTTATCATAGATATGTTAAAAGGGTTAATTACTACACTAGTTTCCGTTATGGATATCTTTGGAATGCATGTATTCAGATAAGACCTTTTTGAGTGTTCCACTGTCACGATCATTCATTCCTGTGTTATCCTTTGTGAAAGCAAGAGCAACACTACAATGGTGTCTCAGTGATTCCGACCGCCATTACTGTGTCCGATCCAGAACTGTTGGCATGTGATGCTTGTCTTGATGCTTGTGGTGCAGTGTGTTTTGGGACTCTTTTGGGGAATTCTTCCATGCCAAGTTTCCTCCTTTTATTGCTAGTCAACATTTGAACATTAACCAGCTCGAACTGCTTACAATCAGGTCAGTGTATACGCACTGAACAATCAACGTTCAACGAACGCCTTCATGCAGCGTTGTCTACGTGAACTTTGGTTGTTGCTGTCTCTTAACAATATCCGTTTATCTGCGCGTTACATTAGCGGGAAGTCTAACGTTTTAGCGGATGCGTTGAGTCGTTCTCCTCGTACTCAGACTATGTGCAGCATGCCGTAGCTACCTTGAACCTTACCCAAGTATTTCCTAGCGACTCTAAGTTCGTTTTTAATGTATATTAAGTAGCTACTTCCATTTATTTTCATAAATCCTTATTAAGTTTATTGATTTTTTTTCTTTCTGTTTTTCAATTTAATCTCGCAGATCACATCGACGCTTTGCAGCGCTAGCAGTATTTAGGAACTATTCAGGTCCATGCTTTTTGCGACTACACAAAGCGCTCTATGAGATGCTATATGCGAACATATTTATTGTTTTGCCAATATTTCGATTTCTTACCTTTTCCAGTTTCCAAATCCGTTTATTTGCTTTATTTAGTTTTTTTGTCACGTTCTTTAACGTCATACCGTTCGATCGTTAATTATTTGAGCATTATTTCACATATTAACAGCTCGTGTGGTGCCAGTTTTGCCTTTCTTCACGATTATGACGTTTATCTTGCCAAACGAGCGGTGCGTCGGATCTTGGGTGATTGTGTCGCACGAAAAGAACCGATCACTGTTGAGATCCTTTTACAATTGTCCCGTATTTTCGATTTAGATAATCATTTGCACGTCTGCATGCGTGCTTTATTTTTAGTAGCCTTATTTTTTTTTTACGTATCTCTAATTTAGTACCGTATAAGTTGTCTGAAATTGGCGATTCCCAGGCGTATTTTATGACGATATCTAGCGTGACTTTCACACCGCAAGGGGTTTTGTTGCGCATCACGCGCACGGAGACACTCCAGTTTCGGGAGCGGGTTTTAGAAATTCCCTTGCCGTTTATTCCCGGTTCTCCCCTTTGTCCTGTCACCGCGCTTAGGCAGTATTTAGCTAGTGTACAATTGTCGCCCTCCACCATTATTCGTTTGTCAATCTCGGGGATCGAACAAGCCTATCTTGGCTCACCAGTATAACGCTTTTATTAAGAAGTCACTTTCAGTCATTGGGTTTAATCCCGCACAGTATTCCTCGCACAGTTTTCGTCGCGGGGGCGCCACATTTGCTTTTTGTAATCGAGCGCCTACAGCTTTTATTAAATCGCATGGCGATTGGAAGAGTGACGCATATTTAGTCTATCTCACTCTTTCCAACGAAAATAAGTTTAAAATTCTCCATTCTATCACAACCAGACTCTCTCCCACATCGTAACTTCTTCTTCTCAAACCCTTATTTCATTCTTTTTTCCCCTTTGGGTTTGGCGGTCTAGGGTGTTGTCTCTTGTGCAGTATCAATTTTGAACAAACATCCGTTTAACCCCATCTACTGAGTCTGTTTGTAGTAGTAATTGCAAAACAGTGTCTATCCATATCAAATACCCTTGCATTGCATGACATTCCGAGTTTTATGACCTCAATAAACAAAATTTTAGAAACCTTCCAAGGTATATCAGATACAAATTCTCTTTTCGTGGAAAATAGTCAGAAATCCATGACAATTTTCTTAAATAGAATTATTAATAATATAGAATCAGAATCTAAGGTACATCAGATGAAGCTTGTTCAACTAAACATCAAGCTTAATTTTTATTCTAAATTCACAAATGACACAGGAAGTTCTAGTAACTGTTATGACGTAATAAAAAATATGAAACACAGACGAACACTGGCTAAGTTTCGAACAGGAAATCATTGCCTACGTGTTGAAACGGGTAGACATGCAAAACCAAAAATTCCAAGAGATTTGAGGCACTGCGAATGCTGCTTACCAAATGACGTTGAAGAAGAAATTCATTTCTTTTTCGACTGTGTTTCATATTCTGACCTAAGAAATTCACTACATTGTAAAAGTTTTTTGAACCTACAAAATACATATAGAATTAATTTCTTTTTTAACAATGTTGACACAGGTGGGTCACTTTATATATGAAGCTTCAGAGAGACTAAACACTCTGTTAGCAAGGACTGCAATCACTATATTCTAGTTTAATCTGTTAGTGTAATAGGCAATACCATGTATGTAAATGGGAATGCTAATAAACTTTTGATTTGATTTGTAATTGAGTGTTTTTATCATAGATATGTTAAAAGGGTTAATTACTACACTAGTTTCCGTTATGGATATCTTTGGAATGCATGTGTATTCAGATATTAAAGACCTTTTTGAGTGTTCCACTGGCACGATCATTCATTCCTGTGTTATTTATAATCGCCAAAACGGGAATCTAAATAACTGGTTATATATATTTAAAGTTAACTTCGTCAGGGGTGAAAGAGTTTTGTTTCCTAAGTACTAGAAAATCATACTTTTCATACTTTTCACGTTTTTTAAATTTGGCTTTCTTTACATGTAGTATTTTATCTATTAAACATACGATACATATATTAATTTGAGAATATCAGTATTATAAAAGTGACAGGCCAAACACGACTCCCGCTAGTTGCAAAATGTATAAAGAAACCTCTAGAATAGCTTTGACAAATGCTCGATGTATTGTATGACTCTTTGATCTTTGGGATATAAATCTCTTTAATGACAGGAGGTCAGTTTACATGCTGTGCACACTCACTGCTATTTATAGAATTATTGTTTCTCAATGCCTTCGTTATGCTAGTTCTCTTGGCATATGTTGGGGCGTCTTTGGCTAACTTTTGTTGCAAGATAAGTAGTGATCGGCTGCAGTTTTTGTTAATTTTTATGAATATCTTGGATCAGTCAATTTCTCAGCCGGTGATTTAGTGTCTAAGTCTGCGGTGTGCAAGACTTGCGAGAAAGTGGATCTTTATCACGGATGTAAGTGTCTAAGATCAAAGTCTGAAGCTGCCGTATCTCTACTGGAATAATGACTTCTTGCAGTTTATGTTTTAGCTCCTTGTTTTATTCTGTTTTTGAGTAGTGTTTCTTGTAGCTTGAAGAACCTCCCGATCCGTTGTTTCATAATGGCGTTCGGGATTGCATCCCGACAATGGCTTGTACAGATGTAGTGATCTGTTTTGAAAATCTCACGGATGCTAGTGAATTCTTACGTTTTTCCACAGTTTATTTTTTAGTATTTATCAAATTATTATCCTAAAGCTGTAAACTGCGCATTGTAAATTGGCGTAGAAATAATGGCAAAGTCCCGGGTTGGCGTCATCTAATTACCATTTTGTAAATTCAAATCTCTAAAAATAAACTCACAAACGCGACGTTGAAAACAAGAAATATTTTACCATTCAACTATTCAATGTACATAGAGTTAATTCTGAAAATATATTTCTAGGGGTGAGGTACCGTGTATACGGTAAACACCGTGAGTTACGTTCGTGTTGCAGTTACAGTTTTGAATTTGTTTTCGTACTTGGAATGAATATCCCGGGGGGGGGGGGTACTCCCGATAATGGGCTATACGGGGATGCTCCGCCCGAAAGGAGTACCTTTTTGAGGCTAGAGGTATATGAAAGGGTCGGGATTTCACGAGTTGAAGTATATGAAAGGGTAGGGATTTTACGAAGAATAGGAAAGGGAAGCGAAGCCACGCCGTTGAAGCATAAAAAAGGTAGGGAAAACTGCCATTTAACTATTATAAAAATGGCCTTTCAAAATATCTCAAACAGACACACTTAAAGGCTCTCAAAGGGGTACCATTTTTATTGAAAGGTATATGAAAGGGGTACCATTTTCAATGAAAGGTATATGAAAGGGGTACCTTTTCTGTCAAAATCGGTATATGAAAGGGTAAGGGTTTGAACCTCGGGGCGTAGCATCCCCGTACGAAACTTTGCTGAGTACCCCCCCGGGATGAATATTGACTTATTGTGACCCGTACGAACTTTTTACGACTGATACCATAAGTTATGTAAGGCAATGTAAAAACAAGGAGTAACGGTAATCAATGTATTTTAAAGTTAATGTTTGCACGCTTACGTGAGTTCGAGCCAGTTGATAACGCGGCTTTGCTGGTCATGAATGTGTGTGTGTGTGTGTGTGTGTGTGTGTGTGTGTGTGTGTGTGTGTGTGTGTGTGTGTGTGTGTGTGTGTGTGTGTTGTGTGTGTGGGAAATGGGATTTGTGATCCCGGGTTATGGACCCTTCACGCTCAGTAACTAGTATAGGGTGAAGTAGAAAATGCTTTATCTGAGAACATGAAAGGCGAATGCAAGTTGAAATTTAATTCTTCATTACTTGTTAAATACTTTAAGACATGCAGTTTCAACAATAACTATTTCTTTTTTTTGTAAAAGTCATAAGAAGGGTCGCACGGAGGTTCATTTTTTTTATTTTGTAGTGCAAATTAGGGCCTTTGTTATTTAAACCTCACTGGGATTACAAAATTTAAATAAGAAAGGAAAAACGAAATGAGTTCTGGTAGTTGTAGTCAAATGACGCTATCGTGCAAATGGCCTATTGTGGTTACAGGGGGAGTGTCGTTGCTGGTTGCTGTAGTGGGGGCCGGGGGGCCTCTGGTGTCCACCCCCCCCCCCCCCCACCTCCGGGCGCTGGAGCCTCGCGGTTCGCCTCGCGGCGTTTCGCCTTCGGGGAGTCTTTAACAACGAGCTCGGAGGACTGGCACCGGTAGCATAGTATTGGCTGGCCCGTGTACTTAAAAAATAACTCGAGCCCTTGAGTGACTATTATTATTTGCGTGACACTGCCTTTTGTAAACGTGTGAATTCTACAACACGGATGCTGTTCTCGATGTGCTTGTAGCCCGTGGCTTTGAAGCAAAGCCGGCGGACTGCTCGAGCTTTGAGGTCGCCGTATTGTTCCACGAGTTGTAGCAGGTTTTCATCGGGGAATTCAACGGGAATGAAGCATGACACGTGTAGTGCTTTTTGCCCTAAAAGGCGTAAAGGGATAACGCGGCTTTCGCAGTCAAAGCCCGATGCCGCGAACCGCGTGGCCGATTCTGTAGATCGGAGGCTGATGTCGAAGCACTTTCCTCCGTAGAGGGGTACAATCCCAACGATTTCTTCCTTAAAGTTCGGTAAAGTTCCTTAAAGTTCGGTAACGACTGCGAGTCAAGATCCAGGTTTTCCTCCGCTATCAAGCGGACAGTAAGAACGGCTGGTGTGCGGGACTCGCGGCCATCTCCACGTAACGCGAGGGCGAGAAAACTCGTGAGACCAAAACCAAAACCACAAAATTGAAAAGCACGCACTCACCAAAGCGAAGACAGATAGTTACCAGACGCTTTCTTGCTTGTGGTGAAAAAACGGCACCAAATCTTGTGAAAAAAAGCTCTCCTTAGTCGTCGAAGTTTAGGACTATTCTGGCTTTTGGTCTTGAAAAAGTGGGGCACTGATGAGAACAGATCCCCCAATGCTGTACAGAGAAGTTGTTAGCAGAGGGGCACGGGTTCCCCTCCTTTTGCAAAAACAAAATAATAAATAAATAATAATAATAATAATAATAATAATAATAATAATAATAATAATAATAATGATAAGGCCCAGCCTATAACATTTTCTAAACACGTCTATTGTATAACCAAATAATAGGACCCCATTTTAGTCACTAGCGTGAAAATGTAAATAACTTCTGTAAAAATGCAAGGACCGCTAGAACAAACAGTAGCAATATATAGTTGGACCGTTACTTGTTTATTAGCCTATCGTGTGCCAGCAATTTATCTTAGCCCATTTTAAATATTGCCACCGTTTGTTTCCATCTTCACTAAGCTTTCCTAGCCCCTGATGAAGGTTAGTTTTGTCTAACCGAAATATCGGGCATATCTTATTAAAATAAATCGAACAAATTTGCTGTCTGATCAGCCTTGCATGTTAAAGTTGTTTTTTTTTTTTTGAAAATGTAAACTACGCCCATTTCGTGAACATAAATTTCTATTGGCTGATTTGCATCATGTGATGTTTTCATGTACGTATTTTAAGTAGACTTATTCTAAAGGTGCGTTACAACGGCATCTTTACCATATTCACTATCAATTCTTCTATTTTGTTTTTATTAACCTCACGTTCTAACGCTTTAACGAGATGGCTTTAAGAGCCCTTTGATTTAACACTAACGGTCACTTTTGAAAATGTATGTAGTAGCATACGAAACGTCAAGTTTTTATCAAAAATGAATAAGTTCAATATGTTTATCACCGCGGTTTGTGTTCTATTTCTCATCAAACTTCGATGGCCCAAGAATAAAAATCTTTACCTACTAATTAATGAACCAAGGCAAAATTAGTAGGGTTTGTATGGAGTCATCGGAGCATAAAGGGGCCAATATTTCACTAGGATGCTGATTTTTGGCAAGCGGGCATTTTTCGTCATGCCCTTTCCGAATATCTAATCAAATCCTATAATTTCACAAATTTAAGCTCTTGTGACGTTCCACTTCGGTACTCTATTGTGAAAGCAACAAAACAGCGGAAATAAACTCGCACAAATAACCGCTTGCAGATATACGTTTTTGAAATCCTCTGACCCGCCCCCTACCCCCAAAAAAATACCGAGATCACGAACTGTGTCCCGTTTCTCGCAAGTCCCGATAGCTATCTTATGTGCGCAATGTATTCATTAAAGATCAAAATTTTGTTGCTTTTGAAAGCTAAGCAATAAAATTCTAAATCGACGAAACAAGTCGAGCTGGTTTGAGGGCTAAAAAATGCATCACCTTTTTATAGATTCTGATTTTAATGTAGTTCCGGGCCCGAAAAGTTATGGGGACTTTGGAGAAACGGGCCCGCTGGGACCAAAACTCCATTTAGGTGGAAAAATGCAAAGTTTGCTTTTGTATTCTAGCCTAAAGGGTTAGGTATGAAAATAGGTGGAACAAAATCACAAGTGTTGGCTAGCTTTTTTCACGGGATTTCCGGAGTTATGTTATGACGAAACTACGGCCCCAGTGAAATGAGCAACTTGTTTCAGTAATCAGTGTATTACAGCGGTGATTATATTGGCGTGAACACCTAAAATATGTCTGTAATGTTTATTGTGTTGCAACCAATCACAGGTGAGATCTTCACACCACGGAAACCACAGGCAACGAACGGTTTCCTATCGGTCATGGAACAAATTATTTTCGTTTTGTTTAAGGATACAAACTGCCTTATTAGGAATTTAAAACACCGCAGTTCCCCAAGACCAGTGCCGAGGATCGCATCCAGTACATCGTTCGATTTTAGAAAGAAAAGTTTTAGAAGCCAACGCGACGCGACGGCGACCAGCTTACCATGTAACGACATCACATGAAGACAATAAGGCAAAATGAACAATCGTGATGTTTTCGTTTCTGATAGCATTATCCTTGCTAATATTGTTTTTGTAGAACAAAGGGATTCGATTTGTGTGGACTAACGTTTGAACCTTCGAACTACTGTGCTGGAAGAAGTCCCTTGATCTCAAGGTCGCAAACTGGAAAGACCGCCGACCAAATTCAACATATATGGAATGATTGGCACATCACGCAAAGTAAACAGTCCAATTTTCGGTATTCCTTCCAAAATATAATTTTGCTTTTCTCTGAAAGCATTTACGCATTTAATATCTGGGGGATTAGCCAAGAACACTTCAAGTCCCAATTAGCACATTTTGCGCGCAAAAGAAAAATATATGATTATCTCCGATCACAGTTCCAGTCTTACCAAAAGAATCCCCGTAAATGTCCGAATGCTCACATGTTACAACCCAACGGCTTTATATTGTTCAATGCATATCTAAAAATGTATTTTTCTAAGAAGAATTCGACAAGAACAACTGTCGAATTTCAACTTTATTATAACCTTCATGATTATGCTTGCTAGTTACACGTATGAGACTAGGAAACATGTACAACTTTGTAGGGTGACAGAAAAAAAGTATCTGCAACACTTTCGCCTGTATCAGTGTAAAAACACAACGAAAGTAACAACAACATAATGACATACAAAACATTTCAACATATATAGCTGTTACACGCGGGTGTTATAAGCCTAAAATAATTACAATTGATATGGGTGGAATCTTACTGACACACTTGAAGTTGAATTTGACCCGTTGTTTACACTCAAACCATTATAAAATGAATTTTCGGGATTATTATTATTACCAGAAAAAAAATTCCTGCATAGCAAAAGTAAAGAAAAAAATAATGCACAGAGAGCCAATGGAAAAAAGGTAAGGAACAATCCCGAAAAAAAATTATTGCACAACATCAAGACGGAAAACATTCATGATCAGAAAAATTGCCCACACAATTGATTTGGTTAGAAAAGTTCAACCCGCTTTCCTTTTACTAGAAATAGAACACATTCTGAAATCACAGCGATTTAATGTTTAACAATTTCGTCGAAATTAGAACGGTAAATATTTCAATTGTAAATTGTCGTTTCGATGACATCACTGATTTCTGAAAACCGGAAGTAAACTAGGTACGGTGTTGGCCGCAGCAAAATCGATTCCCGGGGCTGGTGACACGACAGAAAAAAAAAGGGTATTTTAAGAACTGACTCGTCGCGAGCGACGAGCCAGTTAATAATTCGAACGACGCGAAAGCGATTGCCGTTCGAAGCGCTTCAAATGAAGTCATTGGACACGTTCCTGTAAATTTGTGCGACTACGTATCGGGTACGGTGGCCCACAAGGGTCACAGTCAGGTGGTGTGCGTGCTAAGACCGCGATGTCTGTTGGGTAGAATTGTAATTCGAGCCAGTACCCAATCGGGCGCTAACATGTAAACATCTCACATCTAGCTTGTTGGTGAGATGAACGCACTCGAAGGTCAGAATAAAACGTAAATCTTCCCGATTTTGTCTTCTGTTCGGTTAATTTTACTAATGAGAATTAACACATTGTTGCCTTTTTGAAAACAATGTACCTCGCGAGTTTCTCTTCGCGATTTTTCGGGACAAACAGCGGCTGTCGATGCCTCATGCTGGTTGCACAAAGCGCTCGTTGTGAGTTACCAATGTTATGCGACATTCAGAAAGTTAGTAGATATTTTGCCAGTCGTAGCGATACTTTTGAAATAGATGTCCGAAACATTGAAATGTTTCTTCTTTAGGTCCTTGGAAGTTGTTACTAAGTTTATCGTCCTTCTGAATGAGTTCAAAATAACTCCTGTTTTCATCTTCGATGGCTCTCCGCTGCCAGCAAAACATGCTGAAAACGACCGTGGGAAAAGGTACGTATCATTAAAGTTTATCTTTATATTAAATAATAAATAAGAATCATGTGTCTTCCTTTTTCGCCTTATTTTCTTTTACCCGATCGCTAGGGCAATTTCGTTTTTCTGTCGTTAGTTTTAAGAAGATTGTCTGCCATTCAAGAAATTTGTAATATTTGTCCACATCAGTGACTTCTGCATTTTGCATTTTCCTTTGAAGAGTCAGAGAGGAACAAGCAAGAAAAGCCGAGGCCCTTGAGGAACAGGGAAATACATCAGAGGCGAGAAAGGTCAGGGCACAATCGGCTACAGTGGCATTTGCTGAAGTTTATATGGGCTTGATCAAGGTAATCACATCGTTTGAATGTATAGTGTATCCCTTTTAAAGCTCTAAGGCGAAGAGCATATTTTTCCTTTTCCAAATTGATAAATACAAACTCTGCCCATACTCTGCTATTCATCAGAGTATTTCCTAAATCATATCAGCATTTAAATAGAAATGAGTTTAAAACAAAATATTTCTTTTATTATTTTGCAGCTCTCAGTGCATTGATTAATGTGGCACATGTCCCAAGACTGCATGCACTCAGAGAAAAAATACAAAAGTTATGGGGGTGATCAACTACATCATAAATAGGAGGGCGCACAATTTTATACTTTAATCACACTTATTTTTTGTTTTTACAAAGCTAACTTTCTCTTTTTTGTTGCTGATCATGTTTCTTTGTTAGGGACGGACCATTATTTTTTTGACGGGAAGGAGGGTTGCCATACTTTCAGCAAACAATTTTTTCTTTATTTTTTGCTTGCATACAATTTATTTCAGTGTTTATAGCCTCTGCAAACAATTTACATGTATTTCAAAATTTTCCAACTCCCTGTCAAAAAAATAATGGTCCTTCCCTTACTTCTTGTTTTCTGGGAGTTTTAAATTTTGCTGTTAATGTGGAAAACAAAAACTGGCTTTCATAACACAACAAAAAAATAAATGTATTTATAGTGTTTTTGAGCTAACATGAAGTCTTACTATTGACATTGGGGTTTTTATGTTTGGTTTCTTTTTTTAGTAAACAGGGACTGCATTCTATGCATATAAGTCCCTCAGACTGTCCTGTGTTTTCTTTTGCTAGGTTCTTTTCAAGCTGGATCGTAATGGTGGGGCAGATATGTTAGAGTTATCAAAGGTTCTGAATCACCTCCAGATGGAATTAAGAAGTTTTCAGACCATGTGCATTGTGGCATTGTGGCACCTATAATATCGGGGTGTGATGGCCCCACTGAGCGGATATCTGCATTTGTAGATGGTCTCATTCAGCCAATAGCACAAAAACAAGACTCGTATCTTAAAGATACGACAGATTTTCTTAATTTTATTGAGAATACAAAATTGCCTAAAAATACCGTCCTAGTTTCAATGGACGTTACAAGCCTCTACACTAACATACCACATGAGGAGGGGATAACCACTGTATGCCATGCATACGAAGCTTTCTATGGAGATAAAGCCCCTGTACCTACTAAGAATTTAAGAGAAATGCTTTACCTCATTTTAAAAGAGAATTCATTCCAATTTTGCGGTAGCAATTACCTTCAAACCCATGGGACTGCTATGGGCACAAAAATGGCCGTTGCTTTTGCCAACATTTTTATGGCCAAAATAGAGAAGCAAATACTTAGACAGAGCTGCACAAAACCGCTTTTTTGGAAAAGGTGTATTGACGATGTGTTCTCTTTGTGGAACACAAGTCTAGATGAAATAGAGAGGTTTGTAGAGGAGGCAAACAACTCCAACTCTACAATAAAATTCACGGCTGAATTGTCGGAGACAGAGATCACTTTCTTAGATACAAAAGTTTACAAAGGTGTTAGATTCAACAACGAATCTATCCTAGACGTGCAAACACATTTCAAACCCACAGAGACCTTTCAATACACGAATTTCTATTCGTGTCACCCACCGGGTGTTAAGAAGGGCTTTGTCAAAGGAGAAGCGCTAAGACTCCTTAGAACTAATTCTTCTCAAACCACCTTTGAGAAAAACATCCAGAATTTTGAATCGCGCTTAAAGAACAGAGGCTACCCAGCCACGATTGTGAGAAAGTACCTCTCAGAGGTTAAATTCGCAGACAGAAAAACAGCCCTCCAACAAAGAAATAAATCTGCACGTAGGAAACTATTACCTTTTGTAACGCAATATCACCCAGCACTACCTAGCCTTAAGAAAATACTGATGGGGAAATGGCACCTTATACAGAACCAACAATACCTAAGAAAAATATTTAAGGAGCCTCCCCTCATATCATATCGCAAGGGTAAATCCCTTAAAGACCTTTTAGTCAGAGCTAAGCTATGAAGGTTAATAACACCTAATGCGAACAGCAGGAGTCGTGCAGGCCCGTCAACGTTTTATTCACTATGCAAAGAAGGAGTTTCAGCTTCAACTTGGAATAACCTGTGGAATTTAGCCAGAAAATCGAACTCACCGATCGAAGAATTTCAGGTGAGTCGCGTGTCCTGTTTAATTATTTACTTTATTTTTTTGTTTTTATTTTGTTTTACCGAAAAATTAAGGGGTCCAGAAAGGGGTCCAGATAGGGGTCCAGAAGGGGGTCCAGAAGGGGGTCCAGAAAGGGGTCCAGAAAGGGAGGTCCACGTTTTGTCTACACCCCCAAGCTGCATGTCTGGGTACCGGGCTATGTGGCATACACTTCGCCTTAAATATGGTCTTTGTATTCCCAGAAGTACAGTGCAAAGTCTATTGAAGGAACTGGACCCCGTCGGCACAGAAGAACGTAGAAAACATCGTCTAAAGAGAAGAACCTATTCCTCAATCGGGCCCAACGAGTGCTGGCACGTTGATGGATACGATAAACTTAAACCATTTGGATTCCCCATTCATGAGGCTGTCGATGGATACAGCCGCAGGGTTTTGTGGTTAAAAGTCACGCCCAGCAATAATAACCCATCTATTGTAGGGAACTTTTTTCTTGATTGTGTCAGTGAGCTTCAAGGCTGCCCGAAGCTTCTCAGGACAGATCCAGGAACGGAAAACGTAGTAATGGCAACCATGCAGTGTCTTTTGAGAGCAAATGGCAATGATGAATTTGCTGGAGAGAAGGCTCACAGATATGGTTCCTCGACGGGAAATCAAAGAGTTGAATGTTGGTGGTCGCATTTAAAAAAATTTCGTACAACATGGTGGATTAATTTCTTCAAAGACCTGGTAGACAGAGGGGTCTTTTTACCAGGAAATATATACCACAATGAATGTATCTGGTTTTGTCTTAATGAGCTTCTGCAGCATGACCTGGATTTTGTTGTGTTGCATTGGAACACACACTATATCCGACAATCCAGGCATAATACTGTGCCTGGTCGACCAGATGAACTATTCTTTTTACCTGAGAGGTCTGGTGGAGAGAATCACTTACAGCACACCACACAGCAACAATTAGAAGAAGTGAGAAATTCTGCAGATCTGGGACCCATTGACAATGACAATGACAATGACTATCAACAATATTATCAGTATGTCTGTGAACAGGAACAAATTGCACAACCTAAAACATGGAAAGAAGCACTGACATTGTTCCAACATCTTCTCACTCTTGAGAGTTAGAACAGACAGAAAACTATGCAGAACTTTAAAATAACACAGGGTTTATTAAGGGCCTGTTTATATGAGCCTGGCCAGCTCGGTTTGCCGGGACAGCCCGCATTGCTGGGTGTCTCGACATCTCCCAGATTTTCTGTAAAATTTACCATTGAGTTTATACGAGCTGCCAGTCTGGCCCGCTTCCCAAGATCTCAGTTGTTGTAGGCGAGATCTTGGTTGCCGAGACGGGACGATTTTCCATATAAACACGCCATCCCGCCTTGCCGGGATGAAAAGGCCATGATTGTGCAAGTAAGAGTAGATAAAAACTCATTCCGGCTAAGCGGTCTGGTCATATATAAAGACCTTTTGTTATTCCAGTAAGGCGGGCTGGCTTGGCAAACATGGCTGGCCCGGCTCATATAAACGGACTTGTATTATCATCCTGGCAAACAGGGCTGCCTTGGCAAAGCGGGCTGGCCCAGCTCATATAAACAGGCCCTAAGTCATGTCATGTTGTTTAAAGGTTGGTTTATGTCTTAGTTATGAAGTGATAACTGAATGAATAGGGAAAACTGCCATTTAAATCGTCCATGTTAATTTCTGTGATCTAAACAACAAAAAAATGTCCATGTACTTTTTCTATGTTATAATTCATGGAAATATAAATGTAACAAGTGTAAGTATCTAACTCAAGTACTGTAACATATAAAAGAGGTAAGAAAAATATCCATATCACACCAATGAAAGGGTTAGCAATATGGTTGCTATTGTTAAGAATACGTACTCTTTAGTAATATGCAATAGGTAAAATCTCTTTGTACGAGTTTAATGGACATCTTTAAATATTGCTTACTAATTTTTATTGGTGGTTACGGATATCTTCTGGTACCTACTGGTAAGTTATCAATATCCAAGAACAATAACTATTTTGCAATCAAAAGAACAATGAACCTTTAACTAAGGATCCACCCATAACAAGTATGCAACATGATTTATCATTAAAATGTATCAAACGCAAATCAATTAAGCACTATTTGTACATGAAAACTTATAATTTCAAGATCCAAGGAGCAATTCCAAAAATACCAGCTGGAAAATAATTGTGCTTGCATGCATGGGAAGTTTTTAATACTGCTGAATGAAGTTGGTCAGAATAGCAATCTTTTATTCCTTGGGGATGACTTGCTGAGAGGGATAACAAGTTAGACATTTGAAAAAATCTTCAGTCAAGCCAAAGAAGTGTGAGAGAACAACTCCCTGGTCGTGCCAAAGGGAGCGAGAATACAACTGGTCGCCATTTATTATTTTTTTTCTGAAATTGTCCATTGGAATATATTACCTCTTCAGCTACTATGTAAATAGCCTACCTTAGCTTACACGATGAAAACATGATATCATCGGGATACATGTCTTTTTGTCTTTCTCATATTATTTTTCATCCACGTTGACAATTCCCAAAAGACCATGTTGATATCACATGATTTTATTGGTAATTCACATACAAAGCAGAGGAGGTCTATAACTTTTAAGTTAACAATTTTATGCTTACAGTACCAAGTAAACTACCCATGAAATAACTAGCATAAAAGCAATGTTATTGGGCATTTTCATTAATACATAAAATAAATTTTAGTCTAATTTTCTCAATCATTTTTTTTTTACCATCACACTTTGTTTGATGGACTAATGGAAAACACTGCCAGCCTCAACAAACAGAAATGTTACGCGCTACAGAAGAAATTATTATTATAATATTACCAAATCAGAAGCTGTTAATATGTCTTAAGGTTACAGTGTACCTTCAGATCGAAAATTTATTGAAAATTTTTTTTTGGCGTTAAAATAATGTTTACAGAATGAACTTTCATCCAAAAAAAAAGTATCGAAAAATAGTGAAAATTGACGGAGAAATGACGGTGTAACTTTTGTGGGCGGAGTTTGTTTATTAAGCGATATGTTTTTTTAAGCGCCGTTTTCTCAAAGTTAATTTTTCGCTTGTTGTGGACCCTTTAAAGAGCTACAACTCAAAGGGAATTTGTTCGATTTTCCTTAAATTTGGACAGAAGCTAGGCTAACATATAATCAACAAAAACGTGTCGGCGAATTTCTTAATTCCGAAAACTTTTTCGTCAAGAGGCATTTCCGTGCGATCATTCCATTTTTTTTTCTCCCTCTTTCGAAAATATTCTGTAACTTTTCACTGCAATTGAATATGGAAAATCGCCGACACGTTTTTTTAGCGCTTCGTGTCCGGAAACCCGAGAACAAATCAAATTAGCAAAATATAATAATCGCTTTGAGTTATAGCGTTTTAAAGCTGATTCGGACGTTCGAATTTAGACGTCGTAAAAAATTCGACAATTCATTTTATTACCAAATGATTTCCATATTTAGATAGCCAGCTCTATAAGCTTTAATTTGATATCTGGGTTTAGGTATATTAAATGTAATCTTAAGACGCTAGAGCTGTTATGCTGGAGACACCCCCGAAGGTACACTGTAACCTTAAAGAATGAAAATTTGTTTAGTTTTGTTATACCATACCATGATATTCACTACTAGACATACAAACTCAGAGCTAAAAATATAAGTTCAAAGAAAGGTGGTGACATAGTAATAGAGATACATGTGAAACAGAATTACATGTTCTTGCGAGCAGATCTGCCTAACACTAAAAAGCATAACTGCTTATTCAAAATGCATGTACAACAAACTTGAATGCCCTCAGTCAACATCACAAAACTTGATAATGTACAAACAAAGCTACACATTTCCAAATCCAGGTGAATCTAATATACAAGTGGTAAACTCTTCCTGGAACAAATTACAATCTAAGTACTTAGAACTTACTGGTAGAGTAAGGGTGTTGCTACATGTATTAGCATTCATTTTTCGCCCTGGATCATCATGAAGGAATTTCAGAGAAGGTACAGGGTCGAACTTAAGAGCTGGAACTTGATATGAGCCTGTAATGAACTGCAACACCATGCCTGCTGTGATAACAACTTGAGATTTTTCCTCTGTGTCAAAATCTTCAATGGTCCCCTTAACCTTTGCATCATTGACATCTTCAAGATATCTGGTAAAATTGAAAGACACTCTCTCTTCCAATTCTCTTTTGCTGCTTCCAGGCTCAGCAAATAATGGGACCAAAAGATCGTCAAGTTCTTCTCCTGAAATCTGGTTGTTTTCATAGATGAACAGTTTCCTGGCTTCATAAGGGTGCTGTCGCATGCACTTAAGAAGGCCATTTAGCTTGAGTCCCTCGATAAACTGATTCACCTCAGCTAATGATTGAAGTAAAGTATAATGCAAAGTAATAATATGTAGCATCTTCACTTTATCTTCAATGGTGACAATGGGCTTACAAAAGCCTGCGTCGAATCTAAGTGCACATTCAAAGGATGCAACACGCTTAAATTCTTCTGGATCCTCAATAATCTTGAGCTCATTCAGTTTGTCTCTTACTTCTTTATCAAAAACATCACAATTCGGGACTGAGCTCTGCTCAGTTCTCCAAAGACAATGTAGTCTGCCAAAGTTGGAGACAAGAAAGAAGGTGCCGGAAATCCTTGCATTATAGCAAGAGAACATAGCTGACCATAGATAAAGTAGTTCCTTTGTTCCAAGGCTAAAAGGTTGTGATTAAACAGTTTGCAGGTTTCATTGCCAATAAACATGTTAGAACCACATACCTCTCTATGTAATAAAGAGAAAAACTCATTAAGTGACCCACCTTGGTCGACAGCCGGTTCACCAACAAATTGTACTCTTATAATGTTATTAAGGTCTGACTCAGTGTATTTGGCCAGTTTGACCTTTGAATCTTCCCAAATGTTCCTCCTTCTGACTTTAATTCTAAGAGGCTTATCTCTTTGAACCTTTTCTGTGGCTAGCTTTCGCAATGAATTTTCAAAAGCACCATCTTGATTATCTTGAGTAGTAGAAGTACATGTCGGGCTTGTTTTCACTGCATGGACATAAGCGCTGTTATGCCTCGATCCGCTTATGCTTATGTCGGGCCCGTTTTCACTCCATGGACATAAGCGCTGTTATGCCTCGATCCGCTTATGCTTATGTCGGGCCCGTTTTCACTGCATGGACATAAGCGCTGTTATGCCTTGATCCGCTTATTCTTATGTCGGGCCCGTTTTCACTCCATGGACATAAGCGCTGTTATGCCTCGATCTGCTTATGCTTATGTCGGGCCCGTTTTCACTGCATGGACATAAGCGCTGTTATGCCTTGATCCGCTTATTCTTATGTCGGGCCCGTTTTCACTGGACATAAGTGCTGTTATGGCTCGATCCGCTTATTCTTACATCGTGCCCGTTTTCATTGCATGGACATAAGCGCTGTTATGCCTCGATCCACTTATGCTTATGTCGGGTCCGTTTTCACTGGACATAAGCGCTGTTATGCTTTCGCTTATGCTTATGTCGCGCCCGTTTTCACTGGACATAAGCGCTGTTATGCCTCGATCCGCTTATTCTTATGTCGTGCCCGTTTTCACTGCATGGACATAAGCGCTGTTAAGGCTGGTTTTCACTAGCGCATAAGCACAAGCATAAGCATAAGAGATCCAGAAGCGAGTGAGAACTCCCACGACATAAGCATAAGCATAAGCACAAGAAGAACGAACACGTTCCGTTCTTCTTGTGCTTATGCCATGCTTGTGTCACATTTATGTCAAGTGAGAACGGCGATGAAATAAGCACAAGGCGGTCAACCAGATCATCCGCCATCTTTGATTCAGATCTCACAGCCGAGGAAAGCTGGTATCGAGAATTTCGTTTATACTGCGCTTGCGTATGTCTTTATGCTTATGTTCTGACGTTCTCACTTGCTTATGCTTATGCTTGTGCTTATGCGCTAGTGAAAACCAGCCTTTATGCCTCGATCCGCTTATGCTTATGTCGGCCCGTTTTCACTGGACATAAGCGCTGTTATGCTTTCGCTTATGCTTATGTCGGCCCGTTTTCACTGGACATAAGCGCTATTCACATGCCATTTGAATTGTAAATATGATCCCTGGGGATTAATTAATGAGTATATATAATGGCAATCAATGGCATGCTTTGTCCCTTTCACTTCACTTTGTCCGAGACGAAGGACGCTTTGGCTGCTATCGGTAGAACCCGACTTACTTGCTAACGGCAGCGAACGAGCAAGCTCTTCATCCACCCGCCGCAGAGCAAGTAATTTTAGCTGTAGCAGATCGAGACCGGTAACAGGATGGCCAGCCGAAGGTTAAGTGCTGGTCCAGCAAGTTCTTGTTCTTGGTCGCGTATTTGGAGTTATCCCATTTGGTCGGGGTTCGTTTTTAGGGTTTGCAGTGTTTTCGGAATTTTGTTTATGAAGTTTCGGCTCGCCACGTGCTCGCCACACGTAAACGGCCATGCATTGTATGTCTCTGTGGAATTCTATTGTGGGCGTGCAGTATTGCCAATTTGTATACGAACTATGTGCTTATGGCGAAAAACCTATATTTTTTGTAATAACCTTTAGAATTTTGCCGGTTCGGTAATGTTTCGCCCTTGGTAATTTACCTTTCAGGCTTGTGGAGCGGTAGGCATACATTTTTATTTTTGCCTGTGAGGCAGTAAGCTGCATGCAGTTTTCAATCTCGCTTGTGCGGCACAAAGCATACCGTTTGTTTATGCCTGTCAGGCGGCAAGCTTATAAGTCTTGATGCCTGTGGGGCGGTAAGTTTGTAGTTTTGAATTACGCCTGTGGGGCCGTAAGCTTGTAGTTTGAATTTTGCCTGTGGGGCCGTAAGCTTGTAGTTTTTGAACTTTTGCCTGTGGGGCGGCAAGCTTGTAGTTTTAAATTTTGCTTGTTGGGCGGTAAGCTTGTACTTTTGAACCTTTGCTTGTGGAGCGGCAAGCTTGTAGTTTTTAAATTTTGCCTGTGGGGCGGCAAGCTTGTAGTTTTAAATTTTGCCTGTGGGGCAGCAAGCTTCTAGTTTTGAATTTTGCCTGTGAGGCGGCAAGCTTGTAGTTTTGAATTTTGCCTGTGGGGCGGCGAGCTTGTAGTTTTAAATTTTGCCTGTGGGGCAGCAAGCTTCTAGTTTTGAATTTTGCCTGTGAGGCGGCAAGCTTGTAGTTTTGAATTTTGCCTGTGGGGCGGCGAGCTTGTAGTTTTAAATTTTGCCTGTGGGGCGGCAAGCTTGAAGTTTTGAATTTTGCCTGTCAGGCGGCAAACTTGTAGTTTTGAATTTTGCCTGTGGGGCGGCAAGCTTGTAGTTTTGAATTTTGCCTGTGGGGCGGCAAGCTTGTAGTTTTAAATTTTTGCCTGTGGGGCGGCAAGCTTGAAGTTTTGAATTTTGCCTGTGAGGCGACAAACTTGTCGTTTGGAATTTTGCCTGTGCGGCGGCAAGCTTGTAGTTTTGAATTTTGCCTATGGGCGGAAAGCTTGTACTTTTGAATTTTGCCGGTGGGACGGCGAGCTTGTAGTTTTGAATTTTGCTTGTGGGGCGGTAACCTTGTAGTTTTGATCTATGCCTGTGAGGTGGTAAGCTTGTAATTTTTAAATTTTGCCTGTGGGGCAGTCAGCTTGTTGTTTCCTCTACAATCGAATTATGCCGGTGGAGCAGTAAGCATCTGGTATCGAAAGTTTGCTTTTGGAGCGCGCAGTTAGTATACAGTTTCATCTTATGCCTGTGGCCGTAGGCATGCTGTTTTCGAATTATGCCCGTGGGGAGGCAAGCTGGCAGTTTAGAATTTACTATGCTTGTGGAGCCGTGATCGCGCTGTCAAACAATCATGCCTGTGGTGTGGTCAGAAGTCCAATAATTAAAGGCTTACTCAAGGCATAAACTATGATATTACAGAGCTTGTTGTGATAAAGACTAACGCATTAGTCTATTTGAGTCTTTGCGTGCGCATGCGTGTGGGTTTCCCTGTTTGTCCTCGGGGTGAGGGTCTTACTGTCGTAATTATTTCCCAGATCGGGGTGAGTAGCTCCCGTAGGCCTACTGCATCTCTCAGTAGCCGTCGGACGTACTGTTATCAGGCGTGTGAAATTGCACCCTCCTGGTCGGGAACCCCGTCTGTTTTTTCCCCTTCCGGGGTATCCTTTGCTCAGGATATCTCATTACTTCCGTTCCCCTCTCCTAGATTCAACCAATATCCAGTTTGCAAATTTGTGGAGTGGGAACGGGAAGGGAAGTGGGCTTTAAGGGTTCGTCGAGCAAGTCATGTCTTTGCCACCCAACTTCCCAATCAGGGGTTAATGTAGATGTGGTTTCCGACTGGGAGGGAAAACGAGAGTTGAATGTGGTTTGGGGAGTCTTATTGATGTCGGGAGTTGTGCCACGGTGGGGGACGATTAGGTTAAGGGACCCTGATAAGTTCATTGCTGGTGGCCTCCATTCAAATCCAGATGCCCCGAGTGGGATCTAAAGCCGTCACCCGTCGGCAGAGAAAATCCTTGGTTGGATACGTCATAAAGTAGATATTTTCCAGTTCAGTCGGCGCATATGTAAATGATGGAAATTTCTGTTTCTGTCAACGATGTGGATACGCAAGGAGGCATGTTTTGTCCCCGATTCCTGTGATAAAGTTGAGTTTAACGAGGGACTGTTTGGTGAGCCGTTTTAGCAACTATCAAAGCAACGTAGTTCCTCGCGTTATGCCAATCAAAAAAGGAAGGAGAGAAGGAGCTCACGAGTTTCTTGTCTAGTTTATCATCTCCAAAGTCATTGGCGTCCGCCCTACCCTCATATCATAGCCTTCCTGGTATGAATGGACCGAAATGGGAAAACACACGTTCGTTTGCCGGAATGGGCGCACATGTAATTGTCCCAAGCGCTTTGTGATTGGAACGGTGGACGCTTTAAGGGGGGAGTTACACCTGAATTTGGTCAAAAGGTTGTATTTCAGCTTTTTATATTTGGCTAGGGTAATTTATTAGGGAAACGAATGTCGTTTATTCTGTGCCAATACCTTACCCCTTTTCTAAGTTATATCGTTTTTTCTCCACTGTGGTCAGATTCGAATTTGCCGCCATAATCAGTTGCCATGGAAAAGAGAAGTGTTTACATCATTATTGTAAACAAACAAGAGGCTCCATGCAACCTTACTTATGCGCATGCGTAAGAAAGTTTATGATATTTTTAAAACATGATAAGAAGATGTCCGACATGGCGAAGAGTACGCTTTTCATTCAGTCATCGTTCCTACAAACCACGTTGTTTACTATTGATTGTTTTGTAAATGAAGGCTGTACCACAATGAAGCCAGTGATTCTTCGAAGTGTTATATATACCAAACGTGAACATTACTAATGTAAGTGGGGTTGTAGGAGACACTGTCGTGACACTTCAGTAATGCTCTTTTACTGGAAGTGAGAGTAGCCGGAAGTCACTAAACAGGAAGTGTAGTGGCAAAGCTATGAACCGGAAGTGCACAATTTAAAATATGCGTGCATAAATTTGCATGCAAAATCGTGACACAAAATATAAAAATAACAAGAAAAACGGAGCCGAAACCTTTCCTCATGCCGCTTCGCGCATGGGTAAAAAGTGGGAACCAAAGGCTCAAAACCGCTTCATTCGGTCCAAAAAATATTCTTTGGCAGTAAATTGTATTGGGAAGCTGGGTGCCAGTTAAAATGTCCGAGAGTAAACTGGTATCGAGCCAGTGAAGTCAAGCACTTGCTACGAGTGACTAAATACAGGAATTGCACCGACCAGCGGTTTGAGTGAAAACATAGGTTTGGTGTGTGGGTGTTCATTCTCGCGGGCTCAAAAACTTGATTTCATTTAAGACTTTGACTGTGGTGCAATCCCTGTATTTAGTCGCTTGTCACTTGCTTTCAGTCGCCATATTGGATTTGTGAGTAACTACAAGATCACACGGAGTTTAGCTTGTTCTATCGGTAAATTTCGGTTGTTTTTTATTTTGAGTTTAGTAATTGCCAAGATATTATATTGGTTCTGCAACACAGAAGTTTTCTAGTGGCTCGAAATGTGGAAAAAATCTAAGAAACGCCGTTTCCACGGCACTCCATTCTGGCGTAGTAAACAAGAATTGCAGGAAGCTGCTAGCGAAAGTGCACAGCCTGCTGTACCAGAGTGAAATGATCTTGAAGCGATCCAGGCGATTCAGATAATAGTCAGCGAGGCGGAATACTTGAAAGAAACGGCATCAGAAAGAAACCTGGGAACTGTGACACCAACTCGCAGGAGCTACGTATCATGAGTAGTATAAAATAGTCAGGCCAAACACGATTCCCACTAGTCGCAAAATGTATAAAAAGCCCCTAAAATAGCTTTTCCAAGTAGGTCTACGAGATATTTGTTTCCTTCGATCACCACTAGAGTGTGACAAGTCACAATTATCTGTGTGCTTTGCATGCTGGACAGTATTGCATGACCCCTTGATCTTTGGGATTCTCTCTCTAACAGCAGGAGGTTTTCAGGCTGTCCATAGCCATTTAGAATTATTTTATTTCCTTATGACTTTGTTTTGCTAGCTCTCCTGGCGTATGTTAAGGTTTCTTTGGCTAATTCGTGTTGCAAGCCAAGATAGATAGTAATCGGCTATAGTTTATGTTATTGCTTTTACAATGCTAGGATCAGTAAATCTCTTAGCCTGTGATTTAGTGTGTAAGTCTGCGGTGTGCAAGACTTGTGAGAGTTTTTCTTCATTGCGGATGTAGGCGTCTTAAAGATTCAAGCCTGAAACTGCTGTGTGTCTACTGAAATAATGATTTCTTGCCATTATGTTTTAGCTCCTTGTTTTATTCTGTTTTTGAGTAGTGTATCTTGGAGCTAGTTGAACCCCCAGTCCATTGTTTTGTCCATGGCGTTTCTGCATCCAACATGCTGCAGACAGATATTGTGATCTGTTTTGACACTTATTTATGCTACTGATTACTTACATTCTTTCTTTTAAAAAAAAAAATCAGTGTCAAATTGAGTTATAAGAGACATTTTGAACATTCTATCTTCCGGGATCATTTCTCGGAAACTGCATTTGATAGATAGATTTGTTTATTCAGAGCCCCTTGCAGCTAAGAGCTGGATAACAGGATCGTGCGCAAATACATATAATTAACATTTATCTTATGACAAAAAATCTAAATATTTCACAGATACAAATTCTGACAATCTTTTTGTCCTACACATTTTGTTATTAAAGTTCCGGCAGCTTCGTAACGAGTACGAGTGAACGGAAGCTACCCTTCCACTCATGCCAAGGCCAAACACAGGGTTAGATGGTTTTAAATTACGCATAAATGATTCGCAAGCAGCAACCCTACGGTCTTCTAAAGACGGCAGGCCACTTAGTATCAATGCCTCGTCATAATGTAAATTCGGAAGAATTATCCTAAGGGCGCGCTTTTGAATTCCCTCCAATGCATCAGACAGATACTTTGGCAGATTCGCGAATACAGCCGAGGCGTATTCAATTACTTATCGTATAAGGGAGCAATATACTGTGATTAAATCTGATGTCGGCACGCCACACTTCTTTAGAGTTCTAAGTGCATAGAGGCGACGATTGGCCTTTTTGATTATGTAGTCACAGTGAACACCCCATGTCAAATCCTCTGAAATATAAACTCCGAGAAGTTTAAAGGACTTGACACGCTCGATAACAACTCCGCCTGTATAGATAGGGTGCCAAGTGCAACTGTTATAATCAAGAAAGTCAATCGTCGTGGCTTTACATTTAGCTGGGTTAAGGCGCATTGCGACCAGTGAACTTAAAATCTTATAACTTTAAAAGTACGCAGTCAAGCTGAAATTTTCAGCACTTATTGTTGGCTTGTATACATGTGGAAGCAAAATAATGTTAGCAACTTTAAAAGGAATACATAGCTTGTGAGATTGTTTCTTAAACCCAAAAATATTTTTTTTTTGTTCAGTTTTGGTTGCTATGGCAACAGGAGTGATGACATCTCAAGTTCCCTTCATCATGTTATAGCATTACTCCAACACTGTTGATCAAAGTGTTCTCAGTGTAATTTAGAGATGCATTTTTTCAGGAGATAGGATTCTGTCCAAGTGTACTGGGTGTGGTCATTGTGAAAGTAAATCACTCCAGGGGTCCTCACTTCGTTAATAAAGGTTGAAATTTTTGCTTCAATTTGTTGCTTAGTTCTTGCAGATTCAAAAATATATGGTTTTGCTTGGTTTAGCTCAGTAATTTTTAAGACTATCCCACCTAAACCATTAGTTCCCAATAATGCCAAAATTCAGGTGTAACTCCCCCTTGATAGGGAAATTGCGAGCAATTTTTTGCCACACATGGTAGGGGTTTGCAATGCAGCCAGGTAACCTGACAGATATAAAGAAGGATAGTTAAAGGCAAGGATTGTCCCCTGTCAGGCGGAACCAGTTCTCCTTGCTGATGTTGTCGTGATAGCACGGCACTTCAAAACCCAGCTCTTGCGGAGCTCGTCTTAAGAACCTTTTGAGTTCATTGTTTCATTTTGTTTTGAGTTCATTGTCATTGTTCAGGCGTTATTCTTTGCAGGAGATCGGGCGGCTGTTCTCTTACAGTTGATCGAAGACTAGAGATATCTTGCGTTTTCCGGATAACACGGGCTTCCTGCCCAGCCATGTCTGAACCAAAACATTGAGGTGGGAGACGGGAAAGTCTTGGCTTTCAAGAGGGGCGCTAATAATCTGGTGTGTCCTGTAAGTGGTCTAGAGCTGTATGTTCGGGTTTGTGCCCCGCTGGGGATATAGGGCTTGGTTCGGGTTACCTTTTTGCCCTCTAACAAGACAGGAAAAGCATCTCCTCTATGCCTCCTCCTCTCACAGGCTGCCCAGACCAGGCTCAATGTCTATTTCGTAGCCTTACGCCAACAGCTAATAAGTGGACGTTTCACGCTTCATGGTTTCCGCAGTGGTGCAGCAATCTCAATGGCCCTGGCAGGTTTAAACCTCCATAAAGTTATGGTTCATGTTCGATGGAACGGAAGCGACACAGCCTTGCACTACTTCAAGTTGAAAGAAGTGGTTAACCCGGCAGCTGCAGGTGCCGGCCAATTAAGTTCTGATGCTGGCAAGGACTACAAATGTTTTGATGCTTTGAAGGGATTCTATCAGGCTCTCTAGGCTGAGTGCCTTATAACACAACAACAAAAATGTGTATACGTATAATAACTTCAAAAAAAAAAAATCTCGAGAATCGTTAGGAGTGTTAAATTGGCAATATCAAGAAGTAGAATGAAGTGGAATCTCAAGAATATTACACGTACGTTTATTTGGAGGGTTGGGATAAGGTTTGGGAGAGAGCATGGATTCCGAGAGCGTTATGGGGGTAATTGGGTTCTCATACAATGCCGTATGGCATGGTAGCTTGGGGAAGGTCAGATTGATTCCCCGTACCTTATTATAATGTCATTAATAACAACATCCAGGACAGAATATTATACTATTCACATTTCATTTGAATTGTAAATATGATCCCTGGGGATTAATTAATGAGTATATATAATGGCAATCAATGGCACGCTTTGTCCCTTTCACTTCACTTTGTCCGAGACGAAGGGCGTTTGGCGACCCACCCACCCACCCGGGCGAGTAAGTCGGGTTCAAAATTACCCAACATTCAATTCAGTCTGTCTTGGGCTTGTCCCAGGTCAGATTGATTCCCCGTACCTTATTATAATGTCATTAATAACAATACCCAGGACAGAATATTATACTGTTATGCTTTCGCTTATGCTTATGTCGGCCGTTTTCACTGGACATAAGCGCTGTTATGCTTTCGCTTATGCTTATATCGGACCCGTTTTCACTGCATGGACATAAGCGCTGTTATGCTTCCGCTTATGCTTAAGCGCACATCGATCGCTAGTAAAAAATTATTTAGCTTAAGAGACAATGCCAAGAAGGCTTTTAAAGACACAGTCCTTTGAAGCAATCTGAACTGAATTAAGACAATGAACATGTTAAGTACAGCCCCCTGTAGGTTAAAGTTTACAAGTCACGCAAGATTGAGGGAGGGTTGAAGGAAGGGATGAGGTAAAGGTAGGAAAGTTTTCTATTTTCTGTCAAGTCTTCTCTCTGATTAAGGAAGGATGAACACTCAGGGCAGAGTACTTATTAATCCGCATAGTTCTCCTTTGTTTTCATGTTTCGTGTTAGCATGATACGAACATCACTGAACATTTCGAAAGTTACCCGAAGACTACTACCACCGATTATCTATTAGGGACGTCAGTAAGAATAACTTGACCACCAGTTGTTTGCATTGAGTGAAAAAAATCTGTGTAGTTTCTTTCACACCGCAAATGTACGAAGAAAAATAAATAATATTGGACCTTGTTGGCACAGACCTATTGAGAAAGGAGATTTTTGCTATATAATGGTCTTGACAAGAAGTTTTAATATATCAAAACTCCATCATTTTACTTAACTGGCAATTCATTTCAAACAGAAAACAGCTACAAGCGTATGAAAACGCAACTGAAATATTATTTGTAACAACTGAGGATCAACAGAGAAAGGGAGGGGCTTATATCCTCAGGGCACTTATAATCGGAATGTTTTTCTGTTAGTCACTTACAGCTGGGCTAATAACCGGAGCGAGAGGGGTGGTGGAGGAAGTTAAAACCGGGATTTACCAAATCAAATCAAATCAATTTATTTAAGTGTCAAAGTATTTAGTACGCGAGTACTAATTGTGGACACTTTCCAGATCTAATTGAAATTGGGAAGTGTTGGTGTTTGAGGAGAGGGGAAAACCGGAGTACCCGGAGAAAAACCTCTTGGAGCAAGGAGAGAACCAACAACAAACTCAACCCACATATGACACTGGGCCGGGAATCGAACCCGGGCCACATTGGTGGGAGGCGAGTGCTCTCACCACTGCGCCACCCCTGCTCCAATGCTTGGAACACTTGTAATCATTTCTAACAGAAATTACTGTCTAGTTCTAATCACAACAGACGCAGGCAATGCAATGAACCAATCATAACTCGAAATATAAATGTATCCGTCGCCAAGCGCGTGCAAGCAAGTCCGCACTATCGGCTTTGATTTTGCTTCTGATTAGCCTGTTCCAGGCGTTCAGATAGTGGGGAAAGCGCGAATAGTTGGGGAAGGCGCGAAGAAAAGCGAGCGAAAAAATTGCGGGGGGGCTGCAACTATTCGCGCTTTCCCCACTATCTGAACGCCTGGAACAGGCCAGCTTCTGATTGGCTGAGAAAGTGACGCGAATTATTAATACCAATCACAAAGCTAGCGTAGTAATGCAAAACCAAAACAAAAGCGAATTAATGAGATACATGTTTGAAATTCAATGAAATGAAAGGGTGTATAACCATCCCCCAAACTCACCATAAGTTTCCTGTTATGGTACTTCTCCTTCTAATTCATTTATGTAGTCATGGGACAAAATATATTACAAGATTCACAGTTCGCGGTTCAATCGTGTTCAGTTTTGACAGTTTATCTTTCTATTTGGTTTTAACTACAGGGAAGTTTTGCTCAAAGCACTGTTGTCATGCTTAGTGACCAAGCCGCTTTCGAAAATTTTGTTTCAAAATCTGTTATCTGTTGCTTTTTTCTTATGATTTTATTCTTTCAAAGACAAAATATACTGACAACCTTATTTCTCATTGCAGCTAGGTTATACTGTATAGACTAATGTGTTTCTTTATCTCGGCTTTTGATTTTATTTCTGTTTGAAAGTAAAAAAATTGAAAACCTTATCTTTCGCATAAACTGCTTTATCCTTTACTCCACTCTGTACACTGCATCTTAGGTTCCCTTTCTCGTCAGAAATAATAAAGAGCTTGCCTTCAGATGCCTTGCTTTTTAAATTCTCAAGGATGTGCACAGGGACTCTCCATCCTGGATACAGAAACTCAAGATCATCCTCATGGAAACTTACCAAACCTTTACGGACACGAGTTTTCAACATCAGGGTTTCATTGTCAGCAATCGTTATTCCTAAGTCACCAACGATCACTTCCAAGACATTGTCCTTTGGGTCTCGCATGATCTTTACTTGAGTCTCCGCGATGTCACGAAACTTTTCCAAAAGAGTCTGGGCAGTGTCACAAGAGATTCCCTGAAATTCCCGGCTCATTAATTCGAGATCTCCTTTTTCATACGATATTTTTCCATGGCGAAGTTTGCTCTTAAGCACTGGTTCCCCCGTCGATTGATTATGCCCGGCGTAGGCTGTGTTTGCGGGAGGATTGGACTGTTGAATGAAGCCTCGTGGTTGCTGCATATTTGGTTTCTCCAACCCACATCTCGTTTCCGGTTCTAAAGGGTGTACCACGTGACCACGTGATTGATCCATATAGGTTTGACGCGATTCAATGGCAGAAAACGAGGGAACATTACTTTGTCCTTGAACCCCCTCCGGACGACTGCTCTGTGACATCATGTGGCCCATGGTTGGTTTAGAACTCAGGAGGAACTGTGCAAGAACATCAGGGTCGACAGTCACCTTTCCATTCTTTAACCAAGCAATAAATCCTTTTCCCCTTTCTTTGACGATACGGTAAATGGTTTGATGGACAATTTCTTCATCTTTCTGTCGCAAAAGTAAGCTATCACAGACCAAAATGATGATCTTTTCAGCTGTGAAACAAGCATAGTACTATTACCTGGGTATTTCCATTTAGGTTATAACATGATTAATTAGACGATCTGTCACGGCTCCTTGTGTTGTTCTGCGTGACACTGCGTCACAAGACTTGCCACTGTTTTTGTTGTAATTCAGATCTTGACATAAAATTCTTACCCTCATTTAAAAGGTAATGTATTTTAAACACTCCTACTACACGCTGCTAAATTTTTGTTTGAATGTACAGTCTCCTTTCTTCTTTTGAAATTTTGAGGTTTACCCCTTATTAGTTATAATTTTCTTAATTGATACCGTTTGAGACTAAAGCGATCGTCAACTCCACAACATCACCTGGTGGGTAGCAATGAGTATTCTTAACCCCCTTATATATGTGCCGCCCCATAGGGTATGGTTTCTGAGGTGTTCAGTCCTTAAATAGGGTATCCTTTTTGGTATTTTTGGTATCGTAATCCTTAGATATTCCTTAGATAGGGTCACTACATTGCAGTATCCACCCCAACGCGCAAAACGAAAAAGATATGGTCTGTCAGGTTAAAACTTAGCCTGCGAGCAAGCTCTCGGGCTCGGGGTTTGGGGGAGCGGAGGGCGAGTGCTTGCAACGATGTCTCAGAAATTTGAATGCCGCCCCAAATACTTCCCGTGGCTCCCCGCTGTCCGTGCTGTCAGAATTTGGCCAATCAATCGTGACGTATGTTTTTGTGATAATTCCATTGACCATCGATTTCCAATAAAATCGATTAATTGATATCGATTTTATCGATTGCCATCGATTGTCATCGGTGTTGTATTTTAATCATGTTATGACGCTCAAATCAGCAATAAAATGATTTTATTTCGATAACAGAACAGTTGTAAATGAAATTAAACAACAGGAACAACGTGCTGATCGCAATTATTCATCAAACAGAAAAGCTACACATATCAGTTTGAAAAGCTGTGCTTGGACAACAACTGAATAAACGGCTTCAAGCAAAAACATTGTCATGCCAATAGTCTCTAGAACAGTTAGTAAAAACAAAGAGACAAAAACGTCCAGATATTTGCCAGTTAATTCCAAGAGGAACAAAAGGTGCAGTAGAAGGTGAAGTAGTCGTTCTTTTCTCTCGTCATAATTGCAACAGTAAATGAACACTCCTGGTACCCTTTCACAACGACATCGGATATCACAAGAGTAACTTCCTGCTCGCGATGCGGCGTGTCTTGACCAGACATTGTGTTTGGAATTTTGTTACACGAGCTCCGAGAAAACACGCAAAAATCGATAAAATCGATAATTTGCGGAACATTTTTTGTGATTATCGATTGATCATCGATTGGCCGATATCAATCGATATCAATTAACTAATTTTATCGATTGATATCGATTGTTCGATTGGATTTCCGATGATCGATTGTCATCGATTTAACAGGCCGGGTTTCTTTGGGGGACTTTCGGTTCCCGAATCTATGTCATATCGGGCACTCGCCCCAGATCCCATGTTGCTCGGTACTGAACCAAATTATCCTCCAATTCAACAGGTCACAGAAAAACGAGGATTTCACCAAATCCAAAAATTTTTTCACTGATACACTCCTGAAAACAAGCACATTCATTTAGGTTAATAAAAAAATTAGGGGTTAGGTGCACTTTAATGTAAACAGACATGAAAATAAAAATAGTGTTGGTAACGCAACACACTTTTCGACAGCCAGACTGTCCGCTTCTCTGTTTTCTTTGTAGTGTATCGCTGGACAAAATTAAGATAAGTTTTTCCAAACTCTCTGCTTTCACCAGTCTGAAGGTGTTTCTCTTTTGAATGCGTGTTTATAATTCTGTAAATAGCGAGATGTTTATATGAAAGGGTTTCAAATTCCTTTCGGACTTATGCAAATTGCATGACCGAACGAAAGCAAAAATAAACCACCGGCCAAAACACTAGAGCTCTTGCGATAGCCGTTCAAATGGCTAAAAAGTATTTTACCTAAACGGTCTCTAACACTAGCCGTTCAAACGGCTGAATATTTTTTCCCAGCGGATAACCCTAGCCGTTCGAACGGCTGAAGATTTTTTTTGAACGGCTAGCAGCAGCCGTTCGAACGGCTGAATATTTTTTTAAACGGCTAATCACGGCCGTTCGAACGGCCTCCTACCGTTCATGAACGGCTGATGAACGGCAAGGGAACGACTCGAACGGAAAGCCCTTAGTATCATTTTCATGTGAGAGGTCACAAATGTTGGTCGATAATTTTCTCGGCTGACCCCAAAAAAGCTGAAACTTCGCCGACATTCCAATACTTCTGGCTTCTGCTACCTGGTCGTCGATCGTCGATGATGCTTTGTAACGGACAGACGACCAACACTGTTTGATGCTGCCTCCTTTCAATATTTGCAGCCGCGGCAGCAAACAGTTGAAATATAAAGCTTTTGCCATAGCCCGTCAGCAAAACAGCGAGGACATTGCTACCTTTAAGTAGTGCTTTAACTGCTTGACATCGCTCGGGTTTCAATTCCACAGGAAACTTCAGATATTTAGAAAAATTCTCGCACGCTTTATGAATACAATCTCCTCCGCTCTCCGTCATTTTCTTTGTCTTGATCACGACGCACGAAGAATGAAACGTCATCATCAAATTTAATTTCAACCAATCAGCATTTTCCGAAGACTTTTTCAGCGGAGATATTCAAACTTCTGAGACATCGTTGCAAGGGTATAGGAGTAGACACATCAATTACCCTAATCCAGAAATCTGCATTGCTAGGATCAGCAAGGATACTAAGAAAAGTATTGGAAATGTAAAGGACAGGAAAGAGAAACATTTTGGTGTTCCTTGGCAACTTGTTGTTGCTCGGCACCATTACTTTTACCAGCTGCTATAAGAACTTAACTTTGCTGAGTAGTATGCCAATAAAATAATTATAATAATATAACTTTATTTAACGAGGGTGGAGTACATTAATTACATGGATCAATGGCAGCATATGGGCAAAGTCCCCTTTGTAAAATTAACTAAAAAAAAATAACAAAAATACCCTATGTAAATCAGGTCATTAAAAGTGGCCTACGTAACCTCAGGCCATAAATATAAATTTTCAGTAAGTGGCCACTCTAAGATTCTTTAGAATGGCCACTGGAACATTACTTTTAGTGGCCACTGTAAGATATAATAAAGTGGCCACTTTAAGACTTGTTGTCTTTGTTTTTTTCTAGTTCTCTTTGGTACATTTCTTTGCTGTCAACAACAACGTCAGGTGATCAAATATATAGGTTTTGTACTTTTCAGGCTTCTCTCAAGCGGTGTGCATTGCGGCCGTTTGTTTTCATTGGGGAAACGTGTTATCTTTCAATGTGCAAATGATACGTTTTGCGCGGATCGTCGATTCTAGGCTTTCGCGTCACTGACCGACAAGTCACTGACAAGTTGAATACCTTTTTTAACTAATATATATATATATATATATAGGCTAACTTAACTGAGGTGAAAGCTCGGAAGCACAAGAATGAAGGTTGACGACGGGGCTATTTTTCAATTTTAGCAACTCTCAAAAACAGAATTGCGCGACCGTCTGTACAGTACTGACATTTAGACCGTACAAAAGTTCACAAAAACAACTTTTTATCGGTCTAGAATAACCAGTGCGACTACTTTCCGAATAAAATACTCCTGTTGCGTATCGAATTTTGCCCGAGAAACTGATTTGGAAATCGAAATTGCAAAAAATACACAAACATATTTGCTTAAGGCCACGCGAGTGAAGATACAACTATAATCCAAGTCTTGTTTTGTTTACATAAAATAACAAGAAATAGGT
Organism: Cladopsammia gracilis; assembly: GCA_022457155.1. Classification (NCBI taxonomy): domain Eukaryota; kingdom Metazoa; phylum Cnidaria; class Anthozoa; order Scleractinia; family Dendrophylliidae; genus Cladopsammia; species Cladopsammia gracilis. The sequence continues at coordinate 478,637 of JAJGOT010000295.1, read as the reverse complement.
TATTGCTGGAGTCGAGAGGAGATACTAGGTGTTTTATTCCACACAAAAAATAGAATGAGCGTTTTTCTTGACATTGGTTCTGGCAATCCAACAAACCCTAGTTTCAGTTATCAGCATCACTCGCGTGCAGCTGTTATTCTTCTTTCATGCGTTCAAAATGCAAGTTTGAATGATCGATATACTGCATGCACCTCAATGACGAGTTAAGAAGCTGTGCACCATTGAATTCTCTCTTTTTTAGGGGGGGTGGGGGTGGTGATAAGTCTCCCTTTTTGTGTGTGTTGATTGCATAGCAGAGAGGCATTCAACTTGTCGGACACATACATTATCTGTCAACCCAAAGACTTTACAACACTAAACCTCGGTCCCAGAAACTGAAATTCATATAAACTCAACGGGCCGGTTATTTAAACGTTTAACAAAACCGCGGTCACAACGCTGTGCACAACGGGGCTGTCCAGTGAGGCAACTGCTTCTCATTTAAACACGGCATTCATGGAAAACAGGATTCAGTTTTAATTTTATTTTTTAACTTTACATTATCGTAATTACAATAGTAGTTTTCTCTAGAGTGAAATATTTTAGGGTTTAGAAGTATATGAATATGTATTTTATTTGTGTATTAGCCTGATGTTTACCCGTGTATAAATAAAAGTGATGATGATGATGATGAGAGGGGGAGGGAGAAGGGGGAAAGTTGTAGCTTAAAAAGAAAGGTATTCATCTTGTTAGTGACTTGTTGGTCAGTGACCGAAGGCCTAGAACACTCGACCAAAGATCCGCTCAAATCCTTTCATTTGTACAGTGAAAGATATCACGTTTTCCCAATGAAATCAAACGACTGCAATGCAAACCGCTTGAGAGAAACCCTTTTAAGTAACTTTATTAAATCATTGGAGCCTTCTGGAGATCCATAAAAAAATCTGGAGATTGTACAAAAAGTAGTGAGATTTCATTTTTTTGCCCGGATCAAGATTAAACAATCCCTTTGTTCAGGAAAACTAAGCATGAAATCGAGTTTCTGTTAATGATTAATTTAACCGTTGCATAAAGGCACTAGCAGGCAGGGACCTAGGAACTAGGATTGGGAGTAAGATTGGGAGTCTTGTCGTGAGGACGTGAGAAAAGATAAAAAATCGTGAGACTCACGGCATAATCGTGAGAGTAATCGACCAAAGATCCGCGCAAGTCCTTTCATTTGTACATTGAAAGATATCACGTTTCCCCAATGAAATCAAACGGCCGCAATGCACACCGCTTGAGAGAACCCCTTTTAAGTAATTTGATTAAGTCAGTGGAGCGTTCAAAGTGACGTCATATCCATGACCTCTATATATAACACCAATCCTCCAATGCGGACACTTGGCTCTGTCTCTTCAGCTAGTGTCCGTTTACAGGTTCAATTGAAGTCGCAAAGAAAAGGAACGCAGAATCAAAGTGCCCTCTGGGCTATCTTCTGTAAGTTTTTCATATTATGTCATATTATGTCCGAATATTGTTTTTGATGTTGCAATTGGACATTTAGGTTAGAGTGTCAATTAAAAAGTGTCAATTGCTTCTCGTCGTTTTTAACAGAGAGTAACATATGGTAAAAAAAACTCCATTTGTTCTCTGTTCAAAGAATGAACAAGTTCTTTATAACTGTTATCATCCATCCGATTAATTACCAGCTTTTCATTATCATTTGCTGTAGAAAAAATTCCAGCATTACTTGAAAGATTGTTCCCTTGGTGATTGTTATCTAAACATGGGTTATAACAACCAAACAGTTCACTGTATTGCCGTGTTTCTTCACTTATATCCTGCTCATCGTTATGTTGAGCAGACGGAGCTACAGTATCTAACTGATCACGTTCCTTATTTTCAGGATCTCCCATGGCTTTTTCTTAAGAGTTCTCCTTTCTTTCCTTTCAAATATAACATGTTTTACTTGCTGAAATCTTATTTTTACATGGGATAAGCATCAAGAGCTCTCTGCAATTAATCTTCAGCATCCTTTTTATTAAACATAACTAAATGAATGATTTAGCTTTTATTCTGCGAAAAAGTTTCATTCCTCCTTTCAAGTAAAATTCTTTACAACTTTGTTCTCTGTTTCATGGGATCATCATCAATCTTATCGTCAAAATCTGTTTCAGGTGGAAATCTAGTTCCTGTAAACTTACTTAGTATTCATCCCCTCATCTTAACTTTTGTTTGAATCAGTCTCACTGTTAACAAACAGTTATACCAAGAACAGAAATGAACTAAACATAGTTGCTAGAGCTGTCGTGGTCGTCTTTGACATTTTCATTCTTACACACTTATACATCTCAGAGTGACGAAGAAACACTCTTTCACAAGCCTTGCACGTCGCAGACTTAAACACTGCATCACGAACAAAGAAATTTACTGATCCTAACATTTTCATAGCGATAACATAAACTTATTTATCTTGCAACACGACTCTGAGCCAAAGAAACCCTAATATATGCCTAATGTAATCTAACGGGACAAATATCTTGCAGGTATACTCGGGAAAGCTATCCTAAAGGCTATTTAAGGTTACAGTGTACCTTCGGGGGTGTCTCCAGTATAACAGCTCTAGCGTCTTAAGATTACACTTAATATACCTAAACCCAGATATCAAATTAAAGCTTATAGAGCTGGCTATCTAAATATGGAAACCATTTGGTAATAAAATGAATTGTCGAATTTTTTACGACGTCTAAATTCGAACGTCCGAATCAGCTTTAAAACGCTATAACTCAAAGCGATTATTATATTTTGCTAATTTGATTTGTTCTCGGGTTTCCGGACACGAAGCGCTAAAAAAACGTGTCGGCGATTTTCCATATTCAATTGCAGTGAAAAGTTACAGAATATTTTCGAAAAGGGGAGAAAAAAAATTGGAATGATCGCACGGAAATGCCTCTTGACGAAAAAGTTTTCGGAATTAAGAAATTCGCCGACACGTTTTTGTTGATTATATGTTAGCCTAGCTTCTGTCCAAATTTAAGGAAAATCGAACAAATTTCCTTTGAGTTGTAGCTCTTTAAAGTGTCCCCAACAAGCGAAAAATTAACTTTGAGAAAACGGCGCTTAAAAAAACATATCGCTTAATAAACAAACTCCGCCCACAAAAGTTATACCGTCATTTCTCCGTCAATTTTCACTATTTTTCGATACTTTTTTTTTGGATGAAAGTTAATTCTGTAAACTTTATTTTAACGCCAAAAAAAAATTTCAATAAATTTTCGATCTGAAGGTACACTGTAACCTTAATACATTTTGCGACTAGTGGGAGTCGTGTTTGGCCTGTCTCTTTTTATACTTCTTTGTGATTTTTTTTTACAGAGACTATACCGTAAAATGCTGCTTATAAGCCCTGGGCTTACGTAACTTCGTAAGGGTTTTTTGGCTGGCAAGCAAAAATACTGCCATAAAGAAGCGTTCTTTGAGTTAATTTCATTTAGGCGTAAACTTTTGTAAAGAATTTCTGTTAAGGAATTAAGAAAGGAATAAGGAATTAATGGGTATAACCGGAGTAATGTTTCGTTACCGATGGGCCTATAACCGGGTTGGCTTTTTTTTTATTTATTCCATTACTCCATTACTCCATTTACTCCATTACTATGGAATTACTCCATTATTATGGTACACATGGAGCACAACATTACTTCACGAGAATTACACGCTTGTTGTACAAAAGATACGTAGTGTAGTCTCGTGTATGTCTCAATGAATTCAAAATACATTGGTACAACTCTACAAGTGAACCTGTTCTTCGCGTACAGAGGATATACTATTGGATGCAGTGATCGCAATGCCATGATAAGACAACGGAAGTTCTGTCTAGCTCCAGGTCACTACTCAACAAAAGAATAAACTAAAGAGCTAAAACTACCTGCAAGAAGTCGTGATTCCAATATAGGAACATGACAGGAGTTTATTACTCCTGAAAATGATTGCATTTTCATTCTTGGATCTTTAATAGACACTTATCCGTGATCAAGAAACACTTTGCATGCCGCAGGCTGTGGACACTTATCACAGCCTATTTACTGATCCTAATATTTCCACAGCGGTAACATAATCTTTAGCCGATTGCCATTTATTTTGAAAACACGAGCCTGAGCCAAAGAAGCCCTAATATATGTCAGGACAGTGTAGAGAATACATAAAGAAATAAAATAATTATAGTCATGGCTATGGCATGAAATCCTCCGGGATTGATCCTGTCATTAGAGAAATTATCCAAAGATCAATGGGTCAATATTATCGAGCAAAGTGGATAGAAAATTGCGACTTGTAACATCCTAACAGTGATCTATAGCAAGGGACAAATACCTCGTAAACCTACTTGGGAAAGCTATTTTAAAGGCTTTTAAATACTTCTTGCGACTAGTGGGAATCGTGTTTTAATTTGGCCTGCCTCTTTTTAAGAGCTTATGACGCGTAAATAAGCCATTTATTCACAGCTATAGATTCAAATACCAGATAAATTAAAACCATCGATAGGAAAAATCTAAGGACTATCCGTACCACAATTATCTCTTTAAGCAGAGACTAAAATTGGGTACGAATCTTTCTGACCAAAATGAACCAAAAGTAAAAACAAAAATAAACTAAAACCCCGAACCTCACTGAAACCTAACTGTTTGAAATTGGTTTGTTTGACCTGGAAAATCAATCTGATGATCTGATGACAGTATTGCAAAACTCTGCTTAATCATTTCTAATGATATGGCAAAAAGAAAAACAGGTTTGTTTAGTACACTGTAAGATGACTCACTAAAAATAAAATAATGTCGCTTAAAACAGTCCCCTTGATAAAATAAAATTCTTTTATTCACATCTTACAAAAGCGTTCGTGAAATTGTTTCTGATCGCTTTTACAAGCACACTTATAGAAAAGTTCTATATTTGTTTGTCAACCTACAAGGAAATTGAAAGCACTGGTTCGTTAAAACCTATTGTTGTTTAATTTAGTCAGCTTCTATAACTTGCAAATGGGGTAAATTAACCGAGGTCATTTTTATCTCCTGTAAGTTAATGTTTAACTTACAGGAGTTTATGTGGGCTAACATGCATTCTTTATGCATTTTTGTTAGCAAAAAATGCGTTAGATACTATTAATAGACTTTTTAGTGAATTTGTGGGGACATTCCTAGTGCATATTTGTTAGCAAGATGTTATCGATAAGAACACAAGAGTCGAGTGGCATATTTTTGAAAGCGGTTTAGCGAGCGCATGTTTGTGGCCTGACAAAGCGATATATTCATACGTTGATGATTTAGTTAACTAACATTTTTGTTAGACACTATTAATAGACTTTTTAGTGAATCTGCGGGGACATTCTTGTTGCATTTTTATTGCATTTTATTTTTTAGCAAAATTTCTCGCATTTTTGTTAGATGCTATCATTCATAGATCAGAACACACGAGTCGAAGGATATGTTTTTAAAGCTGTTTAGCGAGCGCACGTTTGTGGCCTGACAAAATTTTTTTTCAGTTAGGTAACATTCCTACTGTTTAATATCTCTTTTTCACAGCGATGATTTTTAAGGCGTACGATTATGAATTCTATGTTTTTTTAGGAACATGTTGCAGCATATATTTCATTGTATCGAGCGTCAAAAAGTGTAACGTAATGTAATCTTATCTCACCTAATGTTGACTGTGGTCAGATATTTGGCACGCTAGATCAAGCGCGCTTGGCTAATATCCTTTACGATGCGTTTAATTTGTTTGTCCAGTCTGGTTTGTCAAACTGGTTGCTTCAGGACATTTGGTATTATTTTTTGTTATAGCACTACGTTTTAAGAAAGGGAAAAGAGACTTTGAGGTAAGCTGACATTGCTCACCGAGAATGGTTGTATGCGATCGTATGCTGTACGTTTAAGGCCTATTTACACGCTGCGATTTGTTGGGCCGATTTGTCGGCCACGACAAATCGTGCGCGCGCTCTTTGTACAGTGCAAGCATTGTACATGAACTTTTTTTTATTTCAAAACTTTTCTCCTAAGAACTTCTTGAAAAACAAATGATATCCAATAGGTTATTTAGGTTGTTGTTAGTTTAAATACTGCAGATATAATTTGTTTTGCGTGATTTCTTGTCCAGATTGCGTTTTCGTTCTTAAAATCGGGCCCGACGCGGGAAAATCTGTGAAGCGATCACAGATTTTTTCCGAATCGGCCGACATGTCGGACTGAAATCGCGCGCGCATCGGGTCGCCATTTACACGCGCCGATTTGCTTTTCTCGGGGCCGACAAATCGGCACGACAAATCGCAACGTGTAAATAGGCTTACAATGAAGTTTTGTTGAAATAACGTGTTTGTTAATTTCCATGTTCATCCGGCCAAATGTCACCAAATATACAACTAAATTGGATTAAAAGATTCAAGGAGAAAAACAGAAGCAGTAGTTTGGAGAAAAGAAATATTCAAAGTTTCGATTTGATTCTGGTGGAATTTTGTCGTTATTTGGTCTTTTTAATTCATATTTTTCTGCGTTCATCACTTTTGGCTATTTTTTCTTCCTATTTTCGGATGATAAAGCAAGCTAAAGCAAGCTCCTGGTCATAATCATGAAAACACGATATTTCTGTCGGGACAGTGTCCCTTTAGTTAAAAATGTCCTCGGTTAATTTACCCCATTTGCAAGTTATATAAGAGACTGACTAAATTAAACAACAATAGGTTTTAACGAACTAGTGCTTTCAGTTTCCTTGTAGGTTGACAAACAAATATAGAACTTTTCAATAAGTGCTTGTAAAAGCGATCAGAAATAATCCAAATCTATTTTGTTTAATAATTTTGTCAAAAAAGGTATTTCGTAGCTCATCATATAACATACAGTGCATACAGTGAAATAAACTTCAACTGAATTAAGTGTACAGTGGGTGCAAATTCTAACTAAAGGTGTTCAGGAGTTTTAGGGATTGTAATTCGACCATTTTCAATTCTTAAGGTATGATTTCCTATCCTGAATTTAGAAGTAATTTTTCTATGTTCAGGATATGGTTAATTAAATCGGAGTATTTCGTTTCACTTTTAAAGATCGAGTAAAATTTATTTTTTTTTATTTACATTAATTAGATTGAGTTGGCGATTTTTTAGACGTGTAAAAATGTTCTGTTTTGCCTTTGACAAGAAAAAAGATGGGATACTTAAGTTTATCGCAGTCTTCTCAATATTGAAGTTTGTACAGAAAGAATCAATCTTACTAAACAAACCTGTTTTTTTTTCTTGAGCTATATCATTAGAAATGATTAAGCAGAGTTCTGCAATACTATCATCAGGTTGATTTTCCAGGGTCAAACAAACCAGTGTCAAACAGTCAGATTTCAGTGAGGCTCGGGGTTTTAGTTCATTTTTGTTTTTACTTTTTTAGGTCTCAGTTTGGTTCATCTTGGTCAGAAGATTCATGCCCAATTTAGTCTCTGCTTAAAGAGATAACTGTGGTACGGATAGTCTTAGATTTTTCCTATCGATGGTTTTAATATATCTGGTATTTTGTTAACAGTGACATTAAAACAAAAGTTAAGATGAGGGGATGAACACTGAGTAAGTTTACAAGAACTAGATTTCCACCTGAAACAGATTTTGACGATAAGATTGATGATGATCCCAATAATGAAAACAGAGAACAAAGTTGTAAAGAATTTTACTTGAAAGGAGGAATGAACCTTTTTCGCAGAATGAAAGCTAAATCATTCATTTAGTTATGTTTAATAAAAAGGATGCTGAAGATTAATTGCAGAGAGCTCTTGATGCTTATCCCAGGTAAAAATAAGATTCTAGCAAGTTAAACATGTTATATTCGAAAGGAAAGATAGGAGAACTCTTAAGAAAAAGCCATGGGAGATCCTGAAAATAAGGAACGTGATCAGTTAGATACTGTAGCTCCGTCTGCTCAACATAACGATGAGCAGGATATAAGTGAAGAAACACAATACAGTGAACTGTTTGGTTGTTTTAACCCATGTTTAGATAACAATCAACAAGGGAACAATCTTTTAAGTAATGTTGGAATTTTTTCAGTCTACAGCAAATGATAATGAAAAGCTGGTAATTAATCGTATGGAAAAAAGAACTTGTTCATTCTTTGAACAGAGAAAAAATGGAGTTTTTTTACCATGTTACTCTCTGTTAAAAACGACGAGAAGCAATTGACACTTTTTAAGTAGTGGCGCGGGTTTAGGGAAGGCAACAGTAACACAATGTTTGTGTGTAGCTCTTGATAATAAACCATGTGAAAATCCAGACGAGTTGAAAGTACTGAAATTTGTTCCAGACACAAGACAAGAGGACTGCATAACCATTACCAATTACATACAAACAAAATTGTCAAAAGAGAAATTGAACTCAAGAAACCATGCAGTATAACCTAAATGTCCAATTGCAACATCAAAAACAACATTCGGACATAATATGGCAGCATTGCATGATGGGAAAAACTTACAGGAGATAGCCCAGAGGGCACTTTGATTAACTAAAGGGACACTGTCCCGACAGAAATATCGTGTTTTCATGATTATGGCCAGGAGCTTGCTTTAGCTTGCTTTATCATCCGAAAATAGGAAGAAAAAAATAGCCAAAAGTGATGAACGCAGAAAAATATGAATTAAAAAGACAAAATCTGATAACGACAAAATTCCACCAGAATCGAAACTTTGAATATTTCTTGACCGCATGTCATGTAATCAAAATTGCTTAACCGTAATCAACTTATTTTTTGATCCATTCTTCTAATTCCGCACTTTTTACTCATGCGCATAGCAGCATGAGTCAAGGTTTCGGTAAGATTTTTGTCCCGCTTTTTGTAGTCACAAATTGCCTTGTTTTTTTAAAGTTTCCCGTATCCCGCGGGACGACTTTCACTGGTCTGATTGGTTGACACGCGACCTCGTGATTTCGGCGTGCCGAGTGGCGTGCCCGTAATCACGTTTAGTGTACGCGAACTCGTCCCTGCCTCCCCTAGAAAGTTATTTTTGCCCCCTATTGTTATAAAAGGCTTCAGGAAGGTTAAACCAATCAAAATCCGTCTACCGAGCACATGTCTGGGTTTTAGGGGGGACTAGAGAGAATCGGTTTGTCACTCAGAGAAGAATTTCAGATTCAAACAAATATGGCCTCTTCTGTGCTCTACACTTCAATTTTTCAGACGTTCATTTTCCATTACCAAAATGTAAACATGCCTTTGAAGACTTCGAAATGGAAAGAAAGAGTCCTTAAGACGATTTGTATGCCTTTGAAGTGGCGGTTAGAGAGCTGAAAGCGATGGAATCATCCTGTGAGGATCACAAAGCGAGACACAAAGCCCGGCACAAAGCGAGATATGTGTTCCTACAGAATTGATACTCGAAGCTCGAAGCGGCAGACTTTACTAAGAATTTTCAAGCATTCCTGGAAAACTACGGTGAAGAAAATAACATGTTTGAATGTCCATTTACTTTGTAAGAAACATTTCATGGACTGTTTATTTCTGTTATCAGTGAGAATTTTTGCGAAATATCGGCCGCACGAGAAATTCTTTGATTTGCTTGCGTTGCCGAGAGCTTCCTCGATGCGATAATTTAACGCGTTTTGCTCTTGAGACTAATATAATTCGCAGACCCTAGCGCTCCTCGCTGCAATTAGGCTAAATAAATCGCCAAGCCTTCCGGAAACAGAAAATCAATGAATTCTGATGAGCGTTTGACTCTTTTATTCAAGGGAATGACATTTTCATTCAAGGAAATATGTTTTGACCTTTAGAACAAATATTGTGGAGTGCGCGATCGAATTACATTCCACACGAAATTTGCATGAAACGAAACAATCTTGCCATCCGTCGGTGGGGTGGGGTGGGGGGGGGGTTCTTTCTGGAATAACCCAATGCCCAATGTAATAGAAATAATTCACGGTTTGGGAAGTATAAGACTATAATGCGGGTTTGAACGGGGATCAATAAATTAAATATTCAAAGCAAATACAGAAAAAATCAACGTGTCTTCCCCGTGTCTTGACTGATGGTGCAATGTGTGTCACGCAAAATTCGTTGAGGTGGTAGCGGTGCGTTACACGTTTAAAATAAACCATAAAACTTTCTTGCGCATGAGTAAAGGCTACTGGTAGCCTCTTGTTCTCCAAACTACTGCTTCTGTTTTTCTCCTTGAGAATCTTTTAATCCAATTTAGTTGTATATTTGGTGACATTTGGCGATATAACATGGAAATTAACAAACACATTATTTCAACAAAACTTCATTGTAAACGTACAGCATACAACCATTCTCAATCAGCAATGTCAGCTTACCTCAAACTCTCCGGTTTTCCCTTTCTTAAAACGCAGTGCTATAATATGATAATACCAAATGTCTTGAAGCAACCAGTTTGACAAACCAGACTGGACATCGTAAAGGATATTAGCCAAGCGCGCTTCTAGCGTGCCAAATATCTGAGCACAGTCTACATTAGGTGAGATAAGATTACATTACGTTACACTTTTTGACGCTCGATACAATGAAATGTATTCTGCAACATGTTCCCAAAAAAACATAGAATTCATAATCGTACGCCTTAAAAATCATCGCTACGAAAAAGAGATATCAAACAGTAGGAATGTTACCTACTTGAAAAAATATATTCCGAGGCATTTTTCGAAATAGGCAAACAGCGTGGCAGATTTTATATGAAATTTTAACACGCATATTTCTTCACTGTGAAGGTCAAGTCAATAAACCACTGTATTAAAAAAAATATGCAACTCGACTCTTGTTTTCTTATTGATAATATCTAACACAAATCTGCTAACAAATATGCACTAGGAATGTCCCCACAAATTCACTAAAAAGTCTATTAATAGTATCTAACGCATTTTTTGCTAACAACAAGAGGCTAGCTGGTAGCCTGTACTCATGCGCTTGCATAAGAACGTTTTATGGTTTATTTTAACTGGGTCACGCACCCCTTCCCTCTCAACGAATTTTGCGTGACATGTAAGTCTTGTTTTGTTTACATTTTATCAGATATCATTTATTACGACTGAATTTACAACTGAATTTAAACACGTTTGTAAATGCCCCTATGGCATAGGAGTTCGTTTTAGTGCTTTTGATTTAGTTTAGTCATTTTCAAGTAGTCCTTAAAGTCACACTAGGTGACTTGTCACGCGTTCCCAGACATCATGCGTATTGCGTTAGACATCTATTGTGCAATTCAATGAAAAGGGATCCTTTGATTAGTTTTGCAAGCACTCGTGCTAAGAAGGAAAAGAAATTATCTGAATTGTCTGTTAGTCATAACGAAGGAAGGAAAAGTTCTATTGATGTCAACTCTCGCCAGACCCGGCAATAATGTAAGTCTAATTCACCTGGAATATTTCTTTGGCTTTTTTCTTTTCTCTAATTTCGTAAATTAAATGTTTCAGTTTCACGATACGATACAACATTAAAGAAGGCGTTCCAAAGAAGTAGTGCGAATTGTGTTGTGTTTATCCGTGGATTTCGTGCGGTCCAGCTAGCGGTGGACAAGCGCCGCTATAAGGTTTTATAAGCATTTCTGTAAAACTAGCGACAACACAAAGAAAAATTCAATCACAAATTGATATCAACATAAATTCCCATCGAAAAATGTAATTTCTTTTCCGGTGAAGACCAAATGCCAGTGGCTTGACTCGGCTATTTTGAAAACAAGAACGTGATTACGGGCACGGCGAAATCACGAGGTCGCATGTGAACCAATCAGACCAGTGAAAGTCCTCCCGCTGGATACGGGAAACTTAAAAAAAAACAAGGCAATTTGTGACTACAAAAAGCGGGACGAAAGCTAAAAATGGAAACAAAAACCTTACCGAAACCTTGACTCATGCCGCTATGCGCATGAGTAAAAATGCATAAAGAATGCATGTTAGCCCACATAAACTCCTGTAAGTTAAACATTAACTTACAGGAGATAAAAACAAGTCCCTGAACCTTTTTGCCAGGATTTTAGGAGATATGTAATAGTAATTGGACTGAGTGGAGTACAATTCAGGGAGTAATCGGGCGAGTAATTTCAAATCGGCCGAGCGCGTAGCGCGAGGACGATTTAAAATTACGAGCACGATTACTCCCTGAATTGTACGACACGAAGTTCAATTACTAATTAATCGCATCAATAACCAAATTCGAGATTAAGAAGCTATGTCGACTATTTTGTACTAAAAACGTCTTGGATATTTTCTGTCAGTTTGAAAGTGGAAGGAAACAGCAAAAACGAGCCATCCAAATGCAACTGATTGAAGCGCGCGCAACGTAAGTGTCCAATTTTAGCTATCCAATTACAACTTTTTGTAATTGGACAGCTGTAATTGGACACCCACGTGACCGCGCGCCAATTACGTGAGAAATAAGCGCGCGGATGACCAATCACAATCGAGAATTTTGTTATTGATACGATTAGAACTGAAAACGGACGCCATATAATAGTTCTAGAAAGGCGAATTTCAAGCTACCTTACCCCAAAAATAGACAATATTAAATGAAACACAGGAGACTATCACTTTAAAGGAATCTTACAGCCATGCTCCGTCACGCGTGACCAGTATTTTTGAAAATTGAATGGAGTTTTCAAGATTACGCGTCGGTTTTGAAAATTCATTCCAAGATTCGGAATTCTCGTGAGAATTTTACCGCATTTTCGGAAACAAAGAGCAACAAAACATCATTTTGTTTGAAATGTTACATATCCGAACAATATTAGGTTTTTTATGCGTGCAGCGAAGTTATTTTCCGTTAATTCGTGACTTTCAAAGTGTTTTCCACAGAGATCTTCAAGGTTTCATTCAAATCTCGGACGTTACAAAGAAATATTCAAATGTTCATTTCATTCTCTAGATTACTGGTCACGCGTGACGGAGCATGGCTGTAAAGTGGCGAATGAAAAAGTAAATAAAGTCTTAAAGTGGCCACTTAAATAAATCTTACTGTGGCCGCTTTAATAAATCTTACAGTGGCCACTAAAACTAATGTTCCAGTGGCCATTCTAAAGAACCGTAGAGTGGCCACTTGATAAAAAATTATATTTATGGCGTGAGGTTACGTAGGCCACTTTTAATGACCTGTACTTTTGTTATTTTTTTTAAAGTTAATTTTACAAAGGGGACTTTGCCCATATGCTGCCATTGATCCAATTACATTAATTACATTAATTACTGGAGTCAGAGAGTCAGAGTCTAAAATAATTTTAACGGCTTTTCTTGATTGACGTCCACTAAAACTCAACTTTATCCGACTGTTTTAAAGGCGGTGGGTCGCGTGTTAATGGTAACCGCTGTAATGTAAAAGTAGACTTGCCACAAGTCGACAATCGCTTTTTCAGTCGAGTTTTATAAGCGATAAATTTGCGCGAGGAATTTAAGTCGCGAAAGACGACTTGTTTCACTTGCAACAATTTAAGGTCGCGGGGGATACCTGGTCATGAATAAATTCATAAGGCAAAATTTTAGCAGGGGTGTCACTTTGAAAAACGTTATATCGTGAACGTTTGAAAGCCAATTTCGCTAAAATTTAACAGAGATATTGGCGAATAATGGAAGTGCATAAGGATTGTTTTTTATTGAAGGGATCGCGCTTTGCGGCAATGCGGTAAGCCACGAAAGTTATTTTTTTTAAACGTGGTTTTGTGTCCAAGTTTGCTCCTCAAGAAGGTCCGAGAAGAACACAAAGCAAGTTGATTTCACCACTCACTGATCCGTCAAAACGTCTTCTGTGTCATATCTGACTCCGATTTTTTGATTTCAACTTTAATTAAAAATTAATAGCTTTTAAAGGAGTAAAATTGTCCACGTTAGAATTTGAAGCCTCATATCTTCCCTTTGAAAGCCTAATTAAAAATTTTGAGTCAGATATGACAATCTACAATACACCTAGTTTATCTCCCTGCAGTGTCAACTCATGAAATTCTCTATCCGCGCTGGACACAAAATTGCTTGTTTTTACGCTTCCGAAGGCTTTCCGAGCAAACACGAATGCAAAAAATATATATTTATGGTAATTTTCCTAATTTTAATCCACGGGCTATTGTTAACACTTCATGCAGAAAGAACAATGCGTTGAAAAATGGTGTATTTTATCAGACAGCCTTTTGCACGTGCAATTATTGATGCAGAGCCTGTTCGTGAATATTTCGCGCATTTTCGGTATCATCCGTCGCACTTCGTGCATACTCTTTCCATAAATGCATACTGATGAGCGGAACCTGTCCCCCTAGACCTTAAATCAGACGCGTAGTTTTTGGCGAGAAAAAATGATTGGCACGTCGCAAATTACACGCGTTTCGCGCGTGGTCATCGCGAACTCGAATGGATTCGGACGGGAGTTCAACTACTACATAAACCTTTTGTAAAGTTGTTCTCTCGCCAAGATCAAGAGAATCAGTAATTTGTATCCTATGTGGAGAAGAAATCCAAAACTCGGGTAACCACCGGAAGCTGATTTCATTCGCCGACCCGACCGAAAAAGAAAACAGAGCGTAGAAAAAGTGCTTGGTTCAATACTTGTCAGACTGACTTTGTCAAGACAGCAGTAACCTTGTAACGTCAAGACTGCAACTCTGGCGAAGAAAATAGAGTCAGCGAGATAAATTAAATTTCAACGCCGTCAAAGTTCTCTTGGCTGAAAAGCGAGGACACTGACAGAAACTGATCACCATACAAACAATACAAGACATTTTGGCTATTTTTTTGCAAATAAAACACAAAATGATCACCCAAAAATCCATGTTTGTTAATTATTTCAGATCTGATGTTCAGGTATGAAAACCAAACAGCACTTTCAGCAATGGCGGCACTTAGATTTTTTTAAATTTGACGACTGGGCTTATTTTTCAATTTTAGCAATTCTCAAAAAGGATACTACGCGGACCGTCTGCGCAGTAGACTTAGAGTGCAAAAAAACCTTTAAAAGAAAACTTTTTTCTCAGTCTAGAATGGCTAGAATGACTAATTTCCGAATAAAATACTACACCTGGTTGCGTATCGAAAATTGCCCAAGAAACTGATTTGGAAATCAAAATTGCAAAAAATGCACAGACATCTTTGTGTAAGGCGACACGAATGAAGTTAGAACTACTTATGAAATGCGCGCAAGTCTTATTTTGTTTTATGCATAAAATCGCTTTTCATCCTATGTAATAAACGAACAAACACATAAAAAAGGTCAGTAAAAACGCGCGTACCGCGCATCGAAGAACTGTCCTCGCAAGCAAAAGGCGAAATTCATGAATCTGGGCACGTTTTATAAACATTTCTCAAAAACTAACGAAAACACAAAGAAAACGTCAATCACAAATTGATATTAACATAAATTCCCATCGAAAAATGTAATTTATTTTACTGTAATGTTCCTCGGCTGCTTGAAAATTCTTTAAAACCCCGCTTCTTCGGTTCTGATATCACCCCGCATTGACATAAGCTTAAACATACGAAGTTCCTCGAAGCAAACTTTCATCGCTTGAAGCCCTTCTTTTTCCATTATAGTGCCAACTGAGTATTCTTGAAAACGTTTTATTTACATTTTAAATATTTTAAATGTGTGTTATTACTCCGATAATTCGAAACTATGGTTTTGAAAACCAAGTACATGGCGAGCGCGGCAACCATTTTGTGTAAAATTTGATATTCTTGTCCGAGTAAGATCAATTTTTCAGCGTGTTGACCACGCGCGAGCCAGTCACCGGTGGTAAAATCTACCGGTAAATTTCCCGCGCTGCAAGTGGGAAAAGTCCCTTCCAACGAAGAAACTAACTTATTGAAAATTAGTATTTGAATCGAAGGGACTTTGAGAAAGTCTAATGTAAAAGGTATACCCATCATGAAAACCAAAGACATTTTGAAAA
This sequence comes from Cladopsammia gracilis, assembly GCA_022457155.1. Lineage (NCBI taxonomy): Eukaryota > Metazoa > Cnidaria > Anthozoa > Scleractinia > Dendrophylliidae > Cladopsammia > Cladopsammia gracilis. The sequence goes on along the minus strand of JAJGOT010000295.1, from coordinate 462,791 downwards.
TAAACATTTCAAAAGGTATCAAAACCGCATTTTTAACCGGTAACAGGTACAAGGAGCATCCCCATCACTTTCATGTGAGTGTTCCGGGAACCTTTCAAGTAAAGATATTTCTTGAAAACGATATCAAACAAACTGCATTCCATTCATTCAAACCATGTACACTTATCTTACCAACTCTATCCACTGCTGTTTTCAGAAGGTCTTCGTATTCAACCCTTCGTTTAGGTAGATTCTCATAAGCATCTTGTACTGATTCCGCATCCACCACCAACACACCGTACTTGAGCCAGTTTCTCTCCAAGTACTGCTTAATTTCAGCAGGTGGAAGGTTTTTAACTGGAGGTTCCTTTTTAAGTTTTAAATCAGGACCAATTTTTTTAATTTCTTGCATCACAGCTTTGATGGACCCCTCTGATACACTACAGCCAAGAATTACCAAGTCTGGATAAAAAAATATATGAAAGATATTCATCAAATTATATGTTCTTATAATATTTAGTATTATCTATATTTATTTATTTATTTATTTATTTATTTATAATTCTTATCGAAAATATTATCTCTTTAACCTACTATGTAAATCCGAAGCGATTTTAAATAAAGATGAGCATGTTTGTATGCATTTATGTATATGACATTACGTAGTTCATCAAATGACTATTCGCACTGCATATATTACGAACAACGCTATAAAATCTACCACCATGAATAAATTACCCCATTGCTGCTCAACTACAGAAGCGGTATACGACGTTGAACAGTACGCGAGATTATAACCACAGTTCTACTTAAGAAGATACGTCGAGTGAAAGGTTCTGAAATGGCCGCAGAGCAACGACCGCGAGATGTGCAATATCCTCAGGCAGTCGAACCTCAAGCCCAACCAGCGCCGCTGGTAGTAGCGCCAAACCAGCCGCCTCCGGCTGAGCGACAGGAGCAACCTCAGCCTGCAGGACGAGTAGAAGGGGAAAGAGAGGGAAACGTCGAACTAGAGGTAATTTAAGACACGTGGAATTTACATTTTCTCATTCTGTTAGTTGTTTACATAGTCGTTAAAATTCGTGTTTCTGACCGAGAAGAACTCGTTTCACTGCGCTTGTTTAGTCCTGGTTTGCTGTGCTGCATTCAGTCATTGTTTGGAGAGTTAAAATGTTGTATTCTTATCCTTCGCGGTTGTTTCGTTAACTTTATCCTCGTATAAGTTTTGTCTCCTCGTTCGTTATCGTCGATACATTATGTTAATACATTTATAATTATGGAATATTCTCCAGGTTGTATTCAGTAGTTTTAAAGGTCGGCGTAGTGGTATTTATTTATATTCCTGTCGTTTCATTTAGATTCGAGTAGGCGTTTAGCCCACTCAGTATTTATTCCGATAAATTAAGTGTGGTCGCGGTCGACCAATAAGTTAAGTGTGGTCGCGGTCGACCAATAAATTAAGTGTGGTCGCGGTCGACCAATGATTAAGCGTGGTCGCGGTCGATCGATAAATTAAGTGTTGTCGTGGTCGACTAATAACTTGAGTGTGGTCGCGCTCGACTAATAAATTAAGTGTGGTCGCGGTCGACTAATACGTTAAGTGTGGTCGCTGTCGACTGAATGTAAGGGTGGTCGCGGTCGACCAATAAATTAAGTGTGGTCGCGGTCGACCAATAAATTGAGTGTGGTCGCGGTCGACCAATAAATTAAGTGTGGTCGCGGTCGACCAGTAGATTAAGTGTGGTCGCGGTCGACCAATGGATTAAGTGTGGTCGCGGTCGACCAATAAAGTCTGGTCGCTGTCGACCGAATGTAATTAGGGTCGCGGTCGACCAATAAATTAAGTATGGTCGCGGTCGACCAATAAATTAAGTGTGGTCGTGGTCGACTACTGACATCAAATGTGGTCGCTGTCGACCGAATGTAAGTATGGTCGCGGTCGACCGAATGTAAGTGTGGTCGCGGTCGACTAATACATTAAGTGTGGTCGCGGTCGACCAATAAAAGTGTCGTCGCGGTCGACCAGTAAAAGTGTGGTCGGGGTCGACCACGAACAATTGACAGGGCCCGAGTGGACTGAGAGAACTGTATGGCAAGTGTCTTAGTGCGCATTTTGTGTTTTGTAGAACCTGAAGAGAGAGCTCCAAACTTTGAAAAAGAGTATGGAGGATATGACAAAACCTACGGTGGCGACGCTAAGGAAGAAGGCTATGGATTACACGCACAGGCCGCTGACTGATTTCAATAAATTTGAAGCCCTGGAGATGCTGGAAAATTTGGAACATGGGGCAAGAGACAGCCGGGATGAGAAGGCAGAGTACTACCGTGTCGCCTGCCAGACGGCGAGAATAAAGATTGATTACCCCAAGGAACATTTCAGGTCCCTTTTGTCACGCCTCCTGGGGGACAAGGATCACCAGACGGTATTTGAGGCGGTCGCGAAGGTGGAGAAATCCATGGCCAAATGGCGAGGTTCCGGCGAGCAATGGCGAGGCCCCGGTGGGCAATGGCGAGGCTCCGGCGACCGCATGAGTACACCCTACGGCGGGTGGCCCAGGAGGAATGGACCGGGCCCCAGGTGTTACTACTGTGATAGGGTGGGCCACATCGCGGCTAATTGCTTTAATAAGAGGAGAGATCAGCGCCCGGGCCCTTATCGCCGGTACCAGCCGACGAAAAATGAGGCTCCAAAAGACCAATAGGGAGCGCACAACGATGGGATTGGGACATAGCGTCTATTTCTAAATGATAATAATGTTTAGACGATCATGTAGTGCCGTAACATATTTAAGAGAATTAAATAATCTAGGACCGACTGAATACTCCTGTGTGATAATAGCATGTGTGGATCTAATAAAGGAGGAAGCCCTCAGTGATTGTGCAAACTGATATATGTTGTATTTTGTATGATTTTACCCCCACGCTTTACTTGTCATGGGAATCAGGGGGAAAGAGGCTCGAGGAGCTCTCTAGATTGCCTGGTACGTTGTCATGGCAATAAATAATTTCGGTTTTGTTCATTAATTTATGAGCTTCACATAATAACGCTCTGCGCAGCCACGGGGAGATGGGAGTTTTGAAAACTGGCTTCAAAACAGCCTCCCGGTCATACTGGGTCGGAACTGCCGTCTCTCCGCTGGTTTGCACGGGACTTCTTTGTTTCTCGTTAAATTATTCATCTTCGTTCTATTGCTATCGTTTATTGTAGGCAATATACTGGTGTTGGGAAAAGGATAAGGATTTCGATATGGTTGTCATAAACGAGGGAACCAAGAGAAATGACATACGTTGGGTGAATTTCATGGGAGATCCCGTGCCAACCAGTGGAGAGACGGTGGTAAAAAGGGAGCTGGAGAAAACGGCCCTTTTAGTGGGAAAAGGGGAACTAATAGGAGAAGTGGACCAATTGGTCTTCAGAGACCCCAATAGCTTTGTCGCGGGCGAATTACACGAACATGCGGCACAATGGGCGAATATTGCTGCAACAGCGCCGATCGAAAACCGTGTCGAGGTATTAGAATGGATCGAGAGAAAGGTATCGATTTTCTCCTTTTTTCAACACTTTAAAGGAACTTTCAAAGGAGAGAACTATGATTCGGACTGCCCACCTAGTAGGTCATTTCGCAATAATGTCTCGTGCAAATCGTTTGGTGAGTTTATTCGGAAAACTCTCCTGGCTCGTCTAAAGACTGGGGCCATATCGTTACTGGGGAAAGTTGGGCAAACAGAGGCCCCGCATATCGTGCTACCGCTGACCGTCGAGCCCACAAAGCCTCGACTGTGTCAGGACGCGCGATACTTGAATTTGTGGATGCAAGACAAACCTTTCTCTTTGGATAAAATCACGGATCTGCCCCGGTACGTTCCGAAGGACTCCTTCCAGACTGTGCTGGACGACAAATCCGGCTACGATCATCTCCTCCTAACTGAAGATAGTCGCACTTATTTTGGCATTCAGTGGGGCGGATGGTATTTTGTTTATAACACACTTCCATTTGGGTGGAAAATTTCTCCTTATATTTATCATTCCACGGGCTTAATGGCGTCTAACTACTTTCGGTCCCTCGGAATACCATGTTCCCTTTATATTGACGACCGGCATAATGGTGAGCTCCAAGTACCATTAGACGGTGGCGCGTACGCGGGCCTGGAAAGTTCTGAACAGAGGCATTTCGCCGCGGCCAAGTCAGCAATCTTTCTAGTGGCCTTTTATCTGGTTCGGCTAGGCTATTTTTTAGGTCTGGCAAAGTCCACGTTGATTCCCCAAAAGATCGTCTCATACCTGGGTTTTCTCGTGGACTCTAGTAGAGAAGTATTCCATTTGAAGGCAGACAAACAGAGGAAGTTTGTTGAATTGATAAAAGCTATTTTGGCAAGTTGCTGGGTCCTGGTTAAGACTCTGCAGCGGATAACGGGAAAATGCGTCTCGTTTTCACTGGTGGTGCCCGGAGCAAGGCTGTTCACAAGGGAAATGAATGCGGCAATTTCGATTGGTCTGCGTAAAATGAAACCGGGAGGAGATTGCGCACTGGTTATTCCTTGAACAGTGGGATCAACCCATAGGGTGGCGAGAGGAGAGGCATTTACAAGTGAAGCTCGCATCAGATGCCTCTCAGTCTGGTTGGGGTGGGGTCATCCTATCACCGTTTACACAAGAAGCGTCTGACTATTGGACAGAAGAGGAGGTGGGTCTGGATACCTCGACTAAGGAGGCCCTAGCAGTTGACCATGTGCTGCGCGCATTTACTAATCATGTAACTAATGCGCGAGTTGACATAATGGTTGACAACCAAGCCGTAGTACATGTTTGGAATCACCAAGGGGGTCGCAGTCTTTCATTAAACAAGGCAATTAAAAAACTGTTCTTTACTACAACAGAACTGAATATATTACTGCGTTTGTCGTATGTTTCCACCCATTTGAATCCAGCTGACTCCCCCTCGCGAAGATTATCGCACCTTGATGTGAAACTAGCTCCCCGGGTATGGCGCATGGTACAACAGCAATTTGGAGGTCCCGATGGCCACTCCTGCGATTTCATGGCCCTAGATTCCAATGCCATGACTGACAAGACAGGCACGCCTTTGCCACACTTCACGCCATACCCTTCTCCAGGATCATTGGGTGTTAATGTGTTTGCACAAGATCTTACGCGGTTTCCGTCGGTGATGCAGAACCCGTACGTGTTTCCCCCGAGTGAACTGGTAGGCCCGGTTTGGAGGTATCTCAGGTCCTGTGGGCAGCCCTGCACGATGGTGGTGATTGATAGCTACCCCAGACAATTCTGGTGGCCTTTGTTAGAGGGATCTGCACAGAGGAGAAGCCGGCTTGTGAGGCGTAGCGACGCAGCTACTTTACTCTACCCCTCAAAGGAGGGTTGGCTCCCTGGAACGTCGGCCCGAGGGGACATTTGGGCCTTCCGCGTGGTATTTTAGAGAACTGTAATATAATGATTATGAGACATCGGGCGATACGAGAAACATGATTTTCTATGTCGTATAGAATAGGAGCTGCTCAGAACTGAATTACTTACTAATAAAACCTGATATAATCGTGATAACCGTTTCTTTGTTTGTGTCATAGGATCTACCGATAATAGCCAAGTTGTTTACCCCTTCCGTTAGGTGCCCAGTATGCGCTCATGCCAATGATCAGGATTTTCGTTATTGCCAGCGATGTGGCTACAATAGACGAGTTCGGTTCCCTAGCGCGGCGAAGAAGAAGGATATAAATCTCGAACGAATTGAACAGAGGTTGCAGCAATTATGGAATTTTGACCGTGCGACGAGTTATACTAAGCAAAAGGACTCTTTGAAACAGGAATTAGAGGCTTTTCTGTCGGCGCTCCCAGGCTACGTTACCTTGGAAACCGTAACACCCCGGGATATATGTCGCTTTCTTGTCTACAAAGACAAGGATGGGAAGACCCAGGTGCACCGCAACGCTTGTGAATTTCTGGGGAAAAGAGGGAGGTTTCACTGTGGGTGCCCGACACATCTTTCTTACAAAACGGTGGACTCCTATATAGGAAAACTAAGGGCGATATTCCACGCGATGGGAAGAGATGGGGATTGGGACAAACGTTTATGTTTAGGTAATCCGGCGGCTGACAAATCAGTTAAAGATTACTTGAAATTAGTCTCCGCTGAACAACTGCAGGCACGGATAACCCCCAAGCAGGCGACGCCATTTTTTGTAGATAAACTGGCACAACTGTCTGTGTATTTGGAAACGAAGCTACAAGAGACAGACAGGGCGAGGGTCATTGATCGCTTTGTCCTAGCCCGCGATCAAGCTTACTTCAAGCTGGCATTTTTTAGCGGGGACAGACCGGGAGATCTGGGGCAAGTGAAGGTCCCAGAAATTTTGCGGTTCCCGAATAATGATGGCTTCTTATTCAATCACATTTGGGGCAAGACTCTTCGAGATGGCGATCAAAACGTTTTTGGAGTCAGACGGAACCCACAGAAGGAGATATGTCCGATAAGGGGGATTGAGCGCTATCTGGAGATAGCTAGGGAGATACGCATTGACCTTACGCGGGGCTACCTCTTCCGTCCTATCACGCCTGACCTTGGCGTCCGAGATGGGCCCCTATCCTCGTCCGCAGCTGAGGCGCGCTTAAAAGTCTACCTAACGGACATGAAAGCTGATGACGGGGAAACGTTGCATGGTTTCAGGGCGGGGTGCGCAATCACCCTCGCATTGACTGGATCGGATCTCGCCGAAATCATGGACCATGTAGGCTGGTCAAACAGACACACGGCGCTTTACTATATGCAACTGGCAAAGGTCCTGAATCCCGCCGGAGCGTCGGCGAGGCTCGCTTCAGGGTCTCACGAGGGGCCGGTCAATGCCTGGCAGGATATCAACGAACTCAAACGTTTCGTCTGCGCCTTTCCACCGGTGCAAGCCCAAGGACATAAAAGGGGACGGGAAGATGCGGCTTGTTACAGTAACGGTTAAATTAACGAGTGAGTCACGATTTAGGTTTGGGGGATTTTGTGTGAGGAGTAAGGGGGAATTGGCGTCTGGGCTTATACCGCGGAATAGCCTGGGAGGACGCTAGGGGATTATATTTGGCCCGAGCTGCAACCGATGGCTCCCTTGGCGGAATATCTTTAGGTATGGGAGAGGAAGCCATCGGTTGGTTGTAGTTTATAATAGTAACAAGACTATATAGGCCAAGAGCCGAATTTATTCCCCAATCTCAATGCGATGTGACAATGGATGCGGTGCAGAATAGGTTACTATTCGCACTGCATATATTACGAACAACGCTATAAAATCTACCACCATTAATAAATTACCCCATTGCTGCTCAACTACAGAAGCGGAGGGAGTGTTGTAATGGAGCGATGTGACAAACATCATCGGACCTAGGACGGCAGTAGGACAGGGACGGGTATGTCAAGCGCCCTCCCACCCTCCCAATCTGAATCGCACTGTGACCATTGTCAGGTCGCCGAATTTATTCCCCAATCTCAATGCGATGTGACAATGGATGCGGTGCAGAATAGGTTACTATTTTCATTGCTATGTTTGCGCCGTAATGGCCTCACGCGCTACATAAATTAGCATATTTCCCCTCCTGAGACCGTTCTAATGCCTTTGGGTATTTCGCTTAGTATTTATACGCCCTCCCGACTTGAGATCGTTCTCATTTTGCGTTCATGCCCCGAGAGGTCTCTTCAGAGGTGTCCTTTTTTGCTTTTCTCACTCGAACGTTTCCGTCGCTGAGCACTTCACCTTCATGGCCGAAGTTCCTGCAGCTTTTCCTACGGACGTTTTAGAACCGCTCGCCCTGTTGTTCGCGTCGCAACCGAAGCTCCTGCTGCCGGTGTTGCTGCTGGTGCCGCTGGCGAAAACCCCGCTCCACCCGCCGAAGAATTTTCCTGGACGTTGATCGTCTTTTAGTCTGTTTTCTAGGCGTGTGTCGCCCCCTGGTTAGCTTTCATAGCGTGCGTCGCATTAAGTTAGTTTTTTACGACGAGTGTCGTCTTTAAGTTTGTTTCTAGGCGTGTGTCGCCTTCAAGTTCAGTGTTTTTATGGCGTGTATCGCCTTCAAGTTTGTTTACTGGCGTGTGTCGCCTTCAACTTAGCTTTCACGGCGTGTGTCGCCTTCAAGTTCAGTGTTTCTATGGCGTGTGTCGCCGTCAAGTTTGTTTATTGGCGTGTGTCGCCTTCGAGTTAGCTTTCACGGCGTGTGTCGCCTTCAAGTTCAGTGTTTTTGTAGCGTGTGTCGCCTTCAAGTTTGTTTACTGGCGTGTGTCGCCTTCAAGTTAGCTTTCACGGCGTGTGTCGCCTTCAAGTTCAGTGTTTTTATGGCGTGTGTCGCCTTCAAGATTGTTTACTGGCGTGTGTCGCCTTCAAGTTAGCTTTCACGGCGTGTGTCGCCTTCAAGTTCAGTGTTTATATGGTGTGTGTCGCCTTCAAGTTTGTTTATTGGCGTGTGTCGCCTTCGAGTTAGCTTTCGCGGCGTGTGTCGCCTTCAAGTTCAGTGTTTTTATGGCGTGTGTCGCCTTCAAGTTTGTTTTTATTGGCGTGTGTCGCCTTCAAGTTAGCTTTCACGGCGTGTGTCGCCTTCAAGTTCATTGTTTTTATGGCGTGTATCGCCTTCAAGTTTGTTTACTGTTTACGCCTTCGAGTTAGCTTTCACGGCGTGTGTCGCCTTCAAGTTTAGTGTTTTTATGCCGTGTGGCGTCTTCAAGTCTGTTTAATAGCGTGTGTCGCCTAAAGATAGTTATCTTGGCGTATGTCACCTACAAATTTGTTCTCATTGCGTTTGTCGTTTGTCGCCTTTTAGTTTGTTTTCACGGCGTGTGTTGCCTTCAAGCTTTTCGCTTGTGTTGTCTTTCAAGTCAATTTTCAAGCGTATGTCGCCTTTCAAGTAAGACCGTGGCGTGTGTTACCTAGTTTGTTTTCATAGCGAATGTCTATTCTGTGTGTCTTGCTTTCGGTTGCCTTTTGATGTCGTGCGTCTACCTTCAACTCAGTTTTCGTAATGTGCCGCCTTTTGTGATTGTTTGTGTGATTTTTTCTTGCCGCGTCCCCAAGGACGCATCGCTTGTCAAGCTAGGTGTTTCGGCGTCACTGTTTATTGCAAATCAGACTTATTTTGCATCTCACCTACGTTTCGCAATTTTCGGATCGCGCCGCCTTTAGCCGACTTAGCCATTTGTCTTCGTATGTCTCATTTTGCGGTTATGTTCATGGCGCAAGATTTTCCTTTCGCTGTACGTTTAACTTTCGGCCGTTTGTTATTGTTTGTATTACATTTCTCGCAATGTATTGAACCCTTTATAAAATTTTGTTCGGTTTCACGACCTGTTGTTTGTTGTCTAGAACACTCGTTTATATTCTTTCTGTTATATTTTTCTCGCACGTCACACGCTGTTGGGCCTTGTCACATGTCATTGTGGCTAGCACGTAATTCTCTTAGTTTATAAATTTTTTAAATTTTCGTGCGTTTCTTCGCGCTGTTCGTTGTCGAGTAAATCTCCGTGCAAGTAAAAGAGTCTATTTTCTTTATAATAGTCGCTGATTTCTTAGGTCTTCTTAGCTGCCTTGACTGTTATTATTTACGTTCGCCGCAGCCAACCTGCTTTAATTGTCGCCAGAGGAGCCAAATTGCTCGATTTTGTCCGAAATATTATACTCCTGCAGTGTTTCTATTTTTTGCAATAGATATTTATGTTCTCGGCTGCAATCCATCGTCCCTTTTGTTTTGGGTTTTTCGCTATTAGGATACTTCTGCTACCAATTTGGTCGATCTGGGACGGGTCTTCTAAACAATACCCGATACTCTGTCTACGATGGGGTCCCTGGATCGGCCTGGTTGGTGGCTCCCCCTTTTCAGACTTATTTGTTTTCGTTTCACCTTGCTCGCTCTAGGCGTCCCCACAGCCGTTCTATCTCATGTTGAGAAATGCTCAAGAATCTGTTATATCTACTCCTATTTGGTGCAATTGGAAAGGGGAGCCCTCCGACTGGGCCGGTCCACTCCCGTCCATCCCGATGGTGGCTTCCGGGAAGGTTCACGCTTCACCAAACATTCTGCGGTTTAGTGACCCCTTGTTTTTCTTTCCGGATTTTTTCCATCGTAACATTCCAATGTGGTCTACGCTTCTTCATAATTCCCCCAAACGTTCAGAATTTCTTCGGTACTCGGAATTTGGCGTGGATGTAAGGATTTAAGGGTTCTTTCCAAGGTCAAGCTTATAGCTGGCCGCAGGTACGGTTGATAGCACGATTGGAAAGTTGCGCTCTATATTCAATTCCGTTGGACGATCAGGCGATTGGTCGGGACTACCCCGGTAACCCTGCAGCTCATCCGTCTGTAAAAGAATACCTGGCCTCAATTTCCGAGGAACAGGCAAAGGCAAGGGTCTCTACTCGTCAGGCCGTGCCACTTTTCCCCCAGTCTACAAATTTATTAGACTGTGTTCTTATCTTCGTAACCGAGCATTTTTACCATCTATATCCCCGCTGGAAAGGTACATCGTCAGTCGTGATATAGCTTTCTTCTGTCTAGATTTCTACTCCGGTGACAGAGCTTCTGATCCTGGTCGGATTTATATTAAGGAGGTTCTGCTACTCCCTGACAAGCAAGGTTTGTTGTTTCACCACAAGTGTGGTAAAACACTTCGCGGAAAAGACTCTAGTATTTTCGCTATTAAACCGTGTCCCCTTGACAGTATAGTCTCCCCCGTCGTAAATCTCACCACGTACGTCAAGTTGGCTGACCTTATGAACGTCAATCTTCGAGAACGCTTTCTGTTCCACGCTAACGCACCGAAAGGCGACGTATCCTCCAAACCTTTCCTCGGCTCAACTGTGGCTAACCGTCTGCGCCTCTATCTGTCGTCTCTTAATGTTGCTGAGGGCGAGACTATGCACAGCTCTAGGAGTGGCTGTTCTATAACCCTGTCCCTTCTTGGTGCGTCAGACGACCAGGTAGCCAGACGACCAGGTAGCCAGACGTGTTAGTTGGAAAAGCATTCAAACCGCACAATATTACTCTCAGGTTCCGAAAGTCACGGATCTGTCTCTTCCGGCTTCTCTTCTCGCTCAAGGATCAGTCAAAGGGAAGAATAACGTTTGTCATGCAGAATCGCTGAGGCTGAGTTCCGTGCCCGTAATAATCTCAAGGGTTTATCTCTCGCGTTTCCTTGATGTACTGACAATAAAACCTCACCTTTTCAGAGTTGAGCGTCTGAGATTGGGAGGAATATGGGTTTGTTTTCGGGGTATGTTCGCCTATCAGCGGCAATTTGTGCTTGGGTATGAAATTATTTTCGCCCCATGTCTTAGTACCCTCGCGTGTGCCATAGAGGTGCAGCATGACAATGAAAATTATTCTACTATTTTCATTGCTATGTTTGCGCCGTAATGGCCTCACGCGCTACATAAATTAGCACATTTCCCCTCCTGAGACCGTTCTAATGCCTTTGGGTATTTCGCTTAGTATTTATACGCCCTCCCGACTTGAGATCGTTCTCATTTTGCGTTCATGCCCCGAGAGGTCTCTTCAGAGGTGTCCTTTTTTGCCCCTCCCTCCTCCCCTCAGCGACGGAAACCTCCGCATGCTGCACTTTTTCGCATGCGCGGAAATTATTTTCGCCCCATGTCTTAGTACCCTCGCGTGTGCCATAGAGGTGCAGCATGACAATGAAAATTATTCTACAATTTAAAGTCTTCTGTCAGTCCTAGGAAAAAAAACAGCTATCCTTCTGTAATCCCCTGTGCCACGACTAATTGATAAATTTTATGATGTGACCCAGTATCTGATGACGTAGCAACACACATCACTGGTACTAGATAGTGGCGCTGTGATTCCCTTTTTATTCCAATATGTTGTTTCAAATCGCATGCTTTAACTTATAAAGAAGTATTTCAATCAATTAAACGGCAGGAGAATGTGGAACGAAATAAAAAAGATTCGGTTAAAATCACCTTTTCGTATACGCAGTTGTTGCAATTGAAAATTTGATTTCAAGTTGACTAAAAAATTAAAAATTCCATTCTAACCTTCTGTCTTTGTGCTCGACGGTCTCTTTTCCTTAGGCCTGGTACCCTGATCACTGATTCTATGTGCCCTACTTTCCACAGGAACGACTGGTTTGGTGCTATGAACTCGTTCTCCAGTATAAGGCCCTTCTGCTGGTAAGGAGAAGTAAGGCCTCGAAACCGCTTCTGGTTCTGAGCGACGTACAGGCGGAGGCGTTGTAGGTCTCGGTGGTAGCGGTCGTTTTGTTGGTGGCTGATATTCAAACTTCAGTCCTTTCTTGCTTGGATCAAGGAAATGCAACAGTGCTTTCTCGTGAATTTTTCTGTGTTCCTTGTCCCAAGAGAAAATGAAGCTCTTTCTTCCATCCATAAATTCTTCGCTGAACTGAGAGGAGATCTTTCTCCGCGCCCACCGTGAAATAAACTCTCTGTCTTCCTCATCTTCGTCCTTGTAGCTGTCATCCCCGCCGATAACGATGATAACTTTACCGCCTGCACGGGGAAAAAAATGGTAAATGTTCCGACTTCACAAATTTAAGAAATGAAGATCAGGATTTTTATTTTCAGACTTAGTATTCGTAATTTTGTAATTACTGATGAAGATGTGTTGTTTCAAACAAATTATTACAATGCAATGAATACTAGGGCCGAAAAAGGACACGGAGGCACGTTTTTGTACAGGGAGCAGTCTTTCTCATTCTATCAAATTTTCTGCCGAATGGCTATAATAAAAGAGCCATAAGAAAAATGCACACTCGACTGATGAAATCCGTGACCCACTTGAATCGCGAGAGCGAGAGTCCCCCTCATTTATTTCCCATGCAGTAAAAGCCCGCATATAAGAACCTGCATTTTTCCAAGTTAGCCTCAAAAGGGTCTTATATAACTGGTGTTTACTGGGAAATTAGGCTATTTAAGTTCTTTAACAGGTTCTTTATCTTTTCTTAAGATAAAAAATGTTTTTGTTGCTGGAAGAATATTGGTGCTGTCTATTGTTTATACAAAATAAGCATTTTGTCATGTCTAAATGACTGCAATCTAAACAAATACAAACCCTAATTTCTCATTTGATTTATGAATTCTAAGTTTTAAATGAATTCTATAAAATAAGAACCTGTTTCAAATTTTAGGCAGGTTCTTATGTAAAGGGTTTTTACTGTCCCTACTCATCACTTTTTTGCATAAATCAACGTTCGACTTGTGCCTCTGATATGAGGTGAAAAGATGGAGACTGATATTTTACCATTTATAAATAAAGTTTACATTACATTACATTTGCATTAGAAACAGCTTTCTGACTTGTTTTACGCTTACAAAGCGTGTTCAAAATTATCGTTTTCGTCTCATTTCTAGAGGTGCTTTGCCGGTTGACAGACAGGCTTAATTAATGCAAATTGTGTCACGAAATCACTTCCACCCACTATTTATGTATTTATGTCTTATTTATTTTATTTTGTTTTCATGTGATGGCAAGTTTGAATGGCCGAATTCATATAAGAAGACGGAAAACTCGTCACAGACGGAATTCCATCAGACAGAATACCGTCTGATGATATGAATTTAAGGACGGTAAATCGTCTTCATGAGACTGCTGCTCCGTGACCTTCTTCTTGGGCGCCATTTTTTTTAACCCAGAAACAGTTGCTGTCTTTCTAGTTCCAGTCTTTTCCTAGTGTATGCAAAAAAGTCGTCGTGACTTTCGCGTCTCATGAATTTAAGACAGTTTTCCGTCTAAGACGAGTTTCCCGTCTTATTTTTCCGTCGGTTTAGGCGGAAAAATAGACGGATAAATATGAGACGGGAAACTTGTCCTTCACCGGATTCATATCAGACGAGTTTTCCGTCTGAAGACGAGTTTCCCGTCCAAGACGGTTTTTCGTCTCTAATATGAATTCGGCCAATGATCTTCTATAAGCTCAACTTCCCCCTGTTTCACACGTCTTTGCTCGCTCGTTATTCAGACAAATAAATATGCAAGGTTAGTGTGTTCTGTCATGAAAACGAACGCCATACAGGCCATAAGTATAGCAATTATTCCACAACATCCAACCGTCATGACTGTACACTGTCAAGAAGTACGGGGAAGGTGGGGAGGGGGGGGGGGAAGGTGGGGAGGGGGGGGGGGGAAGGGGAGAAAAAGGGGAGGGGCGATGGATGAGAGTTGTCAGGGACTGAGACAGATTGATTCATGGATAAACATTTTCACTTTCTCTTGTACTTTTACTTCCGGCATGTAAATTTTGGCTCGATTTTGATCGAGACTTTCAGTAGCGTTCGCAAAAAATGTCCTAAATAACTCGTGCAAAGTGGTGCTATCTAGAAATCTAGACCTAAACGTGCCTAGAACCAGTTTAACTTTATACTTCTCACCTGTTTTCTGTAGCAAAGCTCTGTAGATCTTCGCGTATCCAATCCCAGCGTTCTCTTCGTTGATCGAGAGGCGAGATTCGTGTGCATGCACGACAAAAACTGCTACGTCCATATCAAGCCCCGGAATTTTTGTGCTGCTCCACTCGGCCATCTGCGAAAGAGTAAAGTTGTGAGGATCCGTGGTTAATTCGAATCCTGTGTCGTTAGCCGTGGTCAACCATTTTTCGACAGCATGGAGCTTGTATGTACGATCACAGTTAAAAAGATGAATCTTTTTCTGCTTCGACATCGTTTCTTTTCTCTTGAGAATCCTTTATACAGTCACCTGGCTTGAAATGTTGTTTTCGCCCGAGATTTAAAAGACTTGAATTCAAACACGCCTTCTGTCTTTACTCGAATCGACGGCCCAAATCAACTGCGCAATGTTTCCGAGAAACCCAAATACGTCACTATTCTGATTATTGACAGTCACGCAATACCACGCTGACCATGCGAACTCTGCTTATTAGACCTCAATGTATATAAATATAAAATGTGAACTGTTAAACATTTATTTTATAGTAATCAAAAGCTGTATTTATGCTGTTCACTTTGTAACGTCGACTAAAAAACAAAGTGGTCACATATAAGCATAAACAAGAAATGTCTTTGTTCGATATTTTTGTTATCGTTTTTCGGCCCGTGCACAACCACAACAGATGTTGAACTTTTGTGCGAGCAACTGACCAATAGAAATGTTGTCATTATTATTCATCAGTCACGCCGTGTAATCGATAAAACAAATGAAGTGTACGGTCAAGTGCAGTTCAACATAAATTGTAGCTCAGTCCTTTGTTATCGCCATTTAAGACTGAAAGGTTTCATAACAAGTACCTCGATTAACTATTTATAACCGGCACGTGATTACAATTCTGAGAAAACTCATAGAATTGAAAGGGAAAATTCCCTATTTGATGACAAAAGATAATTTGTTTCGCCATCCTTTCAGTTCGCAAGTCAGTTTTTTATTTTCTGTGAATAGGATACAGTTGAACGACCTTAGTCTTGAATATGGGGGTAAGTCTTTCGAAGTTGGCCAGTTTCAAGAATTAATAGATCATTGTTTTAACATTGTGGGATTGCCGGTTTCCTTGCCTATTTACATGTAAAATTCTACATTTTGACGCTGACTGGGTCTTTTATTGTAACATTTATTAGTGGTTCCATAACGAGCAACTTTTAAAGCAAGCTGGTTTCTTTTTGGTCAGGGATAGGGGTGCAAAGTTACAGTTTTGGCGGTTTACATGCCTAACGGAATGGTATATACACTCGGATAGCTTTTGTGCCGCCACGAACGATTTGCCAAATTGATGGTTCGTACTGGAGCAAATTTTGCTAAAACAAAAATCGCACAGCAAGTTCTGTGTAAGGAGACCAACTCTTATTTCGCTGTTAGAAAACACTGAACGAGAACCTGTCTGGTAAAAAATACGAATGTGTTCCTCATTTTCCCGGAAAAGGCAAACAAAGCATGACCTCTTCTCCGGTTTCAACTCTTTTAGTTTCGCAGGTTAATGCTAAAAACAAAGACCTCGAAATCTATAAAAGAAAAGAATCGCAGTTTTTGTCTCGGCAATAAACAGAGTATTTTATATGAAAGGGCAGTCTCACTTCCGATCACTTCCGGCTTGCATTTGGGCCTTTCACTTTCGAGTCATGATCAGAGGGGTGGGGTCGGGGGAATCATTTGTAAGTCACTTCCAGACTTGGTTTTAAATTTTGAGTCTGAAATTAAGGGGTTGGGAACGAGGGAATCACTTTTAGTCACTTCCAGGCTTGCGTTTTAATTTTGAGTCTAAATAAAGAGATTCGGGTCGAGGAAATCACTTGTAGTCACTTCCGCGCTTCGCTTTCACTATAGCGGGTTATAAAATAAGGGGGTGGGGATAGGGGGAATCACTTGTAGTCACTACCGGGCTAAGCGTTCACTTCTGTGTCTGAAATAAGGGGGTGGGGGTCGGGGAATCACTTGTTGTGACTACCGGGATTTGCTTTTACTTTTGAGACTGAAATAAGGGGGTGGGGGTCGGGGGAATCACTTGTTGTGACTACCGGGATTTGCTTTTACTTTTGAGACTGAAATAAGGGGGTGGGCGTCAAGAGAATCACTCATCGTGGTCACTTCCGGGTTTGAGTGTAAAAGAAAGGGGGGTGGGAGTTTAGCAGAGCTACTTATCTTTGAGATAAACAATTAAAATATTTTATCAGCACCATTAAAATTCAGTCATAATCAGAATCTGTGGTTTGAACTGATACCAGCTTCATTCTACACAGCATGGTATATTAGTCATGTCGATTACTTTCAGAGTAGTAGTTCTAGCCATCTTGACGATACACAGACAATACAACTGTTGTTTTTCCTTCAGAGCGGAGGTTCAAGGCCTGAAACTCACTACACGTACGTGGATAACAGTGAACAAGAAAGACGAGAGGCTTTAGAGATAGAACAGCGACGGCTGGAAAACGAACGAAAGAGAAAACAGTATGAAGAGGAGATGAGCATAGAAGAAGAAAAACGAATAGAAGAGGAGAGAAAATGCCAGGAGTACAAGGAACAGCGGCAGCGAGAAATAGCACAAGAAGAAGCGACTGAAAGAAAAGAGGAAGAAGAACGCTTGCGTTTGGAAACCGAACTGTGCCACCGCCGAGCTGAACTGTTCGACTACAAATTTGGCACCAAGACTTGACGATTTCCGGGGCTTGCTAATAGATGATGTAACCCAGCTTAGGATTGGCGTGTTTGGACCAACTGGATCGGGCAAAAGCTGTTTTATCAACACGTGTGAACGCACTGTAAGGAAAACAGAGAAGGGGTCCGCACCTGACAGCACCACAGGTCAAGAGGGAACCATCACTCTTCAAGACTACCTCCCCGAGATGTTCTTCCGCTTAGTAGATACACGTGGTTTCTTCAACTACAACGCTGACGAGACCGTGGAGTTTCAGAACATCCTGTATGGGAAACTTCAGCCAGGGATAACGTGATCCGCCCCCCTGAGGGTCAAGACAGTGCCCCAGGGATGGGCCTGCACCCGTGTCCTGCTTTTGCCAACCGACTACACGGAATCATCATTGTTGTAAAGGCAAATGACCGGCGGCTGACAGGGGGAGCTTTAAAAGATTACTTGAAACCAGTCCGGGATATTTTGCGCTCTACTGGTAATTATCGTAGATCAATGCGTAGATTAATTATTTTTGCAATCTTTCTATGACAGCCGAGGAATGGAAAGTATCATTTTACTGGTGTAAATCAATAATTCTTGGTGAAAATTGAACACCTTCTAAAATGAAAATACAGAGCGCGAGTTTTCGGGGGAGTGTGACGTAGAAGTTCTACATTTAAGGCATCGTTAACAGAGGCGTAGCCAGGACTTTTTCAGACGTACGCAATTTTCAAACACTCCCCCTACCAACCCCGCCCCCCCCCCCCCCCCGACCCTCAAGTCCCAAATCTTTCTCTTTTTCCGACTTTTTCAGGTACGCACGTGCGTACGGGTAGCTACGCCCCTGATTAAGTTATATGGTCTCAGGTACCCGAGACAACCCTCCTCCCGAGCTACTCCTGGCGACGACGGCTAACTTGCACTTATTTCTTTGAAAATTCAACTAACCGTTAATAATTATCATTATTATTATTAGCCCAGGGCACCCACTTACAACAGCTTTTGCTGAAGGGTTTACCCTGGTAAAATATGTTATTATTATTATTATTATTATTATTATTATTATTATTATTATTATTATTATTATTATTATTATTATTATTATACATGAGGTCGCGAACTCGTCTCGGGAAGCGAGATAACTCGGGGTGTGGGGGGAGGGAGTTATCTCGTCTCGGCAGCCGGTAAGGTAACCCTGGCACGTTTTAATATATGTGTATCATGTAAACACTTTGGCCCCCCTACCCGTCCCTAAAGCCCGCGTGTTCACTGGAGTCGCCAAACTTTCATATAAATGCTCGGTAAAGTTGTCTCGAGGGGAAGGGTTGACTCGGGTGCCCGAGACAACTTTCCTCCATATAAATGGGGCCTAACTGTAGGGCGTTTGTTCCTCCATCACAAAAGTGATGGGTTCGAATCCCTTTTGACGCCTGAGTATTTGTCAGGGTTCAGTCTTAGAAGCTGCGTCAAGTTCATGCACAACTGTGAAGTCTTTCGAATTGATTTTGAAGATTGTGACATGAAGAACTTATTTCAGTTTGATGGCAATAAGAAAAAAAGGTTGTTTTCGTTAAAAATTAGCAAATTGAAGTTTGCATCAAAGGCAACTAACTTTACTGTACAAAAGACGTTGAATGTGCTTTTTCGTCGTTTAATTAATGTTGTTGGAAATAAAAATGATCATCAGCAATAATGCAATGGCCAGCTGCAAGATTTATATTATTTTCCCTGGCAGGTGCAGAACTCTCTATAACTGTTACCGAATTTGAATGAATATGACACAACTCTGACGCTTTCAATTTATCTCCTTGCAATCCTATGCGCATCTTTTTATTTCTAACACTTTTTTTGTTTCCGAAAAAGGAATTGCCCCCATCACAGTTGTCACGCACCGTGACACACTGAAAACAAAAGAGGAGTGTGAAGACGCCCTGTACGAAGCTTCTGCGGCTACTGGAAGTTCACCCAGTCACACATTCTTTGTGGCCAACTACACAAAAGAGAGCAGCAAACGCAACCCGGAGACAGAGCGCATGACATTCGACATTCTACACTACGCGCTGTTGACAGCCGAGAAGGCAGTGAAGATTATAAAGCAGAAACAGAGAAACAAAGAGGAAGATGAGATGATGCGCGCGCTGGAGGGGACTAGTGTCAGCGGACAAGTTTCACCGGACTCTGAGGACGGTAACTAGTTTGCCAATAGCTAGATTAAAATTTATTGGTTTGTCCTTTCACAAAATCCCATTTAAATTACCGAGTTTACAAGCCGTTTTCATGCTATAATTTTTAGCTAATATTGAAATTCAATTACATTACTTTTCCCTGCCTCGAATAGCGTTTTTGCTAATTTGCAGAGGAACTGTACTTAAGTTTATATGTCTAATAAAGTTTTGTTTGTTGTTGTTGTTTGTTGTTAATTCAGTTGAGACTGAGTGCCACGCAGCAAAAAAACATTTTTGTGCTATTATTTTTAGCTAGTTATTACCGGCCTCAGCGAGCACTTTCACCAAATCTCATAAGTTCTCAAGCAAACACTGTATTTTGAATATAAGTGACAACAACTTCGTAAGTAAATACTTCCATCAACGAAATCTCATTTGAATCAGTTATTTCAAAGTTTGGTTAACTCTGGGCTGCAGAGAAATGTCGCATTTTTACGCTGTTATTTCTGATTAAAGTTACTCAGTTAGATAAAAATTGGCCGAAATTAAATTTTAACTAATAACTGAGATTCCAACACCTTCATCCAGACTCTCTCCTGGTAAGAACAGTTTTTTATTTATTTAGTCTACTTGACAGTGACACTTTCCCTTCTTGCGACCATGACGCGCAGTCAGCTGTTTTGGCGATAAGCTCCTAAATGTGAAGCACATTTTCTTTCGTTGTGTCATCGTCCAAAAAAAAATAAAACCAATGTGATCAAGTCAGGATCTTCATTTCTTCCCTTTACTGTTTCAGCTTCTGTGGAGGTTTTTCTTCGTCTTCTACAAAAGGATTACCTATGGAGTACAAACGGCTTGAAGGAGGTTTTGAAAAAGCTGTCTAAAGATGACGTCACAAGCGTCAAGCTGCTGGCCAGTTGCTGGAGTGATGTGCAGGCTCACTTTCCTTTGGGAATGAAGAGAATGGTGGAGAAGGAACTCAGAAGGAGGAACATGATCTTTTGAGATAGATAGCTTTTTTGATGATTAATTTTGTGTGAGTAAGTGATAAAATTTGTATATGTAAGTAGTGTAAAGTAGTGATGTAATTTTTGCGTAAGGCGATTGGTGTAAGTAAGTGGTGAGATCAATGTAATCTTTTTTAGTAATGTAATTAGTGTTAGTAAAGTGACGAAAATAAATAAAAATACTTTGGAAAATGTAAAAAAAAATAGACAAGAGCACGGATCTATGATTTCGAGGTCACAGGAAACCCAAACTTTTATAAAGTAGTGTGACAGTGTGCCAAAGTAGTGACACTTTATTTATATTATTTATTAACCGTGGCATTTTTGCTTCTCATGTAGAATAGAAGTAAAAAAGTGAAAGCAAGTAAAATTATTAGAATGTTTGTATTTATCATGATTGCATCTCCAATTTGATGTCATTTATATTCAGCATATTAATGCTTTCAGTTTTAAAAAATTGAAAGGTCTATCGAACAGAATGGTTATGTGATTCCAGGGTTTATATTAGGGACCGTTCATTATTTATGGGAGGGGGGGGATGGGTGAGAAAATGGGGGGACCTGAAATTTTAGCCACTGCAAAAGGGGGGGGGTCCTGGGGAAATTTTTTTGTTATGGAAGGGGGTCTTGAAATTTTAAACAGATGATGTCTTAAATGAAAAAGCGAAAACATAACTACAGTGTACCAATAAGAGCGGGACACCCCAAATTTCATTGCTGGGAGCCTTTGGGCTCTCTATGATTCTTCTAAAAGCACAGCCTTGCACAGTATTTTGGTGCAGTCATGGAGCATGATTTATAATTTTAATTTCTTTAATTATTTGGTACTGCCATAATTGTACATGACATTACTTAAAGTTTTAACCTACCATTTAACATACAGTATTACTGGATTGTAACAGTATTAAACTGAGGGTTTTAGTAATTGACGTTAAAAGTATTAATTAGTATTTGTAACCCTAGGCAAAGGAATTTTCCTTATATCTGCTACGTGGATGTTAAGTTGAAGAACTGTTAGTAGTATCTTGTAGTTATGCAGTTCGTCCTTTTGTCATCCTTGTAAGTGAGTCAACCCGTCCACGTGCACCACTCCCGGTTTCTGGGTTGCTCAGTAGCAGTGGTTTTGTATATTGCAATAAATCTTTATATAGCCCAACTATTTAAAAGTCTTAACTCTAGTTCTTCAAATGCACAGTGGATTACTTCGATAAAGAAAACCACACAAGAGTCAAAATGCCATAAGTTGTAATAACTATTTATTAATAAATTTACTGAAAATTATTCGAAACTTTTTTTCATTTCCTGTCCCATCGTACTCCAGACCCATCATATCCAGCCCATCATATCCCAAATTTACACCTATATGCTTAAAACTAAATATGATATCAGAAGCACAGTTTTTAATATCAAGACAGCAATACAATCTCCCCCAAATTTTCACATACTTTAGATCTGAAAACCAACACACTTAGCCACTACATCATCGTGCCCCCACAAAAATACGGTATGGATCGGCATACAATACAACTTTTGTTTTATAGAAATCAGATTAATGGTGGGGGGGGGGGGGGGGGTATTGAAATTCTTCCCCAACAGAACAGTGGGGACCTGAAAAACTCCAGATTCACTAAGGGGGGGGGGGGGGACATGAAAAAAAATGGAAAATTTGTTATTTTCTCACCCATCCCTCCCCCCCCCCCTTGTAGACGTATTTGCAGGGGATTAATAGAGACAAACTCGAGAATGTAGTAACGCAAACTTTATAACTCAAACAGTAAACGAGAAAGTGCTGACAAGACTCGACAACAACATTCGAAGGAACTCGGTTCGCTCGCTCCGTTCCATGTGCTCTGTCACGTGACATTGTTTATGTGTCCCATGATTCCACTACAGTCCACCCCTTCTTAAAGGGAGTAAATTTACGACAAAAGCTTACATGATGAATAAATTTAAAACAAAGTTAACAAGAAAATCTTAACAGTCTAAAATCCTCATGAGTCCACCCCTTCTTAAAAGGGATTTTAGTTTTCCGATACTAAAGTTGCAAACATGGCTTTGTCGAGTTTTAACAGATAAGTTCCTCCATGTGAACTGCCAGACATGGATAGATAAGGACATTTTGAAATCAGTCCTTTTAGCTTTCCGGAACGTTTCAAAATTTCTTGGGCATCTGGAATCTGCTGGTAAACCACTTTGCATGCCTCTGATGCATATGCCTTTGCACCTGGTAGACTGTTCAGATATTCTCCAAAAGAAAATGCTAACTTTGCCAGATCAGGATCAATCGCAGGACTCTTATGGGTGGGTAATTCAGGAGAGGTAACAGTCTTTGTGCTAGGTGGTTGGTCTTCATAATTTCTGAGATCATAAGCTGCTGCTTCTGATAGTTCATCTGGAACGACAATGATCTTTTCAATGTTTACCGTTTTTAGCTCATCCTGAGTGAATTTGTGTCGAAGTCGTAATAGATCCTGGCGACCATGGACATGGCCTATAACAGTGTAAGGACCATCAAATCGACGAATAAACCGTGTGGCTGATCCTTTTGGTTGTGAACTTGGAGGTGGTCTTCTAACATAAACTTGCTTTCCTTCAGCTATGTTAAGTTCCCTGGATGATTTATCATAATATTCTCTTTGAGTTCTCTTCATATCTGCTTTGATGCTGTTAAACTGTTTTTGTGCTTCACGCATACGAGACACAAGCTGCTCTGCATAGGTGCTTCTTGAGAGGCTTTCTACAGGTAAATCAAGAGTAATGACTTCAGGTGATGGTGCGTTGCAGTATGGATTACTGTTAGGGCGTGTGGTTTCTGGTATAGCATGACTTGACATTTGGCTGAGATCAAAGGGACCACTGAGAAATTTAACACCTTTGCCCTCAATCCAAAGCGGTTGGCGCACTACTTGGTATCCCATTAAAGCTGCAGAAAGGGTGACGCAGACTGTAACAAAGTTAAGACCACGGTGAAGGGTGTGTGAATGCTTGTGAATACCCAGTGGTGGTGCTCCGGTAAGAAGACATGTAACACTGACGTGTGGCTTTGGCACTGTTGGCTTACTTTCATGTGACAAGGACCCATTGGGTGCTGAGACGCTTGCGAAACCTTCAAGTGGATTGTCGAGAGAGCACTGGACCCGAAACTGCATACTTGGATGTCGAAAGGTGATGGATGGAACATAATGATCAACCAATGCTTGAGTCGCATGAAGGTGGTTCTCCCCAAAGAGTATTGGCCAGACAAGACCTGGAACTACGAGCATAGTGAAGATAGTTTCTGTTTTTGTTTCCCATGTGATGGGGATTTCCATGGTGGCAACTGCTTTAAGATTGGACTTTGGATCCGCAGCTGTAACAGAAATGGGTTCCTCTAGGGCACAATACTTGAGGTCAGGTCGTTTGGAGGCTACAAAATCAGCATGTACTTTGCTCACAAGAGATACAGAACAGCAGCTATCCAATGGCAAGGGCAGTTGTTCACCTGCAGATGTAACGGAGGTCCACAGAATGTTACGCTGATGTAACTGAGTTTCTGGCTTTGCTGAAGGTGCAGGGATGGTAACAGCAGGTAATCCAAATAAGGGAGTAGATGTCGATGGCTGATCAGATGTAACTGGAGGAGGTGGTCGTGAAGCTGAGGTTGAGATTTGGTTTTCCGATACCGCAGGAATAGAAGACGAAGATTTTTCCGTACACTGAGCTTCGAATTTTTCCAGACGAGTAGACAAGACTACGAGTTGCTGCCTGAGAGAATTTACCTCATCGGATGGAAGAGTGCTGCGAGATGTGCTTGGTGGGCGATTTTCAGAATGTATGATAGCTTTACAACCCCATTTATTACAGCGTTGACACTTGTGTTGTCGGCCATATGAGCATTTATTACCGTCTTCCTCGCAATTAGATTTGGGAAACCGATTGTAATTTTTGCAGATCTCAGGTTGTTTTGAAGTGTCTTTGCGGAATTTTGGACAGTACCTTGACAGATGATTGGTTTCTCCACAAGTGTAACAAGCCCTCTGCTGTCGTTGGGAGTTCTGATCTTGAGATTTCATGGCGGTTGAGGAAACAAACGCATTCGGTGGTGTTACTTTCCATTCATCGAGCGACTGATTGGCATTCGAGGAGGTGGGCGGAGTTTGAAATGACAACTCAACACGACGAGCCGCTTCGACAGTCTTATCGAGTGTTTCAAATTCTGATGCTTTCACAACGAGCTGCTGAGCAATACTAGGATTGACCTTAGAAATAAACTGTGAAATAACAAAGGTGGGACAATCTTTCGCAATCTTTTCGCCAAGTTTCTCCAGTTGATGCAGTAGTTTCTTGTATTTGAACGCAAATTGTTCCACTGACTCGCCACGCTCTTGTTGAATAGCGCTTAACTCGGCTGCTAATCGGCGGCACTTGTCTTCTTTCGATTCGCCGAATTCTGCACGTAATCTTTCGATGCAAATGTTAAGCTGGTCTTCTACCGCTTTTTCTGCGTAGCCCTCTGTAGTTTTGGCTATTGACAATACAGATCTTGGCCAGTCGCCAACACACTGTTGTTCCAGAAGCGATAAACGTGTTCCGGCGGGAAGATGAGATGTCTGCTGAGTGAATCGCTCGAGGAATTCGGAAATGTCGTCTTGTACCACGTTATCTCGACGAAATGATGGAAGTTGCATGGAAGGCATGCGAAGGCCTTGTTTATTATCGTGATTAGAGGCTGCAGGAACCGCTTCGGCCATGTCGCCGACTGTCTTAGTAACTTGAGAAACATTTGTAGTTAAGTCCTTTACAACGCTGACGAGTCCAGCCACGACGCCTTGTAGTTCTTCTATTGTTGTTGTCATGAGTTCGACGTAATTTGGGTTCTCCACCACTTGTAGACGTATTTGCAGGGGATTAATAGAGACAAACTCGAGAATGTAGTAACGCAAACTTTATAACTCAAACAGTAAACGAGAAAGTGCTGACAAGACTCGACAACAACATTCGAAGGAACTCGGTTCGCTCGCTCCGTTCCATGTGCTCTGTCACGTGACATTGTTTATGTGTCCCATGATTCCACTACACCCTTCCCCATAAATAATGAACGGTCCCTTAGTAACGTTTGCTGAATTCCCAGTTCACAATGACTTGTAATACATCTCCAACACAAACCCCCACCCACCCACCTACCCACCCGTATTTTGCAAGCTCGGTATCGAGCTTTTAGGTGATAGCTAGACTTGCCACAAGTCGACCTCGCGAGTTTCACAGTAAAGCGAGCGAAGCGAGCTTTTGAGGCCGCGAAGCGGTCGAGCGAGCGACGAAGTCGCGAGATCGGTCGACTTGTCTCGCTTGAAGGGTTTTCGCGCCAAAAATTGTTAACGCAACCGACCCCACTGTTTAATTTCAACCGCAAGTCACGTTTCATTTCACCTAATACCTTGTGATTGACAGTTCTGTCCCCAATTACCCCAAGGGCTACTCTCGGCTACTCTGATTGGTCTAAGCGCAGAGACCCGTTTATGGCGCCAGTCAAAGTGTGAAAAGTCCTTCGTCCGGCGGGCTATAAATGTAAGACGAAGGACTTTATTGAAAGTCTAGCAGGTCTAGGTGATGGCTTGAGAATGTTTTTCACAGTTTCGTGGCTTGACATGCAGTTTTCGCCCAAACGTCGAAAGACTTAAATTCAAACACACCTTCCGTTTTCCTCGAATTCAAAATCAGCTGCGCAATGTTTCCGAGAAACCCGATGTCACGTCACACTAATGGAACAACGTTTTTGGCAGTCACGGAATACCACAGCGATCACGTGACACCAAAAAGCTCTTGAGCCTTCGCGGCTGTCTCGCGCGATAACTATATATTGCAATTCGTCCCAAAAAATATAAAATATGGTACAGAAAAAAGCGGTGTTCAAAAATCGTCATTGGTGCAGTTTACGTTATGACGTCGACTAGAAAACAATGTGGTCACATAAACAGGTGATTTCAATTCCCATTTGATGACAAAGGATAGTTGATTTCGCCATCCTTTCAGGCGAGGATACAGTCAAACGATCTTTATCTTGAATATGGGGGTAAGTCTTTCGAAAATTTGTTTTCAAGAATTTTTCGTAGGTCATTGCTTATTTCCCCAATGTCTGTATTCGGTTGTATTGTTTGACTGCCTGCTTTCGCCGCTAGCCGGGTTTTTTTGCAACATTCATTAGGTGTGATTCTAATTCGTCTCGCATAAACGCCACTTAAAGTAGGCTATTTTCGTTTCTATCACGGATAGA
The DNA here is from genome assembly GCA_022457155.1 of Cladopsammia gracilis. NCBI lineage: Eukaryota > Metazoa > Cnidaria > Anthozoa > Scleractinia > Dendrophylliidae > Cladopsammia > Cladopsammia gracilis. The sequence goes on along the minus strand of JAJGOT010000295.1, from coordinate 436,310 downwards.
AAGGCCAAAATTACAAACACTAAATACGTTTATAAGCCCTATCGAAGTGTTTGTTATATGTCGGTATAAGCTAGCATATCATATAGTTTGCCCACCGAATAGGCTCCGTACCGGTGCAGATATAACGAAATTGAAAATAACAGAGCAAGTTTTGTGCATGGAGCAATTTATTTATGTTATGTTAGATTGGATTTTATTCCGAACCAAACTTATTCCCCTGCTCATGCTACACGAAACGAAAACCTATCTGTTACAAAGTTTTCCTCATTTTCCTGGAAAGAAAACTTTAGTTTCAATTTGGTTTCAACTCTATCAGTTTTACAGGTAAATGTTAAGAACAGTCCAAAAAGAAAAGGATCGCGTTTTTTTAACCTTGGCAATATCTATATACAGAGTATTTTAAACGAAAGGGGAGTTTAGCTTCTCACTTCCGGTCACTTCCGGCTTGCACTTTGTAAGCTTTCACTTTTCGAGTCTTGGGGTCGAGGGAATCGCTGTAGGCGATGTAGCAGCTCTCATAAGGTCTCGAGCCATTGGAAGAGAAAACAGTGAAACAATAACAATGGCTCCTAGCCCTAAAAACAATAGCAGCTGTGTTTGCCAAGGCCAATGAGATGGAGGCTTAGGGGGTAGGGGTGGGACTTGAATAAGGGGGTGGGGTCGGGGAATGACTTGTAGTCGCTACCGGGCTTGGCTTTCACTTTCGAATCAGAAATAAGGGGGTGGGGGTCGAGGGAATCATTTGTAGTTACTGCCGGGCTTGGCTTTCACCTTAACTGTATGGAATCAGGGGGTGAGGGTTGGGGTTGGTCTAAGCGCAGAGACCCGTTTTTGGGACGCTAAAAATGGCGCCAGTCAAGTGTGAAAAGTCCTTCGTCCGGCGGGCTATAAATATAAGACGAAGGACTTTATTGAAAGTCTAGCAGGTCTAGGTGATGGCTTGAGAATGTTTTCACGGTTTCGTGGCTTGACATGCAGTTTTCGCCCAAAAGTCGAAAGACTTAAATTCAAACACACCTTCCGTTTTCCTCGAATTCAAAATCAGCTGCGCAATGTTTCCGAGAAACCCGATGTCACGTCACACTAATGGAACAACGTTTTTGGCAGTCACGGAATACCACAGCGAAAAGGTCTTGAGCCTTCGCGGCTGTCTCGCAGCGATAACTATATATTGCAATTCGTCCCAAAAAATATAAAATATGATACAGAAAAAAGCGGTGTTCAAAAATTGTCATTTGTGCAGTTTACGTTATGACGTCGACTAGAAAACAATGTGGTCACATAAACAGGTGATTTCAATTCCCATTTGATGACAAAGGGTAGTTGATTTCGCCATCTTTCAGGCGAGGATACAGTCAAACGATCTTTATCTTGAATATGGGGGTAAGTCTTTCGAAAATTTGTTTTCAAGAATTTTTCGTAGGTCATTGCTTATTTCCCCAATGTCTGTATTGCTGCTGTATTGTTTGACTGCCGGCTTTCGCCGCTAGCCGGGTTTTTTTGCAACATTCATTAGGTGTGATTCTAATTCGTCTCGCATAAACGCCACTTAAAGTAGGCTATTTTCGTTTCTATCACGGATAGAAAGGCCAAAATTACAAACACTAAATACGTTTATAAGCCCTATCGAAGTGTTTGTTATATGTCGTTATAAGCTAGCATATCATATAGTTTGCCCACCGAATAGGCTCCGTACCGGTGCACATATAACGAAATCGAAAATAACAGAGCAAGTTTTGTGCATGGAGCAATTAATTTATGTTATGTTAGATTGGATTTTATTCCGAACCAAACTTATTCCCCTGCTCATGCTACACGAAACGAAAACCTAACTGTTACAAAGTTTTCCTCATTTTCCTGGAAAGAAAAATTTAGTTTCAATTTGGTTTCAACTCTATCAGTTTTACAGGTAAATGTTAAGAAAAGTCCAAACAGAAAAGGATCGTGTTTTTTTAACCTTGGCAATATCTATATACAGAGTATTTTAAACGAAAGGGGAGTTTAGCTTCTCACTTCCGGTCACTTCCGGCTTGCACTTTGTAAGGGGCGGACCATTAGAAATCTTGGGAGGGGGGGTGACAATTACCAAAAAAAAATCCTGCAAAGGAAAATTGTCTCAAAAAAAATTCCTGCAAGCAGTTGACCATAAAAAAAAAAATCATGCAAGCTAACTGGCTATATATACATATATTTATTTATTTATTTTAAACTGGAACATATGAGAGTATGACATGCTCTCTGGTAGTAAAATTCATCAAAAAGCAACTTCAGGTTGACTCAAATGCTGTCAAAAATTACCTGCCTCAAAGGTCTATCTGGTACATGTACCAATATCTTAATATAACCAAAACCTTGTTTATGTACATATTTGAAAACACTGTTAACATGAAATATGTAACCTGCTCTACTACACACAAGTATTTTTTAAATACATTACAGATTGTCCAACCGTCCTGATTTCCTCGAGATTACCCCGATTTTGCTTGAAAATGAAATTCTGTCATTTTCGTCAAATTCTCATAATACTTACTATACAAAAAGACGAAATTGCATATACTCAACTCTGATATCCAGATAAACTATAGAAACAGCAAGAAAAATAAAATGAAATCGAGTACTTGTATGTGGAGCCACACAAAGAGACGCAAAGCGACGAGAAGCCACATCAATTTGCCAAACATTTTTGACAGAAATTGTTGTCTCAGAACACTAGAAATGGAGTTTCAGAGCATCAAGATTTCAAAATTTTCTGGTGGGGCATGCCCCCAGACCCCCCTAGCGGCTTGCGCCTTCGGCGCTCGACCACTCCATCTCAATTCTTATTTCTCCCCATTTTTTATGCAAAGGTTCGACAGTCTGACTTAAATCTACTCTCCAGCGTTTAATACCAAAAATGGATTGGGCCATTAGTATAAAAAAAATTTGGGGCTTGCACGCATTTATAAAGAAGATCTCAAAAAAAAAAAAACCTGCAGGCTTGCACCTCCCTCAAAAAAAAATCCTGCAGGAAACTCAGGCCGAAAAAAAAATTCATACACTGAAAAATTTTTGACCCCCCTCCCAGGATTTCTAATGGTCCACCCCTAAGCTTTCACTTTTCGAGTCTTGGGGTCGAGGGAAATCGCTGTAGGCGATGTAGCAGCTCTCATAAGGTCTCGAGCCATTGGAAGAGAAAACAGTGAAACAATAACAATGGCTCCTAGCCCTAAAAACAATAGCAGCTGTGTTTTCCAAGGCCAATGAGATGGAGGCTTCTGAGAACTGCAAGAGTACCTTGAGCAAGGGGGTGGGGGTGGGACTTGAATAAGGGGGTGGGGGTCGGGGAATGACTTGTAGTCGCTACCGGGCTTGGCTTTCACTTTCGAATCAGAAATAAGGGGGTGGGGGGCGAGGGAATCATTTGTAGTTACTGCCAGGCTTGGCTTTCACCTTAACTGTATGGAATCAGGGGGTGAGGGTTGGGGTTGGTCTAAGCGCAGAGACCCGTTTTTGGGTCGCTAAAAATGGCGCCAGTCAAGTGTGAAAAGTCCTTCGTCCGGCGGGCTATAAATATAAGACGAAGGACTTTATTGAAAGTCTAGCAGGTCTAGGTGATGGCTTGAGAATGTTTTTCACGGTTTCGTGGCTTGACATGCAGTTTTCGCCCAAAAGTCGAAAGACTTAAATTCAAACACACCTTCCGTTTTCCTCGAATTCAAAATCAGCTGCGCAATGTTTCCGAGAAACCCGATGTCACGTCACACTAATGGAACAACGTTTTTGGCAGTCACGGAATACCACAGCGATCACGTGACACCAAAAAGCTCTTGAGCCTTCGCGGCTGTCTCGCGCGATAACTATATATTGCAATTCGTCCCCAAAAATATAAAATATGATACAGAAAAAGGCGGTGTTCAAAAATCGTCATTTGTGCAGTTTACGTTATGACGTCGACTAGAAAACAATGTGGTCACATAAACAGGTGATTTCAATTCCCATTTGATGACAAAGGGTAGTTGATTTCGCCATCTTTCAGGCGAGGATTTAGTCAAACGATCTTTATCTTGAATATGGGGGTAAGTCTTGCGAAAATTTGTTTTCAAGAATTTTTCGTAGGTCATTGCTTATTTCCCCAATGTCTGTATTGCTGCTGTATTGTCTGACTGCCTGCTTTCGCCGCTAGCCGGGTTTTTTTTGCAACATTCATTAGGTGTGATTCTAATTCGTCTCGCATAAACGCCACTTAAAAACCTATCTGTTACAAAGTTTTCCTCATTTTCCTGGAAAGGAAAATTTAGTTTCAATTTGGTTTCAACTCTATCAGTTTTACAGGTAAATGTTAAGAACAGTGCAAACAGAAAAGGATCGCGTTTTTTTTTTAACCTTGGCAATATCTATATACAGAATATTTTAAACGAAAGGGGAGTTTAGCTTCTCACTTCCGGTCACTTCCGGCTTGCACTTTGTCGGTTTCACTTTCGAGTCATCGCCGTAGGCGATGTAGCAGCTCTCATAAGGTCTCGCGCCATTGGAAGAGAAAACAGTGAAACAATAACAATGGCTCCTAGCCCTAAAAACAATATATAGCAGCTGTGTTTTCCAAGGCCAATGAAATGGAGGCTTCTGAGAGCTGCAAGAGTACCTTGAATAAGGGGGTGGGGTCGGGGAATGACTTGTAGTCGCTAGCGGGCTTGGCTTTCACTTTCGAATCAGAAATAAGGGTGTGGGGGTCGAGGGAATCATTTGTAGTTACTGCCGGGCTTGGTTTTCACCTCAACTGTATGGAATCAGGAGGGTGAGGGTCCGGGGGAATCACTTGTAGTTGATGCTAGGCCCTTCCCGATTATGCTAGGATAGAGTATATTCTCGAATAAATCAGAACAACTGAATGCAAAGTGTATTTTTTATTCTCACTAAAAACATTTTATCTTTAGGAAGGGTATTTGACAGTCAAATCCAGTGCTGGGGTGGGGTATTTGAATGCAATTTTGGCCCAAGGGGGCGGGAATTTGAACAGGTCGATCTTCAAAAGTTCAAATGCTCGGGGATAATACACGTTTCTTTCTTCTTCAGGGTGGTTCAAGCCATGAAACACAATATACGTACGTGGATAATACAGAGAGAGATAAAGCGGAAGCACGGCAGAAAGAACAGCGACGGTTGGAAAACGAACGGAAGCAGAAAGAGGCTGCAGAAAAACTACGCATAGCACAGGAAAAAGAACAAGAAGAAGAGAGAAGACGGGCGGAGTACAAGGAACAGCGACAACGAGAAATAGCACAAAAAGAAGCCAGGAAAAGAAAAGAGGAAGAAAAGCGCTTGCGTTTGGAGAATGAACTGTGCCTCCGCCGAGCTGAACTGTTCGACTACAAATTTGGCAACAAGACCAGACTTGACAATTTCCGGGGCCTTCCAATAGATGATGTAACCCAGCTTAGGATCGGCGTGTTTGGACCAACTGGATCGGGCAAAAGCTGTTTTATTAACACGTGTGAACGCGCCGTGAGGGAAACAGAGAAGGGTTCTGCGCCTGACAGCACCACAGGTCAAGAGGGGACCATCACTCTTCAGGACTACCTCCCCGAGATGTTTTTTCACTTGGTGGATACCCGCGGTTTCTTCAACTACAACGCTAACGAGAACGTAGAGTTTCAGAACATCCTGTATGGGAAACTTCAGCCGGGAGATAACGTGATCCGCCCCCCTGAGAGTCAAGACAGTGCCCCAGGGATGGGCCTGCTGCACCAGAGTCCTGCTTTTGCCAACCGAATGCACGGAGTCATCTTTGTTGCCATGGCAAATGACCCGCGGCTGACGGAAGGAGCCTTGAAGGATTACTTGAAACCAGTTCGAGATATTCTGCGCAAAACAGGTAACTTTTGTTTTGTTATCATAGATTGCTTATTTCTACTATAATCTTTTTCTGTCACTTCACTAGTATAAATCGAACACGTCGAGAGCGCGAGTTTTCGAGGGGCACGTGCGTCCCCGTCGCACTATACATTTAACACTGTAGAATGTTTGATTCTGCATCATAAATTTCGTTTTGACGCCTGAGTATTTTTCGGGTTTTTAAGAAGTTGCGTCAAGTTCTTACACAATGAAGTCTTTCGAATTGATTTTAAAGGTGACGTAAAGAATTGATTTCAGCTTGATGACAGAATAAAACAATTGCGTTTTTGTCAAAAACGAGCAAGTTGAAGTCTGCGTCAATAACCAACGTACTTTACCAGGCAGAAGGCGTTGAATGCGTTCTTTCGTCATTTCACAAATGTTGGTAGCAATGAAAACGATCATCAGCAATGATGCAAATGGCCAGCTGCAAGATTTAGGATCTCTTCCTCGATGTAAAACTATGTAGCTGTTACTTTGAATAACTTATTAAAATGACACAATTCTGACGCTTCCATTTTATCTCCTTTCAATCCTATGCGCATCCATTTATTGCCAACATTTTTACTTGCTTCCACAACAGGTATTGCCCCCATCACAGTTGTCACGCACCATGACACACTGAATTCAGAAGACGAGCGTGAAAACGCCCTGTACGAAGCTTCGGCGGCTACTGGAAGTTCACCCAGTCACACATTCTTCGTGGCAAACTACACGAAAGAGAACAGCAAACGCAACCCGGAGACAGAGCAAATGACATTCGACATTCTACACTACGCGCTGTTGACAGCCGAGAGGGCAGTGAAGATCATGAAGCAGAAACGGAGAAACAAAGAGGAAGATGAGATGATGCGCGCGCTGGAGGGAACTAGTGTCAGCGGACAAGTTTCACCGGACTCTGCGGACGGTAACTAGTTTGCCAATTTCAAAGTTTAGTTTGTCCTTTCACAAAATCCGTTTTAATAATCCGTTTTGTAAAACAAGCCGTTTTCAACCTCTGAATTTTAGTAAAATTACCGGCAACCTCATTTGAATCATTTCTCAAGCAAGAATCAACAGTTTAAACACTGTATTCAGAATATATTACAAGTGACAACCACTTCGTACAGCTGTAAGTTGCCACTTTGATGAACAAAATCGTGTTTGAATCAGTTCGTAAGTTATAGTTCTTTAGCAAACACTGTACAGATTTTAAATATAAGTGACAACAACTTCGTTAGCAAACACTCATTTGAATCAGTTCTTTTAAAGTTTGGTTAACTCTGAGCGGCACAGATATGTCACTTTTTAGCTGCTAGCTCTTATTCAACTTACTCAATTAACTGTTACATGTAGATGAAAAGTGGCCGAAATTCTAACTGAGATTCCAACACCTTCAACCAGACTCTTCTCGTAAGAATATTTTATTTATTTATTCGTAAGAATATTTTATTTATTTATTTATTTATTTAGTCTGCTTGACAGTGATACTCCCAAAATATATGCGCAGTCAGTTGTTTTAAGCTTCCTAATCAATCTCGTTCCCAGAGCCCGCGTTACCCTTGTCCAGCGTCGTTTCCCGTTCCGCTGGACAAGGGTAACGCGGGCTCTGGGAACGAGATTGTTTCCTAATGTGAAGCACATTTTCTTACCCACAGCTTAGGTCACCTAAATCAAGATTTAAAAAACAATGTGATTAAGATCAACATCTTCATTTTTTCCGTTGTTTCAGCTTCTGTGGAAGTTTTTCTTCGTCTTCTACAAAAGGAGTACCTATGGAGTACAAACGGCTTGAAGGAGGTTTTGAAAAAGCTGTCTAAAGATGACGTCACAAGCGTCAAGCTGCTGGCCAGTTGCTGGAGTGATGTGCAGACTCACTTTCCTTTGGGAATGAAGAGAATGGTGGAGAAGGAACTCAGAAGGAGGAACATGATCTCTTGAGATAGACAAGGGCACGGATCCACGATTGTCTGCAAAGATTTCGAGGCACAGGAAACCCAAACTTCTATAAAGTAGTGTGACAGTGTTCCAAAGTAGTAACACTTTATTTATATTATTTATTACCTGTGGCATTTTTGTCACGTTTTGTTTCTCATTGAAAATAGAAGTCAAAGAGTGAAAGCAAGTTAATTGAAAGTAAAATGATTAGAATGTTTGTATTTATCATGATTGCATGTCCAAGTTGATGTTATTTATATTCAGCATATTAATGCTTTCAATTTTAAACAATTAAAACGTCTATCGAACAGAATGGTTATGTGATTCCAGGGTTTATATAAGTAAAGTTTGCTGAATTCCCAGTTCACAATGACTTGTAAACATCCCCACAACCAACCCCCCACCCCCTCCCCTCCCTCCCTCCCCCCCCCCCCCCCCCCCACTTCCACCCAGTCACCCACCCTTATTTTGCAAGTTTTAGGTGATTGCTTGAGAATCTTCTTCACGGATACCTGGCTTGAAATGCAGTTTTCGCCCGAAAGTCGAAAGACTTTAATTCAAACACACCTTTCGTCTTCCTCGAATCGACGGCAAACTCCAAATCAACTGCGCAATGTTTCCGAGAAACCCGATGTCACGTGACACTAATGGAAGAACATTACTGGCAGTCACGCAATACCACAGCGATCACGCGACACCAAAAAGCGCTTGAGCCTTCTTAACCGTCTCGATAACTATATATTGCAATTCGTCCCCAAAAAATATAAAATATGATACAGAAAACATAAAGGGTGATCCAAAATCGTCATTTATGCAGTTACGTTGTGACGTTGACTAGAAAACCGAAGTGGTGACAGTCACATATAAGCTACATATAAAAACAGACTAAACTCTAAGAAAACACAAGGTCACAGAAAGGGAAAATTCCCGTTTTGATGACATTGGGTAGTTGATTTCGCCATCCTTTTAGGTTGCAAGGCAGTCCTAAGTCGCTGTGGAGAGGATACAGTCAAACGGTCTTTATCTTGAATATGGGGGTAAGTCTTTCGAATTTGTTTTCAAGAATATACTGTAGGTCATTGCTTTATATTTCTCCAATGTCTGTATCAGTCTGACCGCCTGCTTTTGTCGCTGGCCTGTTTCATAAGGTGTGATTCTAATACTGCTCGCAAAAACGCCATTAAATGTAAACTATTTTCGTTTTCTATCACTGATAGAAAGACCAAAATTACAAATACTAAATACGTTTATATGCCTATCGAAGTGTTTGTTTTATATGTCGGTATAAGCTTACATATCGTAAGTCTTATGTTTTGCCGACCGAATAGGTTTCGTACCGGATTAGATGTAACGAAAACGAAAATAACAGAGCAAGTTTTGTGCATGGAGCAATTTATTTATGTCATATTTGGTTGGATTTTATTCCGAACCAAATTTCCCTGCTCATGCAACACAAAACGAAAACCTATCTCAGTTTATTAATACAAAGTGTTCCTCATTTTCCCGGAAAGCAAAATCTAAACATGGCCTCTACTTTGGTTTCGACACTTTCAGTTTTACAGGTAAATGTTAAAAACAGGGATTTCGAAAGTCAAAAAAATAAAAGATACGCGTTTATTCCTTGAAAACAAACAGAGTATTGTATACGAAAGGGCGGTTTTGTAGCTTCTCACTTCCGGTCACTTCCGGCTTGCGCTTTTAAAATTTCATAAGCTTTCACTTTCGAGTCTTCGGTTGCATGTAGTCACTACCGGGATTAGCTTTAATTTTTAGTCTTGGCTTTCACTATATTGAATCTAAAAAGGGGGTGGGGGTCGAGGGACTCACTTATAGTCGCTACCGGGCTTGGCTTACACTTCCGAAAGGGGTGGGGATCGGGGGAATAACTTGTAGTCACTGCCGGGTTTGCCTTTCACTATCTTATCTAAAATAAGGGGGTGGGGGTCGAGGGAATCAGTTGTAGTCACTACCGGGCTTGGCTCCCTGGAACGGGGGGGGGGGGGGGGGCACTCTCATACATAAGCTATATGGGTATGTGCAGCTGTGATAGGGTATAGAAATCAGAGAGTTTTGGTCTAGAATACATGGGGTATCATTTACCGGGAAATTGGTATGAAAATTAAGTCTACAATAGGAATTAAAACTCGGAAGAGAAACAGACTTCCCTAAAAGGAAATATAATAATCGTGAAAACATTGTTGACAGATGGTTTGCCATTAAAAACACTAATAGTGATACAGATTTTAAAAATAGCAAGTCTGGGATAGGGTAGGGATTTTCGGAGTTTAGTCTAGTACAGGGTTGCAAAATCAGCTGAACATGGTCTGGTATAGGTAAGGGTATCAGAGTCAGCGGCACACGTTCCCTTATGAGTCTGAAATAAGGGTAACAATAAACTGCAAGGCTGATCTGACTAAGTAAAAATGTCCACTTTGCGAGTCTTGCAAAGTCAACTTTTTTACGTAGTCAGATCAGCCTTGCAGTTTATGGTTATGTTTGTTCATTTTTTTTGGCTGATTAGGTCTTTGTAGATCCTACGTATCATTTACAGCATTATCGTTTGCGGTCCTTTGCAGATTTTATATATCTTTCAGAAATAAGGGGGTGGGGGTCGGTGGAATCACTTCCGGTCACTTCCGTGCTTGGTTCTGATATAAAGGGGTGAGGGTCGAGGAACACTTCCGGCTTACTGCCAAGCTTTACTTTCATTTTCGTGACCAAAAAAGTGGGAACTTATACACTTTATTATTCTGATATATGCATGTCAATTAGCCCTCTTGGCCTTATTTTCCAAAAAAATATTTTGTATTTTGTACATGCTGACGAGGCAAAATTAAAAAATAATAATAAATTTACCGCCATTTTGGAATAAAGTCCATTATCATTTATAGTAACGGCTTCTGTACAAAAAAAAATTGCGAAGAAACCTGTAATATTTGCCATAAGTGTCTATCAACAGCATTGAAAAACAACATGCAACATGCAAGAAAAACTTTTCTTTTCTATCTTCGATCTCTTTCTTTTCTTTCTTTCTTTTTTCGGCAAGTAAGAGTCCCTTAAAATCAGAAGCTCATAACTGTCCTAGGCAGGTAGTGGGTGATTAGGAATCATCCTTAGTCCTCTTCTTGCTGCCCTTTCCCCACCTTCTCCCCTTAATTTGTATGGCGCGCTTGCCTTTCTCTCGCCTTTTTCCCATCCTAATTGGAGATAAAAATAAAATAGCAAATTTCATCATCACTATACCCCATTTTCGTACATACAAACCGAATGCGTTCGTCGTAGCAAGTATTGTCATTATATTTAGAGAGAATGCTTTAATTCAAATTTGTGTTTTCTCTTCATTTTGATGAGACACAAATAATGAACCTTTTTTTTTTCTTCTTCAGGGTGGTTCAAGCCATGAAACACAATACACGTACGTGGATAATACAGCGAGAGATAGAGAGGAAGCACTGCGGAGACTGCAGAGAGAACAGCGACGGTTGGAAAACGAACGGAAACAAAGGGAGACTGCAGAAAAACTACGCATAGCACAGGAAAAAGAACAAGAAGAAGAGAGAAGACGGGCGGAGTACAAGGAACAGCGACAGCGAGAAATAGCACAAGAAGAAGCAAGGAGAAGAGAAGAGGAAGAGAAGCGCTTGCGTTTGGAAAAGGAACTGAGCCTTCGCCGAGCTGAACTGTTCGACTACCAATTTGGCAACAAGACCAGACTTGACAATTTCCGGGGCCTGCCAATAGATGATGTAACTCAGCTTAATATCGGCGTGTTTGGACAAACTGGATCGGGCAAAAGCTGTTTTATCAACACGTGTGAACGCGCCGTGAGGGAAACAGAGAAGGGTTCTGCGCCTGACAAAACCACAGGGGGGAACATCACTCTTCAGGACTACCTCCCCGAGATGTTTTTTCACTTGGTGAATACCCGCGGTTTCTTTGACTACAACGCTAACGAGACCGTGGAGTTTCAGAACATCCTGTATGGGAAACTTCAGCCGGGAGATAATGTGATCCGTCCCCATGATGGCCAAGACAGTGCCCCAGAGATGGACCTGCACGAGAGTCCCGCTTTTGCCAACCGAATGCACGGAGTCATCTTTGTTGCCAAGGCAAATGACCCGCGGCTGAGGGAGGGAGTCTTGAAGGATTACTTGAAACCAGTTCGAGATATTCTGCGCAAAACAGGTAACTTTTGTTTTGTTATCGTAGATTGCCTATTTCTACTATCTTTTTCTATCACTTCACTGGTATAAATCGAACACGTCGAGAGCGCGAGTTTTCGAGGGGCACGTGCGTCCCCGTCGCACTATACATTTAACTCTGTAGAATGTTTGATTCTATATCATAAATGACATGGGTTTTCCAGAAGCTGCGTCATGTTTTTAAACAGAGTAAAACAATTGTGTTTTTGTCAAAAACGAGCAAGTTGAAGCATGCATCAATAACCAACTTACTTTACTGTGCTTTCTCGTCATTTCATAAATGTTGGTTGCAATGAAAATGATCATCAGCAATGATGCAAATAGCCAGCTGCAAGATTTAGAATCTCTTCTCTGTTGTAAAACTCTGTAGCTGTTACTTTGAATAACTTATTAATATGACACAATTCTGACGCTTCCATGTTATCTCCTTTCAATCCTATGCGCATCTATTTATTGCCAACACTTTTACTTACTTCCACAAAAGGAATTGCCCCCATCACAGTTGTCACGCACCTTGACAAAATGAAAACAGAAGAGGAGTGTGAAAACGCCCTGTACGAAGCTTCGGCGGCTACTGGAAGTTCACCCAGTCACACATTCTTCGTGGCAAACTACACGAGAGAGAACAACAAACGCAACCCGGAGACAGAGCGCATAGCATTCGACATTCTAGACTGCGCGCTGTTGACAGCCGAGAGGGCAGTAAAGATCATGAAGCAGAAACAGAGAAAGAAGGAGGAAGATGAGATGATGCGCGCGCTGGAGGGAACTAGTGTCAGCGGACAAGTTTCCCCGGACTCTGCGGAAGGTAACTAGTTTACCAACAGTTTTTCCCTTGACAAATTTCCATTTGAATCAGTTAGTATAATCACCGGAAACTTCATTTGAATCAGTTTTCAAGCAAAAATTAACAGTTTTAATACTGTATTTAGAATGTTTTACAAGTGACAGCTACTTCATAAGTAAACACTTCGATGAACAAAATCTTATTTGAATCAGTTCGTAAGTTATATAGATGAAAATTGGCCAAAATTTTAATTCTTAGCTGCAGATGAGAAAGAAAGTATATTTTTTTTGTAATAATGGCAAGCGGGTTTAAAATAATGTGATGCGGAACATGATCTTTAAATTTGCAATGATGTTATGGCTTACTGTGTAGTGTAGAGATAATTGCGAAAAATCCTACCCCGCCGAAATTTGGGTTGTTTTCATGCAAATACAAGTATGTTTAACAAGTTATTTCCATGGTTATCATCGATACTGAGAATAGCTCTTATCGAGGTTGAGCACGCAAAATCAGCGGTCTCTCGATGAACTTTTGCCAAAACGAGGCTATCGGGTCTTAGCTCGCTGTAAGTACAAGGAAACAGAGAAAAACTATTAGGTAGTTTGACGTTTACAAAATATTTTGTCGACTTTTGAGTGTCTTTATCCATGGTTAAGCATTGCATAGCTTTTGGGTGTCAAAATCGAAGTTCCAAAGCGAAATGCAAGGACTTATCGTGGCATTCGCTCCCGCTCTCAAACAAGAATTTGCTGAAACAATGGCTCGTGAAACTGCGTCGAAAGAACACTCCAGTGAACAAAAACTCTTATGTCTGTAGTCAGCATTTTGAAGCCAATTGCTTCATAAAACCAATGGGAAGACGAAGAATTCATTTGAAGCCAGATTCCGTTCCGACGAAGTTTATTTTTACTGTCGAAAAACCAAAGAGGAAAAAGCCAGCTGATAGAGCAACGTGTAACACAAGGAAAACGAAAAAAAAGAAATCGAAGCAGTATTCAGTCTCTGAACTGACCAACATTGAAAACACTGATTTTAAATCTGGTTCAGATGGAATAGAAACTGAACATCTAGAAAGGGAAGGTTTAATTCAAACTGGGGATGAAAACTGGGAACATCAACTCAAGTTAAAGGATGACGAAATGTCATGTCTACTTGAGAAATGGCAAACTAAGGAGCGCGAATTGAACAAAAAAATACAAGAGCTGGAAAATCAACTTGAAGAAGAAAGAAGTGCCAGAAAGGAGCTGGAATTATTAATTGAGAAGAAAGCCTTCAGCATCGAAACTGTAAAGGATAATGATAAATTATTAAAATTTTACACTGGATTTGAGAACTATGAATTGCTTTCAATGGTTCTTGACTTTCTGGGGAGGGAGACAGCAGCTCACTTGGACTACCAAAACACAGAAAATTTAAGAGAAATCAAGCACAAATATAAACCTGGGCCTAGTAGGGCTTTGACTGTTGAGAATGAATTTTTCTTGGTGCTTTGTCGTTTGAAAGTTGGCTTACTAGAAGAAGACTTATCAGCTAGATTTGGGGTGTGTCAAAGTGTAGTATCCCAAATTGTTAATACCTGGATCAAGTTTATTTTCTTCAGATTCAAAGAACTTGATGTATTTCCTTCCAGAGAGATTGTTAAACTACACCTGCCTGAATGCTTTCGCAAAAAGTATTCAACAACTACTCTAATAATCGATGCCACTGAGATATACATCGAAAAGCCAAACAACCCAGAGGCTCAACAAGTAACATTTTCTTCATACAAAAATAGCAACACCCTGAAAGCCTTGGTTGGTATTGTACCAAAAGGGGGAATTTCATTTGTTTCAACCCTCTATGGTGGCAGCATTTCTGACAAGGAACTAACCCAAAAGTCAGGCCTAATAGAGAAACTACAACATGGTGATGTTATCATGGCTGATAGAGGTTTTAACATTCAAGAGATGCTGGCATGTAAAGGGGTAAAAGTAAATGTTCCTCCATTCATGAATGAATCAGGCCAATTTAATGAAGGTGAATTACTGGAAACAAGAAGGATTGCATCTCTAAGAATCCATGTTGAAAGAGCCATGGAAAGAATAAAAAACTACCACATTTTAGACTTTGTTCCCATAACTTTGTGCAGGAATGGTATTATTAACATGATATTTTTTGTCTGTGCAATGTTATCAAACTTCCACCCACCACTAGTAGATGGTTAGCAATAACAATGACATATCTTACAAATTGCCTTCATTTTATCTATGACACAGCCTGAAAAACAGCCTGTATAGTCAAGTAATTTACAAGTGAATGTTCCATTAATTTCTTATAAAAAAAAATTACAAAAGGTAAAACTGTGCAACATATGAGTTTTTTTCTCAACCCATAACTCAATGTTCATGTGTTGTAGCTCAAATGTTCCTGTTTTAATAATATACAACATGAAAAATTACTCAATTCTGATTGGCTAAGAGCAGTGCAGTTCAAGTGTAACACCAGTATAATTATTAATAAGTAATCATACGATTTTCTCCTTCAATTTTGGATTAATTTGCACTTGTGAGTTTTTCAAAAAGCTCAAATTGCACTTGCCGAAACGGCTTATGCAATTTGAGCTTTGCAAATTAATCCCAAATTGAACTCAAAACCGTATGATTACCTATACATATTGTTATTTTCTACATCAGCCATTATATAACATCTACTGCTTTGGAAAATAAAAAACAAACCCTTCTCAGGCCCCGTCCACACGTATCCGGATATTTTTGAATCCGCAACTTTTTTGTTGCGGATTGGCCTTCCATCCACACGTATCCGGCGAATTCGGGCAAATACGATTCAAATACGCTACGTGTGGACGCGAATATTTTCTAATCCGCAACAAAAAAGTTGCGGATTCAAAAATATCCGGATACGTGTGGACGGGGCCTCACTCTCTAATCAGTGGGATATATAGCATATGCTTACAACTGAGATGGTCCAAACATGTATATTTACCGATGTCTAAAGAAGAAATAAAAATATAAAATTGTGATTTCAGTCATTTCAGTGAATTAATTTACTCAATCTTGTAAGTCCATCACAAACTCTTGGGTATGCTAGTTCTAAAGAGATGTGATTGTCATAAAAGTTTTCCAGTTTTGGGACTATGTCACAAAGGAATTTATTGTTCTTCTTGACATGTAAAATAATTAAATCAACAGTGTCAGAGAGTACCAGATCAGTCCAGGATGATTTAGTGCAAAGCATCAGCTGCTGGACTTGGTAGTAGAACTTATGACTCTTGTTGATCACTAACCCATGATTAGTGTCTCTACATATACCACGTTTACACACTGCCTCCTTCAGAGAAAGGCCATCTGTGAAGATTCGCTTTATCTCCACTACTCCCCCATGTACCTCCCCGTCTGGAGAGGCCCCAAGGAAAGAATGACTCTGACATATAACAAAACCTGTTTCACTAACTTTGCATTCCAGTTTGTTTTCATATAGCCATTTGATCGTCTTTTCATCTTTCAGTCCCTGTTTCATTTTATTACTTTGGTACTGATTGTTATAGTGTAAGATTTCCCTCATTGCTTTTGTTGGGCTAGTAGAGGGCTTCTGTAAAGCTCGCTTGCATTGAGAGGCTGTAATCCGAACACGTCTGTGTTCAAACCATGCCCGACAATTACTTTGAGCTTTTGTGGCAAGTGCAATGTTCTGTCTCTCTTGATCACTGACCATGAGATTTCTCTTTATTCTTTTTGCCCGGTCAAAAATCTCAGTGAGTGAGACAGGGTGCTCTTTAATTGGAGAAATAATTTCATTTTTCTTTTGATCTAGTTTTTCATCTGACAGTAGGAAAAAGAAACCACAATTTGGTTTAACTCTCTTGATATTATCAAGGAGTTCTCTGTTGACCTTTTTCGGATCATCGTTCCTTTCAGATGGGCGTCTTGGATCTTTCAAAGGCTTGGCATTGTTCCTTTCTTCTCTTCTATAAATCTTTTTTGAGAAATCAATTTCATAAACTGACTGAGAGTCAAGCTTCCTCTTTCTCGGCTGGTTCCAAGTTTGCAGTCTTGAGGTACATGTTTCAAATTCCCGTGTACACTTAAGTCTCACAAATTCTTCAAGTGCATAACAAAGAGCGGCTATGTGTTTACAAGAGCCTCGTGGACCTTTACCAGCTGGGCAAGCACAGCTAGCAAATGTAATTTCACCTTTATGTTTACCATTATTACACAATGAGATTTTTACGTTATACTTCAAGTTTTTCTTCATTTCAGGTAAGCAATCACATCGAAAATGTACTTTGTCATCGTCGTCTCGAGCGATTTCCAGTTTTTGGATGTGACCATGTCGAAACAAACCGAAAGCTTTGCTGCTGACGTTCTTGTAATCTTTGTTTGATTCATTGTCTTTAGCTTTTCTTTCAATAAAGTATGACACAATATTTTGAATATTAAATGTAGGAACATCGTCCTTTGCGTCAACCAGCGAAACCCACTGTGCTGATCCAGGAAAATCACAATTGACGGTCTTCGTTTGGTCCACAGGTTTACTTGATGCCAAGGGTTGCCACTTCTCCGTAAAATTATTCTCCCAACCATTTTTTATATAACTGACGACCCTGCGGAAAGTAAGACAAATTTATATAGAATTTATGCTTCGAAATTAAACCCCGTTTAGCAATGACATTAATTACAAGTGAGAAAAAAAAATATTGCAATCTTTATACCTTTGAGATAATTCAGCCTTCGAAGCTTCCGACCGCGCACTACCATCTTTCGCCGTCCCTTTGCGGTATGACAACCATTCTTTTAGTCTTTCTTTAGTAAGATTCCGTGGGCATTTACCACTAAGTAACTGTACTTTCTCCTCAGGGGAAAAGAAGGCCGCTTCTGGAAGATTTTTGGAAGACTGCATAAGTTTTCTCTCACTTTCTCATACAACTGTAAACAAGTTTGATCGGCGAAGTTGACCCTATAGCCTCGCTTTGATGTGCGCTCAGAGCGAAGACCGCTGGATCGTTTGGGTGGCGTGCTCAACCTCGATAAGAGCTATTGACAAGGCGTAAATCTTTTATTTTTCTTTGGATTAGGTGTGTAGGTTATGATTTTTATCTCGTTAATGCGCTTGCGCATTAAGCGAGATTTCGGAGTTAGTCACGTAAAAAGGGACAAAAGTTGTTAACAAAATTTTGTGGACTTTTGTCCGGGGGGGTTTCTTCCTTCTTCTTTATAGAAGTTATATTAGGGCATTGAAGATATGGTTGGTTAAACCGGTTAGGATTTCAACAAGGGCGTCACATACTGCACCTACAATTTTTGGGGAGCACCCCCGGACCTATTGTTAATTTCCCTAGGGTATTGGGATGTCAGAACTTGTGATGAACTTGTCATATCTCACATTACGTTACCGCAAAGGCATTAAGTTCTTCTTAAGTTTCGATATCTCACGTTACCTATCAGCTTCAATCATTTGCCGTAAAGCCAAAAATAGGTCAAATGCGTTTTTTGGCAAACGCAGTTTGAGAATTTCACGGTGTATTTTTACGAATGGCGACGTTTTAAGAAAGTTAAATGGGACGGGAAAGTTTGTGTTTTAATATGAGCGATATGGCAGAGCAAAATTTGCGTTTGTTCTAGTACGCGGGTGGCGGCTTAGAATTTACAACATGAACGCTTATCAGCATAAGTGGAAAAGCGTTATTTACTGAATTATTCTAGAGCTCTCACGCAAGTATGAACCTACCTGCTATGATCTATCAAGAAACGAAACATAATTATTATCAATTCGCTGTTCTGACTCAAATGAGTTCAAATTTTATATTCAAGTTCCGATGAATTTCATTGAATTCTCAAAAGCTTGTTCATTTGGCTCGGATGGTTTTATGCCGGTGGATTTTCAAGATCAGTTGCTTATACGCGCCACACTGTGAAAGAATTTTCCGGGAAAGTTTAAAATTTTACAAGATTTTGGTCTATTGTCTTGCCAAATAATGCCATTTCAATGTAATCGATTTTTGTTACAGTTAGCGTAAACTTCGAGTTCTACGAAGGGTTCGAGTTTAATCAATTTTTGCATAACCGGAATTCAACTGGATAAAAATGTACGACGATGAGTCGTGCACTTGTAATAAGCTGAGCATGCAAGGCCTAGCCGTGTGGTTTTAACGCAATGAGAAGTTCGTAGACAATATAATAATTAAGGCCTTTAAAAATCAGTTGAAATCATTAATTCAAATGGATGGACTCAATACCTATTTAGTTTCGCTGTGGCTATATGGCCGGTAACCGGTCAAGGTTTTCAAAACACTAAATGGCCGGCAGTTCTATATTCACAGTAAATTTCTCAAAATCGAAAAATTCCAGCTAATCTAAACTATCATATATCGATTCAGAAAGGTCAAGCGATCCTGAAATGCTTTATAGATCTTAAGTCTAGTGTTTGGTTTACGCTGGGCTCAGTAGACGAAATCATGTTTTGTGACACTTAGAAATTTTTTCAGTTCGACTGCCGGTCAAGGTTTTCAAAACACTAAATGGCCGGCAGTTCTATTTTTTCAGTAAATTTCACAAAATCGAAAAAATCTAGCCATTCTGAACTGTCATATGTCGTGATCCTGATCAAACGAGCCGGTTTTGTGGGATTTCTATATCACGAACCCCCCGACGAAACCATGTTTTTGCAGTCGAGCTGAAAAAAGTTCCAAGTGTCACAAAACATGGGTTTGTCTTCTGAACTCAGGGTAAACCAAACACTAGACTTGAGATCTATAAAGCATTTCAGGATCGCTTGACTTTTTTAAATCGACATATGATAGTTTAGATTAGCCGGAATTTTTCGATTTTGTGAAATTTAGTGAGAATATAGAACTGCCGGCCATTTAGTGTTTTGAAAACCTTGACCGGCAGTCGAGCTGAAAAAAGATCTAAGTGTTCGTCTTCTGAGCCCAGGGTAAACCAAACACTAGACTTGAGATCTATAAAGCATTTCAGGATCGCTTGACTTTTCTAAATCGACATATGATAGTTTAGATTAGCTGGAATTTTTCGATTTTGTGAAATTTACTGAGAATATAAAACTGCCGGCCATATAGTGTTTTGGAAACCTTGACCGGCAGTCGAGCTGAAAAAAGTCCCAAGTGTCACAAAACATGGTTTCGTGATATAGAAATCCCACAAAACCGGCTCGTTTGATCAGGATCACGACATATGATAGTTCAGAATGGCTGTATTGTTTCGATTTGTCAAATTTACTGAGAATATAGGACTGCCGGCCATTTAGTGTTTTGAAAACCTTGACCGGCAGTCGAGCTAAAAAAAGTTAAGTGTCACAAAACATGATTTCGTCTACTGAGCCCAGCGTAAACCAAACACTAGGCTTGAAATGTATAAAGCATTTCAGGATCGCTTGACCTTTCTAAATCGACATATGATAGTTTAGATTAGCTGGATTTTTTCGATTTTGAGAAATTTACTGAGAATATAGGACTGCCGGCTATTTAGTGTTTTGAAAACCTTGACCGGTTACCGGCCATATAGCCACAGCGATTTAGTTTACTCTTAATTCAAAAGATAAATAGTATTGAAA
This sequence comes from Cladopsammia gracilis, assembly GCA_022457155.1. Taxonomy (NCBI): domain Eukaryota; kingdom Metazoa; phylum Cnidaria; class Anthozoa; order Scleractinia; family Dendrophylliidae; genus Cladopsammia; species Cladopsammia gracilis. The sequence continues at coordinate 415,967 of JAJGOT010000295.1, read as the reverse complement.
TATTTATGAAGAGGAATTTAACCGTTGCAACCCCTTAAAACTGTACTTATCTATATCCTTGGTGCACTGTATTAAATTTTTCTTAATAGGTTTTTAGAAGACTTATCTTCTACTTGCAGCTGAAAAAGCTAGGCTTAAACGTAACAGTCGCTAGACTGTCAAAAATGCCAACGAAGGTTTTAGCGAGCTCCACGCAGCTATAAAGCGTAGCGAATACAAGCTAAAATTACAGCCTTTACTGAGACACTTACGATACGACCAAAAACAGATCGCTGCATTCACCCCTCTCATAAAATAGAAGTCTGTATACAGGTGAACATTTCAAGTTCGTTTACCAACAGGTTGCAACTGAACTGACTGAAAATTCTAAAAACTGACAGGAATCTTCTGCGACACCTCCTTTCAACAACCTTGACGGGCTTTTTTAATTTCGTTCCTATTACAAATTAAGTTATCGTCTCTTCCGTAGAAAAATACGTAAACATTGGGAACATCAAACTTTAAGAGGGTATAAAGGAAAAGTAACACACATCTGAACAGCGCCACCATTTTGGACGGTAATCTATCCGTTCCGATGTTAATCGCGTAACTCTTTCCTCCTTTCCGGTTCTAGATTTCTGTTCGTGAAATGACCAGATTTTTCCGGATATATAATTGATACTATCCATTAGATTATTACAATGGAACTCAATTCATTCTATAGGTGTCAGAACATTCACTGAAGCGTGATGCTTGAAGTTGTTTCTCGCGGTGAATTTGCCTGTAAGACCTGTAAAGAGCTGTAAACCCGGCGCAGCTTTTTCTCGACAGCTACAGTGAGCTTACTTTGCCATTTTGTAAACAAGGCCAAACACACGACAAATTAATCTAGCACTGCTAAATGAGGGTGCTAATGGGGGTACCCAATTGTCAGTTAACTACTATTTTTTCGGCCAATTGTCAGTTAACAAGAGGCTACACTGGTAGCCTATACTCACGCGCTTGTATAAGAAAGTTTTATGTTTTTCTTTTTTAACTGGGTCACGGTGTCGGAAATCGGTTCATTTCAATATTTTCATTCATTGATCTTATCAAGTGATTTAGCTTGACGAGTAGGAAATTACGCATATCAGTAAGGCTTTTAAATTTGCAAAGTTAAGATAAGGTTACTTTAAAGGCCATGAGAATAACCAGAGTGAATGCGTTTTCGAGATTGGACTTAGAACAGCCGCTTTACGAAAATTATCCGACATTAGATTCTCATACAAAAACCATAATTTCTCACCTGTCAAGATAGCTTCCAAAACCGTAATAAGGATCGTCAGTAAGATGTCTGTTTGATACAGGATCATACACAGAGAGTATGGGAAGGAAAAAAATCGAAAGTCACTGAATAAAATACGGTGTGTCCACTTACTTTGGAGTCTGCTTAATACAGGTTTTAGTGTAATCAGAAATCTTACTCATTTAATCTAACTCTGAAAAGGGCTCGTGTGGTCAAACCCGGGGTCAACCCGCGTTCGCGTGCTAGGACAAAATGACGAAACAAAATACATACCATGTACTTCCCATTAGAAAAGGTAGCTCCATTTCCAACTGAGCCTTTGTAACAGCTTTCCCGTCGATCTTCTCTAATCGGAACAACTTTAAATCAAACTCACCGAGTCCAAACTTTCCGCTTATTGTTTGATTATATGTCCATTGAATTGTGCTTTGTCATGTCAAACGGTATGCGACTTATGTGCCATTCGAATGCCGATCCTTTGACATCATCTCGATAAAAACTCAGAATAACTTTGACCACGCCACTCGACGCCATCACGGAGATCAAGGTCAACGCTCTACGACCCTGGTACCTTTCGCATATAATATCGGTTAATATGTCACCTGGTCACGCAGCGAAGCAGGTAAAAGTCACAAAATAGCTTTGCTGTTAGGAAAAAAACTATGTTGCTTTTATTAACAACAACAATCGTTAATTTAGTATAATTAATAGAATGTCACTTAACTGTTACCGTATTTTCTCGATTAAACGCCGGGCCCCGAATAAACGCCGGGTATAATTGAGGAAGTTGTAAGCAAGCTCCTCAAACGTTTGTTTGTGGTATAATAAACTTAAGATTTAAGGGCAAGGTACAAGGCTGCCAAGAAAAACGAATAACAACCCTTTCTTAAAAAATGGCGGGCGAGAAAAAACTACTGATACAAAGAAACGCCGGGTCCACAAGGCCAAGTTTGAAATAAACGCCGGGGGCATTTAAAAGAGAAAATACGGTAACTTTTCATTTATCAGTTAACTACTATATTTTTGGGCAATTGTCAGTTAACTGTTAACCCCATCAGCACCCTCCTAAATGCACTGGTATTCTGAATTTCACTTTTGCCGGAACGCAATTGGCATGAAAACAAAACGAAAAAAACTCGCGAGATAATAACGCCTTTTGTCACAACATTTCACCCACGACTGAAAAACCTAAACAAATACTCATGAAAAATGGAGTTTCGTTCAAAACCAACCATTCCTGAAAACTATTTACAAAACGCCGCCTAACACATCATACAAGACGTAAATCACTTAACGACAGGACTCATAACAGCCAAACTTTGAAAGCTAATATAAATGCATCGCAACCGCAAAACCAGATAGCGGAGTCAGTGCAGGCCTGTCATGAACCTCATTTCGATCTAAGGGAAACTAAAAAAGTGACCGCCAGGAGTGGTGCCCTGTTTATCCGCTCCAGACCCAATATTTTCTATATAAGTGCGTCCATAGCAGACGTGACCGAAAAATGACCACGTGATCACCATTTTCCCGCCATTTTTCACGTCAAAATATATAAAACAGCAGACTTGATACTTTAGCTAACTACAAAACTTTCCGTTTCATTATGCAAGAGTAGGAACAGCAAAATACCATAAATTTTGACTTTCGTTCTATTTTCGAATACTGCTGGAGAGTTGAAAAAGAAGTGGCTGATGGCGCGATGTCTGCTACACATAGCTCAAATTGTCCTGGCATGGGGAAAGGCAGCTCTAGAGAAATGACATGTTGTTACGGCCTCCTTCCATTAGATTCGGCAAATGTGAAGTTCAATGTTTGAATCGGGCCTTACTTTAAATAATATTAAAGATTCAGTTACCATTTGTTGTGCCAATTGATATTTTGATAATTAATATTAATGTATCATCTGATCAGATATAAAGTCATTGCACGTGACGTATTATCGATGTGGGCTTTTAATTGTTTTGAAATTGCGGCAATCTATTGTATTTGATTTAGAAAGTCTTTTCCATTGTCAAATATCCCAACAGAAAATAGACAATGAATAACTGAAAATGCACTGTGTAAATTGAACCAACAACACATTTTCATCGTCAATTAGCTAGCAAGGCGGGAAAAGTCTTTCACTTTCACTTCACTAACATCAAAATTATTTACATTCACACTCGTGATTCTTTGTTACTCATAACTTTTTTTGACTTGCACCAACACGAATTTTCAAACCAAGTTCTCTCAATCTTCTCTATCCTGCCAAGAACCATATCCAGTTGACTCCTGCGCCTCGCATTTTCTACATAATGTCTGATTCTACAACGCCATCTTTACCATATTTATTTTATATTTATTTTAGATTCTTCTTTTTTTAACCTCATGTTTCAACGCATTAACGAGATGGCTTTAAGAGCCCTTTGATTATGTTTCAAGTCCGGGTTTTAAACGATTACCACAGTCGAACCTTCGGTTGCGACCATCTCTCGTAAGCGACCACCTCTCCTCAGCGACTAGTTTTCCTAAATACCAAAAGGTTTCCAAGTCAAATCACTATATTTGGACAAGAATTTGGTTTTATCGACTGAGTCGATAAGGTAAATTAGCCACCGTAAAAAGATTCGAGAAAGCTGACGTTTCGAGCGCTAGCCCTTCCGCTCCGACGAAGGGCTAGCGCTCGAAACGTCAGCTTTCTCGAATCTTTTTACGGTGGCTAATTTACCTTATCGATTCAGTCGATAAAACCAAATTCTTGTGCTTCACCCCCACCGACGCAGCACCACAGTTTCTCTAGAAACTAGCCCCATTCACTATATTTGGAACCTCTTGTGTAACACCTTGTAACATCCTGTAACACCTTATAACACCCTTAACAACTTCTAGCGCAAATTACATCGTGAATCGTATGGCATAACGTGTGCTCGTATCTATTTCATTGGCAGCTTTGCAACGCGCATGCGGGAATCCTCACCCACACAACCACTTTATATTACGGACAGTTATTTTGTGTAACAAGTAAAACTGTCACATGAGCAATCCTTAAAATTTTGGTCCCTAAATCGTGCATGGAAACTCTTGTGAGCGACCACCCCTCCTAAGCGACTAGTTTTATAAAATACCAAAAGTATCCAAGTCAAATCACTATATTTGAAACCTCGTGTGAGCGACCACCTCTCGTAAGCGACCGCGACCACGTGCACTTTTAGAGCTAAAAGTTTGAAATTTTCTTTTGTTTTTAACCTCCCGTAAGCGACCACTTAACAGACGAGCGGATCCGTACAGACAGTTCGCAGTTGTTTCTCAGAAAACGGTGCTATTTTGCTTTTGCTGTTTTTGAGTTGAGAAATCGGAAGCAAACTGCAATGGACATCACAGCATGCCACTGGCGGAGCGAGATACAGGGCCGCTCTGGGGAGAACCGGCGTATTAATATTAGCGCCACGTGGACTCATTGACGGACTTTAGAAACTAAAAAGAAATGTTCTGTCTTTGTGAACTCTGGTAATCTAAAAATACATCCGTAAAATCCTTGTTCGACAAATAAAAAGGAAAAGCTAAACCAAACTGTTGAAGATAAACAAACGCCGCGGTAATTTTTAACATTTGTATACTTCATAATGGCATTGGAGTTTAACTTATTTATAGGAGGTCAAACACACAGATGTAGTTTTTCAACTTGATAGAGAACCGGCTCAAAGTTATTAAATCGAGTCTTCCCTGGGCCAACAACAATAAAATATCAAAAGCCGCGCGCGTCTGGAAAAATATTTCAACATTTGAAAAAAATAGGCAGTCGAGGACTGCATGTGGTTACTGTTGTAAAAAGAAAATTGATAAACAATATAAAGAATTGGTGTTCCTGTGTTACTAAATCGCATGCAGCCTGTGCTAAATGGGTTATTCCAGAAAAAAATCCCCCCTCCCGAAGGATGCAAGATTTTTTTACCCCTCCCCCGCCGGATTTCTCGGCCAGCTAGACCCACCCTCGCACCTTGATTTTAAACCCAGAGAGCCCTCCTGCTCGAATTACCGTTAACTTTTTGTAGGCCCTAAACCCGGCGTATCACATCGAACGTACGGTTTTTGAACTCAATCGAACTCTTTCGTTCCAATGAGTTCGATGGAGTTCGGCCATCTAACAAATTCGAACTCACAAAAAAAAATTCGAATCAAACAAAATCGAACGTTCGATTTTCGAACTCAGTCGAACTTAATCGAACGAAAGAGTTCGATTAAGTTCGGTCATCGAACGAAGTGGAACTCACCACAGGCGGCCCAAGCTCACTATTAGATCCTTGCTTTATGAGCGGTATTGTGTTACAAAGGGTTTGTATGGGAACGCAACGGTTTTGCTTCAAAACTTAAAAATTCGAATCTTATGTGAATAAAATTGACTTACCCTGTTGCTGTGTTGTATTCTTTGTTGTTTGCCTGCTCCTCGGGGCGATTTAGCGCGATTTCGGCGAGTTATCGTTATTTGAACACCGAAATAACGATAACTCGCCGAAATCGCGCTAAATCGCCCCGAGGAGCAGGCAAACAACAAAGAATACAACACAGCAACAGGGTAAGTCAATTTTATTCACATAAGATTCGAATTTTTAAGTTTTGAAGCAAAACAGTTGCGTTCCCATACAAACCTTTATAAATCGAATCTTTGTAACACAATACCGCTCATAAAGCAAGGGTCACGTCCCGGTTATCTAATAGTGAGCTTGGGCCGCCTGTGAACTCACAAATACAAAAACGCGATTCGAACAATTTTCGAACTCTTCATGACAAGTACGTAAATTCATCCAGCGTTGAAACAATCAAGGCGATGTGAAGTCTTGTTTGTTTTATTATTTCCATATTCTGAATTTAATCTTATTATATTCCCTGTGATAAATGTCACTGAGTTGATTGTTTACCAAGGAAAAAGGCTTTTCTGTCCACAGAATCGGCTGCAAGTCTTGATCATCTCGGCAATCGTCTCGATCATCTTTATCCATCGCAGCAAAATTGTCCAGCATATATTCCTTCCGATTCCAGCGCACGTCGGATTTCCCTGGCTTGTCGCTTCGAATTCCCCAAACGTGACTCGATTTTCACGGGAACATTCACTCCGCCGCCATCTCTCCATCTGCCCTTTGGGTCATTTACTGGATTTCCTGTCACCGTGCTCAGTTGTGAAACCCGGGATGAAAATTAATCAATTATAATAGACTGCTAGCAGTCCCTCTCTGGATAGTTGAGCGGGCGAGCAAATACGCGATCGGCGATCATCCGAGCGGCGAGCGAGCGAAGGTAATGCGAACCGAGGGCGCTCCAGTCTCGCCGAGCTTGTTTTTGTGATTAGCTCACCCGCTCGATTAACTGAAAAGGGACAGCCAGCAGTCTACAATTATAAACATTCAAATATCTCAAGAACTGAATTGCCAACAGATGAAAATAAACCCGAGAAATAAAACACTCATAAAACTTACACTGAAATTTCATCATTCAATTAGTTATCGAGGCAAGATCAACTTTGAATGTTATTCGAGTCGACAATTTGGATGTCGAAGTTGCTCCCACAATCTCAGGGAACAATCCGAGGCCCATTGCCAACATTCTTTGTACCAAGCATGAATCAACAGTTTCGGCCGGGTATTATGGTCACGGTTTTACTCGTGGTTATGATCAGTTCACCATCGAGACTCGAGACACTGTTTTCAAGGTCCCTGTTTTCTGTGATTTTGACCTGAAGAGAAAATCATTCTACTACGTGTGATTTTTCTGTTGTCAATGATGAATGCAAGCCGAATGTCTGAATATTCATGACACGTTATCCAGATTCTGCTCTCCGCATCGCTGCCAAGTGCGCTCGAGGAATACGAAAAAATTATAATGATTGTACTATTTTCTACTTTTCCGCTAGACTGCTAGCAGTCCCTCTCTGGATAGTCGAGCGGGCGAGCAAATACGCGATCGGCGATCATCCGAGCGGCGAGCGAGTGGTTAGCTCACCCGCTCGATTAACTGAAAAGGGACAGCTAGCAGTCTACTTTTCCGCCTAATCATCGAAATTTTATACGCCACTGCTTGTGTCGCAGTGTGAAATTTGATTCCAGCCCTGGTGCAGTCGGCATTTGCTTCTGGTTCGAAAGGTGTTGCTGCGCAACTCTGAGAAGAACACAAGTAACCATAAAGTTACGTTTAAAATAAGTCAAGGTGGACATCTGTCATGTGCCGTTTCTGCGAAACGTTTAACGCGTTTACCGGATCGACTTCAGACTCTTTATTTTGTATTTTAGCTTAAAGTTCGATTTCCGAACTCAATCGAACTAAATCGAACCATGACCGTTCGATTTGGTTCGATTTCGTTCGGGGAGGGGGACATTGGGGGGCTCTGAACACCGCACCGCAAAAAAAATTACCGAACACCGTATCACCGCAAGAAAAGTCGACGAAACACCGCAATATATACTTTTGTCAAGTAAGTTATAAATGAAAAAGGCTTAAGATTGGCGACCGACAGCGTATTGAAGATAAAATAGACAGTATTGGACTGCTTTTTGTTACAAATGAAACATAATGGTACATGCTTTTCATAAATAAGTATGGAATAGATAACATATAGAGGCTAAATTTAGATCTGACAAGGGTCAAACAGGAAACGGCAACACCGCAAAAAATTTCGTTCCACCGAACACCGCAAACTTTAAAGCGCAAACATCGCACACCGTAGGGTTTGAGATCACCGCAACACCGCAAGCTTGGCTTTATTCACCGCAACACCGCATAAAAAAATGAGCAGCACCGCAACACCGCAAATCCCCAATGTCCCCCTCTTCGGGAGTCGAACTCGCAAAATATTTTTGCGTTCGATTTCGTTCGATGGCCGAATTGCATCGAACTCTTTCGTTCGATTGAGTTCGATGGGAAGTTTGTTCGATTTCGTTCGATGTGATACGCCTGGCCTAAATTAACAGGTTAAATATTAAAAAGACAATAAAAAAATGAAATCGCATTCAAGAGATACGGGATTTTTTTAAATTTTCAAATCTTTGGTGATAATTGCTATCAAGAGACTATTACGTAAGAGAGCCTATCACCCATACATACCCTATTCCAATGAAAATGTCTCAAGTTATTTTTAGATAACCGCCCACGTTCAGGAATCCCAAGAGGGTTAGGCAATAGCCAATCACATGACGAGAATATAATCCGCGTGGATGACCCACGCGCAGAGCAACGCGTCCGTCGCGAAAAAAAAAACTCAAAAGATGCGGAGAGTCGCGTAAGGAATGCATTCACGTGTTTTAAATGGAGAACAACAACATAAATATCCGGGTGGAAGCAAAAGTTTCACAAATCAAACCTCGATTATTAATTTATTGCCACTGACTGTATAAAAATGCCAAAAAAAAATAATCTTATCAATGTCAGTTTTTATCTTGGCAGCGCGATGTTTACAAAAGTTTACTCGTGACCACGCAACGCTAAAATTTCACAAACCGAGTTTTTCTACGGAAATTCTACCTATTATAAAACGACAGACAACAAGAAATACAGCTGTAAAATGGCAGAGAATCGTGTCTTTAAAGACCTCAATTCAGTGACTGAAAAACGAACTGAACAAGCATGCGACTGAACTGACAGGGGCGGATCTAGGGGGAGGGTGCAGGGGGTGCGCACCCCCCCCCCCCCCCCTGAGATGACCTAGTCTGCATTGTTCGCTTTTAAAATTTGTTTACGTCACCCTTCAGTTACGTCATTCCTTAGAGGTGCACCCCCTCCTAAGAAAAATCCTGCATCCGCCCCTGGAACAGAGCGAAAAGCCGCGGCTATCCGATTTGAAGAAACTACAATCAAGGCAGTCTTACAAAAATTAATACATTTGGACACAAATTAACGTTACAGAAACGTTGCCTGCACTCGATGTAGCTTTTTAGTCCCTTCCTTTAGCATCCAGCTTTCCAAAACAAATTAGTTTACAAGTTTAAGGGAGTTGAACTAATTGTTCTTGTTGTTGTTTTGACATGGACCATTCGCTAAAAAACCCGCATCTTTAGACCACTCATTTCATTTCTTCTCTCTTCAATTAACAACGGCTTTTGAGCTGCACAGCGAGTCTCTGTTTCAGTTCATGAACCATTTCTCCACTGAGCAGACTGAGTTCAACAAAACTTGCACACAACAGCGGTCAAAAGCCCGTGATGCGAAAAAAAATACAAACTTGCTCGTTTTAGTTCCTACAGCCGCGTGGTGAGATTTGCTTCATACAATGTTTAGGAACATTTTCAAGGAAGCATATAAAAGCATATACCATATTTCAAAGCCAATTATTAGACATTTTCAGAAAATTGTGCTTGTTCGTTTTCTTCAGATCAAGCAGTTTGAACAGCTTTGCCAATGTGAACTTTCATTCAGCTTCGCCAAGATGAACTGCGATACGTGGCAATAATTTTCGCGCCTTTTTTCGTTAAGTCATGCGATCAATACGTTTTTCTTTTCTTTTTTTCGCCATGTTATAAAACAATTGGTTCATACTTTTAGCTGTGCATCTATCGAGTTATGGATGCACTTGGGAAGTCTGGAGAGCACTCGAGAAGCTGAGAAGAATCCACGGCGTGAAAAGAAAATAATTATTTCAACAGGGAAACAAGCCAAGGCATTTTTTGTATTGCATTTTTATGTTCGTTAAATTTTCATGTAAACCCTTGTACTTTACGTTGTTATACAACACGGCTTATCACACAAAGAGCTGCCGCCGTGTTACGCCTTAGTGACGTAACGCTCATATTACAAAATTTACACTACATGCTTGGGTTACCTGTGTCCAAATCAGTTTGCTCATAAGTTCATGTCACCCGTGTATGATTTTTAGGGGCAGGAATGTTTCCAAATGAAATGGATCAACAAGAACAACAAGAAGAAAACTTGCAAAGGCAGTTGAGGGAGATGGGACGGCAGTTGACAAATTTTGAAGAACAGTTAAGAGAAAGAGAAAAAGAAATATCTAATCTACAGCAACAAAATTTCACCTTAGAAAGTCAGCTGAGGGATAAAGAAGGGGAAATAAATGAACTAGAGATGAGTTTGTTAACAACTCAACAAGCAATAAGTAAACAGCGTCACCAAGGAACATGTGACTGGGTCATCGCCCGTGACGAAATTCAAATTTCAGAGAAATGTCTTGGCAGAGGAGGATGGGGGAGTGTGTATGAGGGGATGTATTGTGGCAGTACTATAGCTGTGAAACAAATCCATGAGCTGATCCTTTCTCCTCATAACACACGTTTATTTGAGAGAGAAATGAGCATTGCTTCAAGATGCCGTCATCCTTGCCTGTTGCAATTCATCGGTGCAACGAATGATGGGGGAAGTCCTTTGTTTGTCACCGAGCTCATGGAAGCAAGTTTACGTGAATTGTTACAGCAGCAGGAACTCTCTGAAACTGAAGTAGCTGTCATTTCCTTGGATGTAGCTAAAGCAATTAACTACCTACATGAGAAGAAACCTGAACCCATCATTCACCGGGATGTCAGTAGCGCAAATGTGTTGCTATGGCGACAGGGTGACCAATGGAGAGGCAAAGTTTCAGATTACGGCACCGCTAACTTTATGCAGAATACCATGACTGTGGCTCCAGGAGCGATGATTTACAGTGCTCCTGAAGCGCTAACATCAAACCAAACAGTCAAGGTCAGTTATATATTTTAATAATTAACATTATTTTATTTGATTTGCCGTGTAGAAGCCACAAATGTAATAATTGACCACAAATGCAATAAAGCCCTCATATTTAATAAGGATTGACCACAAATATAAAAAATGTAAGGATTGACCACAAATGTAATAAAGCCCTTCTCTGGGCTTCTTTTAATTAAGGAAATTATTAATTCCCTAAAGTGGCGTATGGCATGGCTTAAACTTATTCAGTACTGCTTTGCTGGTTTGAGATAATCGGTATTGCCTGGCGCACAGACAAGCTCACACACCCGTTTTAAGGTGTTTCCCTCCAGTTTTCATGCAGCCGCATCGACCATTTTTAAGCGGCCGTTTAACTAACTTTCCTTTAGTGAATTAGTATGAAACTTACACAAAATATTGTACTTAGTTTGAAGTTTATAAGATTGTAATAATTTTGTAAATCGGATTTAAAATTGCGGAGATAAACGGGAAACATTGAAATCGCTTGAGTCTAAATTCCGAGCGATTGCGATGGCATCTAGAAAAATCACTATTACAATAAACTATGACATATGGCAAACAAGATATCTAAAAATTAGAAACTTTTGTCAAGCCGATTTTGAGTAAATCAGAAAAACATTTCGAACTTGTGATTTTGCATGTGAATGAGCACATCAATAAGTTCTTCAATGAAGCTTATAAAAGTTTTAAAATTTCTCAATCTCAAATTTACGCCAAAATGTGTGTTTGTAGTATAAGATGAAACTATGAAAGTTTGAAAGCGTTTCTCGTTTTAGTTTTGGAGATTCGATTTTCTATAGGAAACCGTAGTTTTTTTACTGAATTCTTGATATTGTAGTTTTAGCACATTTCTACATCTTTCAAAAACAGCGAGATAGATTTTTTTTTAAACTTTTATGGACTTTTCTTTATAATATGAACAACATTGTCTCGAAGTTTCATCTTGATTGAAACATTGCAACATGGGCAAATAAAATAATAAAGTTCACCCAAAACGCGATTGAGACGTTGTGCTTTGATTGCGCGGTTGAAGGCGCGCAAAGACGCTTTAATTAAGGTTACAGTGTACCTTCGGGGGTGTCTCCAGTATAACAGCTCTAGCCTCTTTAGATTACACTTAAATATATCTAACCCGGATATCAAATTAAAGCTTATAGAGCTGGCTATCTAAATATGGAAACCATTTGGTAATAAAATGAATTGTCGAATTTTTTACGACGTCTAAATTCGAACGTCCGAATCAGCTTTAAACGCTACAACTCAAAGCGGTTATTATATTTTGCTAATTTGATTTGTTCTCGGGTTTCCGGACACGAAGCGCTAAAAAAACGTGTCGGCGATTTTCCATATTCAATTGCAGTGAAAAGTTACAGAATATTTTCGAAAAGGGGAGGAAAAAAATTGGAATGATCGCACGGAAACGTTTTCGGAATTAAGAAATTCGCCGACACGGTTTTGTTGATTATATGTTAGCCTAGCTTCTGTCCAAATTTAAGGAAAATCGAACAAATTCCCTTTGAGTTGTAGCTCTTAAAAGTGTCCCCAACAAGCGAAAAATTAACTTTGAGAAAACGGCGCTTAAAAAAACATATCGCTTAATAAACAAACTCCGCCCACGAAAGTTATACCGTCATTTCTCCGTCAATTTTCACTATTTTTCGATACTTTTTTTTTGGATGAAAGTTCATTCTGTAAACTTTATTTTAACGCCAAAAAAAATTTTCAATAAATTTTCGATCTGAAGGTACACTGTAACCTTAATTAATTCAGGTGAAGCGCAACGCATTTCTGCGTGACCATCATGTTTTGCGGAGTAATGTTAGGGGCTGTGCTCCACGTTATTTTTATCATTCCCACGAATTTCAGTGGGACGTTTATTTGAAAGCAGGTTTTTTATTCGCATTTGACGTGCACTGGATATTCTCGACATTTTGAATTGTAGCCAAAAAAAAAGTCAACGCGATTTGCATAATTCTCAACACGCAGAAATGCGTTACACTTCATCTGAATTAATTAAAGCGTCTTTGCGACGTGCGCCTTCAACCGTGCAAAGGTGAACTATATTTTTTATTTGACTATGTTGCAATGTGTCAATCAAGATGAAACTTCAAGACAATGTTGTTCATTCCTCGCGAAGCGAGGGCCGAAGGCCCGAGCGTAGCGAGGTTAATAAATTTGTCGTGCCTCGGGAGCTAAGCCACGCGAATTCGAGCGAAAAATATATTTATATTCATATACTATAGTTGAAGATGTCCTGCAGTTGCCTGGCAACAGCGCAACGTGAGACAGCGGTACTACTTCATGTAAGCCTATAGAGGAGCATGGTAAACAAAGATGGCGGACGATAAACGGTACGCGAACCCATCGAAACGACCTTTTACCAACGTATTTGATTTAAAAGAAGACGAAGTGGAATGGCGAAAAGCCTCATACGCAAATCGAGACGCCACCAAAGTTTCGACCCGCGGTGCACCCTCCCCCGAGCTTCGCGAGGTTCTGCGAGACAAATATTTCTAGTATTATAAAGAAACGACTATAAAAGTTAAAAAAAAAATTATCTCGCGGTTTTTGAAATATGTAGAAATGTGCTAAAACTACAATATCAATTTAAGAACTCAGTCAAAAAACTACGGTTTCCTATAGAAAATCGAATCTCCAAACCTAAAACGAGAAACGCTTTTAAACCCGGCATAGTAACTCGAACCCAATCGAACTAAATTTTAATCGAACTCAATCGAACTCAATTCATGGATTGAGTTCGATTGAGTTCGGCAATCGAACGAAATCGAACTCACCGAAAAGAAAAAAAATCAATCGAACCCAATCGAACGTTCGATTTTCGAACTCTTGATTTGTGTAAAACAGGCGTTGAAAATCCATAACCAGATGTTGGAAGCTCGAGTTACTTCAGCCTGGAGTGTAGCGCACGTGTTTTTCGTAAACGAAGAAATTCCACAGAAATGGCTTCAGATGCGCTGTGGTTTTAAGCTTCAAATGCGTAGTAAAGGGCTGCCAGGAATGCCGATTTGACGTCATTGTATTTTTGCATAAAAGTAACCCTTCGAGTTGTCTTGCCGCAATTGTAAGTTTGCTGAAAAAGGAAAGGGTACAACGGTTTCCGAACTCAGTCGAACACAATCAGATGGATTGAGTTCGATTGAGTTCGATTTGTTCGATTGAATTCGATTTGTTCGGAAATCGAACTCACTGAAAGTCCGGTGTTCGATTTCGTTCGATTGCCGAACTCAATCGAACTCAATCCACGGATTGAGTTCGATTGAGTTCGATTGAGTTCGATTTCCGAACGTTCGATTTACTATGCCGGGTTTTAAACTTTCATAGTTTCATCTCATACACTAAACACGCATTTTGGCGTAAATTTGAGATTGAGAAACTAAACTTATATAAGCTTAATTGAGGAACTTGTAGATGTATCATACACATGCAAAATCACAAGTTCGAAATGTTTTTCTGATTTACTCAAAATCGGCTTGACAAAAGTTTCTAATTTTTTGTTTGCCATATGTCATAGTTTATCGTAATAGTTTTGATTTTTCTAGATGCCATCGCAATCGCTTGGAATTTTATAGAAACAAGTGATTTCAATGTCTTTCGTTTATCTCCGCAATTTTAGATCCAATTTACAAAATTGTTACACTTTTATAAACTTCAAACTTTGTACAATACTTTGTGTAAGTTTCATCCTAATTCAATAAAGCAAAGTTAGTTAAACGGCCACTCAAAAATAGTCGGTGCGGCTACACGGAAACAGGAGGGAAACACCTTAAAGCTTACTGCCTCAGACTACCTTTAAAGGGACACTGTCACGAGGACGCATGCGCCAGTTTTGCGAATCGAAACTTGTAAAGTTTAGCCTAAATTTTTCAAGTTGAACCGTCAATTTCAAAATGGCATCTACTAGTGGCTGCGGTCACGGTGGAAAACGGAGAAACTCGGGACGGAAACGGATATTTGGTACGCCGAAAAGAGCAATACAAGAGTGGTTAAAATCCCATAAATGTGTTTTTTTTTTTCGAGGATACAATTTCTAAGTCTAGCAGGAAGCGAAATTCATCGCAGGCTACGAAACTTGCTATGATTCTGTCTTGACGGTGCACTTGTTGTCGCTGGAATATTGTCGCTGGAATCACTGCACGAAAAAATGGATTTACATGGGTGACAAAACAGTAGCAAAAATGTAGTAAAGACCAAATTTGCACAACTTTGCCCATATTTGGAGCAAATCAAACTTGATGTTCGCACTTTATTTGCAAAGAAAGCAAAGATGGTAAATACCGCATTTTCTTTACGTTTGCTTGGCATAAAGATGAGCAAATATGAGATTTGCTTGGGGTAGCAAAGATCTAGTAAATTTTGCGCAGATGTATATTTACACCACATTTGCACACAATTTGCACGTGAGCAAAGATGTATGTTTACATTCACTTCACACCCAGTGCAAATTTGGTTCAAATTTAGAGGCCTAAATTTGCTACATATTTGCTCAAGGTGCAAACTTAAGTAAATTCATTTTTTCGTCCAGTGAATATTGCTCACGTCACGAGAAAGCAAAGGATTTTAAATTATTAGCGGTGTGTGAGTCGGGGCGTGACACGGTATTACACGACGGCCGTTGGAAATTTGAGCGCTTTATAAGACGTTGTATGGGGAAAAAATAACGTAGATTTCGAACGGAAAATAAAACGAAATTTAGACATTATTTCAATGAAACAACACTATAAAACTCGCCTCTGGCATATTCCTTTGTCCTTTGGGGTTTTATTTGTCGCCAATGTTTTCCCTCCATAAGAGGTCACGGAGTCAAGGCAAAACACGCGGTTTGAGATCGACTTCCACTCGGAGACGATTTGCGCCCCAAAAATCCATCCAATCGACAATTGTTTTAGTCACAGTTAAAGAACTCTTTCCCTTCCACCATAAAAGATGTCTGTTTTTTTAAAACAATCGCATATGACGCTGAAAATAAGAATTTTCTGCCACCGATTGCAAGATCCATAATGTCGGCCAAATGTTTTCAAGTAGACCGGAAGTGAGCCTGGGCCGCGCATGCGAATCCGTGACAGTGTCCCTTTAAGTTGTCTGAACCAAAAGTTTATATTAAATTCGGCGGTGCACACTGCTATCGTTGCGACGAAGACTTTGAAATGTTTTGTTGTAGGAATACCATGTTTGCTGTTGAAATTGTTAGTTAAAGCTTCTGATTGCATGCATTACCGTATGTGGGACTTGTATCATTTGTGCGCATGCTTTTACCGAAAGGAGGGCGATTTAAACAATTAAACTTTCAACTTCATATAAATTACTTTTAAGTGGCATGCCCTTCGTTCGCACTAAGTTTTTTCTCTGTGAGTTAATTTTCACGAAACGTGTTGTACACCGGTATCCGGGCCAGTATCCTGCTATACGTGTAGTTTATACTGTTTTATATAGAGGTACTGCTACTGGGTGATGTTACGGAGATTTTATTTGCCTCGATGAAATGGTAGAGTAGCCAGGCGAAAGTAGTACGCAGTTTATTTGACAAAATTTTACAAAGTCTGGTTGCGAGGCGCTCTTCAGTATTGTAGTTGTTAATCTACTTCGGGATTGAACACGTGACCGATATAGTCATTGAGGTGAAAGTCACGTGATGTTCTTCTTACGCAAGAGACAGCTCTGTCAAAGTTTATTGGCAAGGTGATGTAACTACCTATTTCCGGATTGATCATGTGGCCGATGACGTAGTATACCGCTTAGACCTAAGTGAACTGAAATGAAATGGCAAGAGGCTAGGATAAATAATTGCTAACGTTCGTTCAGGTTGTGAAATGTAAATAAACGTTTCTTTTAACGTGACAGCTATTCACTCCGAACATTACTTCGTTTACATTTTATAACTGGGCCTTGGTTCCGTACTAGAAAATGTTTAGTAAAGATAATAGCAACTTCAGGTTGAATCACAAATGATGTCCAACACACTGCATAGACAACTTCAGTTTGTCCAAGCATCGCATCACTGGCGAAATCCTGGTCGGTCGCAACTTAGGGTAACCCTGTTGTGCAAACTGAAGAACGCACGGTAAAATCCATTATTACATTTGTGGTCAATTGGTATTACATTTGAAGGCTTTATTACATTTGTGGTCATTCCAATAAGGGCTTTATTACATTTGAAGGCTCTTATTTGCATTTGTGGTCAATTATTACACTTGTGGCTTCAAAATACATTGAAGGATGTATGAATTCGTATTTCTGGAGCTGCCTGGATACTTGGGTCGATTTAGACGAAACAACTTTGTTGTACATCCCCGTCACAAGATTCTTACAACCCGTCTGCACACGAGTTGGGTTCCATTGATGCGTTGTGGGTTTCATACGCGCAATTGAAATAACGTTTTCGGGTAAAAAAGGTATAAACGTTGCAGGATAGGACGCAGAGGAATTCTGAGGTGTTACATGTCATTTCTAGAAAGTACGTTTCAGAACATGATATAGGAAAGTTCTTTCGTTATTTAACAAATCGGCCATATTTTCTCATGGTCTGACTATAGACCATAAAAATAACGTTATAAATTTGAAAACTGAATTGGAGCCACAAGCCGTAGGCAAGTAGTTGGTTTTTTCAGCCAGGTTTTGATCTTTTAATGGCTATAATTTTATGGTCTACATTTTTAACCAGAAGGAAGCAAGTTGAACTATTTGATGGATTACAAGTATCTGTATACTTCATTTTTATTCATAAGCAATTAAATATTGTTGTTGCTGGTAGGTTGATGTTTACAGCTTTGGGGTTCTTCTGTGTGAAATGAACATCCGAGAACTTCCAGATCCTAGAAGGCGTGACGAACAAGTCGCACTTGTGACGAACCGCGCGTTACGAGGCCTGGTACGCAGGTGCCTGCAAACAGTTCCCGAGATGAGGCCGAGTATGTTGGAGATAATTGATAGTCTCAGGCAGTTTAATGTGAAGGTATAAAAGTAGACCAGAAGCCCAGAGAAGAAAGCAGAGGGAATAGGGCGTAAAAGGGGGGAGCAAACTCGGAGAAATTTTCGTTTTTTGTCTTGAAAAAAGTCAGTTTCAGTTTCGTCATTTTCGCTTTTTATATAATATCCTAAATCTATATCAGAAAATACGAGTTTGTTCAACTTAATCGAAAGATTAATTTTTTTAATACATTCCAGCTATCTTATTTATTGCAACTCAACTCAGAAATATGCACGGGAATTTGTCGAATATTCATATAAACGTGGTGGTGTTGACATTAACACAACCAGTTAAAAACTTATGCCCCATTCACACCAACGGTTAAACATGTTTAAATGTTGTTTAGTTTAACTACGTTTTAGCCTCTATCTTGAACGTTTTGAAATATATACATGACTCAAACTACCTGGAATGGTAATAAAGTCAATAAAGTTTCTTTTAGTAAAGGTTTCACTCCAAATATTACGGGAGGTTAGGAGGTATTTTTCTAAACCTGTTTTAAACTAAACAACATTTAAACATGTTTAAGCGTTCGTGTGAATGGAGTATTAGTCATGTTTTCCTACCCTTTATCCTGGAAAGGGTGGGGGGGGGGTGCTATTTCAGCCCCCACACCCACTATTATAGGCTTTGGCCGCTTACAAAATTCGTCCGTTGATCTCGCTTCCCAGACTTCCAGTCGTTCGCAGTGTTTCTCGGGTATAATCTGTATACGGAGACGCGGCTGATGGAAATAAGCGAGACATGGAAATGACGTCATCACTGGGAAACATGACCTAATACTGATTGCCGATCATTACCAATGATCCGATCATAGAATATTCTGGAGGTTATGAAAGATAAGTGTAGGATCAGTTTAGTGATGTTTTTACCATTAAGTTTGCTTGGACCGGATTTTATGAGAAAATTGTTAGTAATAATCTTTGCTGAAGCAAACGCACACTTAGAAAAGTCCAAGTTAGACGCGCCCCATGCACTCAATTAATTAATCAATCGATCAATCTACCAATCATAAATTAAATTAAACCAGAAATCCATAAGTGGGTTGAAACGTGTAACGCACATTCACAGCTTCCGAATATTTATTTTTTGCTTAGTACCATATTTGGAAATCCCTCGGTCCCTCGAGATTGAAAACAGGTTGTTCTAGCGAATTGATTGGTTAATATTTTTATCTTGATTTTCCAATATGGCTGTAACAACTTCTTATCAAATTGAATAATCGGAATCTTGTTTTGAAGCGCACAAGAGACAGTTGCACGTTTCAACCTACTGATGGGTTTCTGATTAAACTTTGTTTTCAAGTACCCTAGCCCACGAACTAAAAAGATTAAACGTTAAAAAAGATAAGACTTCTTTGAAGAATAAATATATTAAAAATTAAAAACTTAGAAAGATGGCGTGCTGAAAAAAAAAGAACCGCCGCCATCTTGCTTATAGATAAATAATTAATTAATAAGTTTTTTCCTGGTTTGAAAAGCAAAGATATACAATGTAATTAATGCGGCCGTTAGGCTATCTACAAACTGTATCGTTGTTTCAATATTATGGAACGCTTTATATTCCGTGGGCCAGCGAGTGAAACCCTCCCCCCTCCCGCCGGGGGAATTTTGCAGACATATACTGTTTGAAAGCTTACGGCAAGGAGATTCCAAACACCGTGAAATTGTGTCACTTTACTTAACTCTGTCATCTGTACAGAAATTTGCATCTTAGCACCATATATAAGCATTAAACGAGTGTACTGCGCATGACATAAGTTTTTAATAGGACAAAACCAAATGCTGTTTTGTTAATACGATAAGTTTTTTAACCTTCCTTCTTTTCCTCTGCGTTTTTATTTAATAAATGACATTTTTACTGTTTTGTATGGGAAAATAGTCATTTTTACCCATAATTTGATTTGTTTCCCGCGTGCATCCCATGATTCTTTGCTGCGCCATGTCTGCATATCCGCCATTTTGGAATTTTTGAGAACCCGTTTCTGATGTCGAAGGTGAGTTCCTAGTTAATTTTTTCACACCAGAACGCCCTTTTAGGTTAAAAACCTGTTAGATAAACTACCTAATTTTAAATTCAAGCTTAGTTAATGGTTCGTTAATATTATTCAACCACAATTGTTCTGTTGGCGATCAGTTTGTGATAAAACAGACTTGAGATTTTTCTTTTACTTTTTATGTTAAAGTTTTAACGCAATTGCTTTATTTCCTTTTGATAAAATTCATGAATTTAATTGTTCGTTTTTTTAATATTTTTCCTAAAATGAACTTAATTTATTCTATTAACAACCTATCTATTTTTGTTATTTTATGCCGTAAGATTTAATGCCTAAAATTGTTATTTGTAAACAATCAAAGCAATCCATTTCCCTTTTCAAAGTATTAAATGTTGCTTCAAGTTTTCAGCTTGATAAGAAATTTACAAAACTTGCTTTTCAGTTGTAGCTATCGTCATTATCTTGGTTAATGATGAATATGGCTGAAAAACCACTAGAACTTCAAAGAAAAAAATCTCAGAAAAAGAAAAACAGACAAGGACTGCATTTCAATGCATAGTCCTTCAGAGAAGAGTTTTCAGACAATCCAGGAAAGTGCTCGAATTAGACAATGCCAGGGAAACCCAGGAGACAGGGAGGATGAGATTTGCTCTAATTTGCCTAGCGAGTTCCATGCTCTGAGATATGGTTACCACTGGCAGTGTTATCAGCGCTTTACAAATGTTTCGCGGCTTTTGAAGAGAAAAAACGTATCTAGTGAACACATCCCAGGACCGAAAGTTGCGAAAAGGCGCAGAACTGAAGAAACACTGTCTACTCCCTCTCCTTTATTGCCTTCAGATAGATGCCTCTTTTGTGACAAAAACAGATTAACTAAGAATCGAGAAGAAGAAAAGCTGGTAAAATGCGTAACTAAGACGTCAGAAGAGTCAATCAAAGCAGCTGCAGAAAGCAAACAAGACGAAACAATTTTACTTAAGGTAAGAGGAGTCGATCTAGTAGCAAAAGAGTCGCATTATCATAACTCCTGTCGAAAAGAATACACACGCCCATCGAAACAGCGATCAGGTACAGATAGAGGCAATCAGTCAGAGATAGCGGCCGCCCGTCAGGCAGCTTCTGATCATGTTTGCGATTTTGTTGGTGAAAGTATTGGTGAAAGTACTGTTGGAAAAAGTGTGGCTGATGTTGCGTTTTCTTAGAGCAACGAAAGAGAACAACCTGGAGCTATATATTGCCATTTCTTGAACAAATGAGCAGTATTTTCTTTGCATTTGATCACCGTAACTACGCTCGTTATACTGCAGTCTACCTACTTATGCTCATGAATCTTGAAGAATCGCATCCTGGGGCCAAGCAATACTATCAAGTAATGGCTTCAGTGTCACCCGATCCAGCGTTCCGGGTATGCAGAAGTGCTGTTGACATCACAATCGAACAGACGATAAATCGCCACGCAAAGTCACAAGGTGGTATTATAGGCTTTAGTAGAAACCATTCTGCATACCACAGGTGGTGCAAGACCAGGCATACCAGAGCAAGCTTTCTTCAAGCAACGAGGGAGATGGTCGGAATGGCTAATTCGGAATGTACAACGCACAAGGAACTAAGATCATCTCAGATCCTGAAAACAGAAGAGGAGGTTTCCAGTGTCATAAGTGCTTTCACAAATTTTGTACACCCGTTTGTCGTGGAAGACCCAGACTTACTCTACTGTATTGCCTCAGGTGCGCCAGCTACAAATGATATCGCACATGAGATTTTAACTGCAGACGAGGTGGGAGTAAAGTTATAAACTGATTTCGTCCAAGAGCGTCTCGTTAAACAAGAAATAGCTTTTCAGTCACCCATCAAGAAACAAAACCTAAAGACTTTTTCCAGTCTGGTAAAATCTGTGAAGGTTAGTGGCAAATCCAAGAAAACAAAACAAATAACCCGCTGAGAGAAACGTGCTTGGTCATCTTGTGATGCTTGCCCTTGAACATGACATCGACACGAAAAGCGTTCTAAGTTATCCATTAGGACCCGTGCCCTGGGCACTAGCCACCGCAGATGGCATGCCGGCGAAGACAGACAAGGCAAAGCTGCTGCATTATCTTGAGGGAAAGAATCAGGTGCAAAGGCCAACCACGGGAGAGATCTTTTACGTTGTAGATGGCAATGCTGTCCTTCAGACGATGGTATCGCTTCCTGGCACGTTTAGAGAGCTAGCAGACAGTGTGTTTGAGCAGCTCCCGAAAGAAGAGCGTGTTGACTTTGTGGGTGATTCGTAGCAACCCTTGTCTATTAAAGATGTTGAAAGGTCTCGCAGGGGAATGTCGTTACCACATATCGTCTATCGAACAGAATGGTTATGTGATTCCAGGGTTTATATTAGTAAAATTTGCTGAATTCCCAGTTCACAATGACTTGTAATACATTCCCAACCCAATCCCCACCAGCCCCCTCCACCCCCATTCCCCCCCTCTCCTCCCCCCCCCCCCCCTTCCACCCACCCTTGTTTTAGGTGAGTGCTTAAGAATCTTTTTCACAGTTACCTGGCTTGAAATGCAGTTTTCGCCCAAAAGTCGAAAGACTTAAATTCAAACACACCTTCAGTCTTCCTCGAATTGACGGCAAACCCCAAATCAGCTGCGCAATGTTTCCGAGAAACCCTATGTCACGTCACACTAATGGAACAACGTTTTCGGCAGTCACGGAATACCACAGGTGGTCACATAAGCAGGTGATTTCATTTTTAAGAAAACACAAGGTCATAGAAAGGGAAAATTCCCATTTGATGACAAAGGGTAGTTGATTTCGCCATCCTTACAGGCGAGGATACAGTCAAACGTTCTATATCTTGAATATGGGGGTAAGTCTTTCAAATTTGTTTTCAAAGCCGCTAGCCGGGTTTTTTTGCAACATTCATTAGGTGTGATTCTAATTCGTCTCCAAAAACGCCACTTAAAGTAGGCTATTTTCGTTTCTATCACGGATAGAAATGCCAAAATTACAAATACTAAATACGTTTATAAGCCCTATCGAAGTGCTTGCTACATAATTTGCCCACCGAATAGGCTCCGTACCGATGCAAATATAACGAAATCGAAAATAACAGAGCAAGTTTTGTGCATAGAGCAATTTATTTATGTTATATTAGATTGGATTTTATTCCGGTCAGTGTAAAACGCAGACTGCAGACCGGGGGTAAAATGCAGACTGAGGGTAAAATAAAATATTAATAATAAAAAAACAAGACTTGGCAGTGTTCCTACACGTACCGTCAGGGTTGTCCCTAACAGCCGGCAGCCGGCAGAATTAACCGGCTACTTCGGTCATTTGTGCCGGCTACTTTTGTGATAAATATACTTTTTTTAAAGACAAATTATTTGTTTCTTTACTGGTGCTATCCGGCTACTTAGAAATTTTTGCCAGCTACTTGAAAAGTTGTGGACAACCCTGCGTACCCGTATTTTTTTTTTTCAAAATCTCGAAAACTCAAACCAAAAGGCGTTTATTCGCCTTAGTCAAACATATTATCAACCTCGAGTTCTTGAACTCCCCATTTTGTTGAACCAAGTTTCCCACAAGCGCCCAAACTAATCGTAATTCTATATCATCTTACCTTTGTTTTTGAATTGTGCTTACGCGATTAGGTCTGGGACCGAGTAACTCTTTCAGCGTTCATATTCTTCATATGGCCTTGGAATTGTTCGGAACACAAGGCAAGCAAAACACGACAGCACAACAACAAGGCAAGGTAAACTTGTAGAAATCGAGCATAGTTTGTGAAAGACATTCAATCTTTGTACTCGACTTCAATGTATCAAGAGGTTTGTGAATTGATATTTGTTGAAAGGTGCAGTGGACTGGCTATCCAAACACGAAAAATTATAACATTTCGGCGTTCTCAAATAATCGTTACTATGACCATTTTGACCATGACATCGTCGTCCTCGTTTTCCGACATGTTTCTAGGGCCATGTGACTTGAGGACCACGTGACTTTACTGCGTGAGACGGCCTTTGTATGTTTCGTGAGTCCTGACGTGTCATTATTTTACGGGTACGAACACTCTTTATTTCATCCTTGTGACACGTTTTTTATTATTAATCGCGTTCGAAGAACGCAATTCTAATTTGGTTCGTGTTGGTTGTCCTGTGGTTTACATGCAGAAATATTTGAGATTTTTTGGTAGACGGTCTTCCAAATGGCCGCCCCTATTGGTTTTTTCAGGGGCTCATTTCCGCCGGAAGTTTCTTCGAACGCGTCTCTATAATCTCCGATTACTGCTAGTATTTTATTTTACCATCAGTCTGCATTTTACCCCTGGTCTGCAGTCTGCAGTCTGCATTTTACCCTCAGTCTGATGCATTTTACCCCCGGTCTGCAGTCTGCAGTCTGCAGTCTGCGTTTTACACTGACCGATTTTATTCCGAACCAAACTTATTCCCCTTCTCATGCTACACGAAACGAAAACTTATCTGTTACAAAGTGTTCCTTATTTTCCTGGAAAGAAAAATTTAAACATGTCCTCCAATTTGGTTTCAACTCTATCAGTTTTACAGGTAAATGTTAAGAACAGGGATATTGAAAGTCCAAAAAGAAAAGGATCGCGTTTTTTTAACCTTGGCAATATATATATATATACCTGAATTTTTCAAAACGTGTTCAACGAAAATTTACGCAATTTCACTGCAACTAGCCCAAACAAGGGTTTTTATGAGCCCGATCAGCCCGAAAATGACAGAGAAGAGAGAGAAGAGGAAAAGGGAGCAATAGCGAGCGAAAAAAATGACTAGCAACAATCTATTATATTTTATACCTTTATATTAAAAACAAGGCCAAGAACGCTCACAAACGCTTACTTGGAGCGATATCGTTTTCAAAAATCCAGGTAGATATCTCGATAGATTGACGACAATGATTGGAAAAAGTGCCAAAAAGCCATTTTCAGCCAAAGTCGGCACTTTCTGGAACACTCCACAGCTTGAAATTATCTTAAAACCAACAAACGACCCCCCCCCCCCCCCCCCCCCAGCCCCTCCCTTTCCCTCCAAGTGCAAAGATTGTCGTTACTTCCCATGATTCTCTACTATGACAGAATCAAACGTTTCGAAGCCAGTGCGCGCGCTAGAAATCAGTGGCTTACTTTGTCGGTTATTTTCTGTAGATTTCCTTTTGGCCGCCTTGAACAAAGTTTTCCTGAGGACATCATTAAGTCCCGTGAGGGAAAGAAAGCTGGCGATTGGCACAGTCTGTCATCGTCCTTATATCTTACTGTATTTCGTCTCTTTTGAGGCTAAACGGGTTCCACTTTTGATCTCGGGCCGAGACGAAAAGGTTACTGGGGATATTGTGCGCTTTGTTGTTGGCGGTAACAAGTCTTTTGCCTCAAAAAGGAGCTTCTAGGGGTCATATCTATTAGACAGCAGCCGAATTGTTGGTGAATTTTGACCCGGCGAAAGACTTAGTAAAAATTTGTTTTGAAGGCAAGAGAATGTGTTCCCCTGTCAAATGCGAGTCTACATCCGGGAACTCGAATAAAATAACTGCGAAGACAAATGTTTGTGGATGTTTACTCGCCAAGAACGTGAGTTTTTTCGAGTTATTTGATGATATTTGGCTTGTGAGAATCATGGAAAAACTATGGGTAGTTCCCCGGAAGCCTTTTGACTTCTGCAAAGGAATTTTATTGTGTGATTTCCGGCTTGGTCAAGTTGTTGACAAATGCTGATCAGCTGAAGTGTCAGGTATGTCGATCCATCTGTTTAGTATATTCCGTGCAAGGCATAAAACAGCTTCTTCTGTGTTTAGTTAAAGCAATAGTGCCTTAAATAGCCCATTCTGGGTTCTACATTTATCTGCGGCGAACGTTTGCTATAAACCTTATCGTTTGACCTTCTAAAAGGTTAATAAGACATATTTGTGCTTTGGC
The DNA here is from genome assembly GCA_022457155.1 of Cladopsammia gracilis. Classification (NCBI taxonomy): domain Eukaryota; kingdom Metazoa; phylum Cnidaria; class Anthozoa; order Scleractinia; family Dendrophylliidae; genus Cladopsammia; species Cladopsammia gracilis. The sequence continues at coordinate 390,139 of JAJGOT010000295.1, read as the reverse complement.
TGTTAATTTCGAATTCATTGCAAAGCTTTGTCACTTTTGCCGAGAGCAACTTGTCGTGAACTACCAGCAATTAGGATGTCATTTTAAGCCTAACTAGATTCTTTTAAATGCTTTTCATTCGTCTTAAGTGTGAAATTGTTAAAACGTACTTGAAATTTTTAGAGCCATGCTTTATCAAATTCAGTCAGATATTAATATGCATGTGTGACACAAATCCAAATATTTGTGGCCCCTGTCTCAATATAATGCTAGCAAAATGCCTTAAACCAGCTTTATTGTCATTATTTTAGTTCTTTTAGAAACATGTTTGGCGTATACGAGACTGTTAACCTTAATGAGATTTTTGCCTTTTGTGGCCAGTACAATTTATTTTATATCTTTGTGAAAAGTTGTCTTGTTTACATTGAATTTCTTACTTCTGAGGTGCACATAGAAATGTCACATTTTTTTACTCTAATTTGGTCGCTTTCAGATACATTCAGGGCACAGCTAAACTAAAGAAAATTTAACACAGTTAAAACAGCATCTTTCAACTAGTAGCTTCTAAGAAATGACCATATGCTAATAGATGGATAGTGTTTATGTCAAGTCGATTGAGGGCTTTCCCTTCTAATAATGAGCATGCCAATTCATCGTTCGCCGGCGAACGATAAATCAAGGGAAAAGAGTAAAACGGTTAATGAATTGCCGACAATGATCAGGAAAAGTACCAAAAAGCAATCTCCGGCCAAAGTCAGCGCTTTCTGGAACACTCCACAGCATTTGCTTGAAATATATACCTGAATTTTTCAAAACGTGTTCAACGAAAATTTACGCAATTTCACTGCAACTAGCCCAAACAAGGGTTTTTATGAGCCCGATCAGCCCGAAAATGACAGAGAAGAGAGAGAAGAGGAAAAGGGAGCAATAGCGAGCGAAAAAAATGACTAGCAACAATCTATTATATTTTATACCTTTATATTAAAAACAAGGCCAAGAACGCTCACAAACGCTTACTTGGAGCGATATCGTTTTCAAAAATCCAGGTAGATATATATATAGGGTATTTTAAACGAAAGGGGAGTTTAGCTTCTCACTTCCGGTCACTTCCGGCTTGCACTTTGTCGGCTTTCACTTTCGAGTCTTGGGGTCGAGGGAATCACTTGAAGGCGATGTAGCAGCTCTCATAAGGTCTCGAGCCATTGGAAGAGAAAACAATGAGGCTTCTGAGAGCTGCAAGAGTACCTTGAATAAGGGAGTGGGGGTCGGGGAATGACTTGTAGTCGCTAGCGGGCTTGACTTTCACTTTCGAATCAGAAATAAGGGGGTGGGGGTCGAGGGAATCCTTTGTAGTTACTGCCGGGCTTGGTTTTCACCTCAACTGTATGGAATCAGGAGGATGAGGGTCGGGGGAATCACTTGTAGTTGATGCTAGGCCGTTCCCGATTATGCTAAAATAGAGTATATTCTCGAATAAATCAGAACAACTGAATGCAAAGTGTATTTTTTATTCTCACTAAAAACATTTTATCTTTAGGAAGGGCATTTGACAGTCAAATCCAGTGCTAGGGTGGGGTATTTGAATGCAATTTTGGCCCAAGAGGGCGGGAATTTGAACAGGTCGATCTTCAAAAGTTGAAATGCCCGGGGATAATACACGTTTCTTTCTTCTTCAGGGTGGTTCAAGCCATGAAACACAATATACGCACGTGGATAATACAGAGAGAGATAAAGCGGAAGCACGGCAGAAAGAACAGCGACGGTTGGAAAACGAACGGAAGCAGAAAGAGGCTGCAGAAAAACTACGCATAGCACAGGAAAAAGAACAAGAAGAAGAGAGAAGACGGACGCAGTACAAGGAACAGCGACAGCGAGAAATAGCACAAGAAGAAGCCAGGAAAAGAAAAGAGGAAGAAAAGCGCTTGCCTTTGGAGAATGAACTGTGCCTCAGCCGAGCTGAACTGTTCGACTACAAATTTGGCAACAAGACCAGACTTGACAATTTCCGGGGCCTGTCAATAGATGATGTAACTCAGCTTAGGATCGGCGTGTTTGGACCAACTGGATCGGGCAAAAGCTGTTTCATCAACACGTGTGAACGCGCCGTGAGGGAAACAGATAAGGGTTCTGCGCCTGTCAGCACCACTGGTCAAGAGGGGACCATCACTCTTCAGGACTACCTCCCCGAGATGTTTTTTCACTTGGTGAATACCCGCGGTTTCTTCAACTACAACGCTAACGAGAACGTAGAGTTTCAGAACATCCTGTATGGGAAACTTCAGCCGGGGGATAACGTGATCCGCCCCCCTGAGGGTCAAGACAGTGCCCCAGGGATGGGCCTGCTGCACCAGAGTCCCGCTTTTGCCAATCGAATGCACGGAGTCATCATTGTTGCCATGGCAAATGACCCGCGGCTGAGGGAAGGAGCCTTGAAGGATTACTTGAAACCAGTTCGAGATATTCTGCGCAAAACAGGTAACTTTTGTTTTGTTATCATAGATTGCTTATTTCTACTATAATCTTTTTCTGTCACTTCACTAGTATAAATCGAACACGTCGAGAACGCGAATTTTCGAGGGCACGTGCCTCCCCGTCGCACTATACATTTAACACTGTAGAATGTTTGATTCTGCATCATAAATTTCGTTTTGACGCCTGAGTATTTTTCGGGTTTTTCAGAAGCTGCGTCAAGTTCTTACACAATGAAGTCTTTTGAATTGACTTTAAAGGTGACTTAAAGAATTGATTTCAGCTTGATGACAGAATAAAACAATTGTGTTTTTGTCAAAAACGAGCAAGTTGAAGTCTGCGTCAATAACCAACTTACTTTACCAGGCAGAAGGCGTTGAATGCGTTCTTTCGTCATTTCACAAATATTGGTAGCAATGAAAATGATCATCAGCAATGATGCAAATGGCCAGCTGCAAGATTTAGAATCTCTTCTCTGTTGTAAAACTCTGTAGCTGTTACTTTGAATAACCTATTAATATGACACAATTTTGACGCTTCCATTATATCTCCTTTCACTCCTATGCGCATCTATTTATTGCCAACACTTTTACTTGCTTCCACAAAAGGAATCGCCCCCATCACAGTTGTCACGCACCGTGACAAACTGAAAACAGAAGAGGAGTGTGAAAGCGCCCTGTACGAAGCTTCGGCGGCTACTGGAAGTTCACCCAGTCACACATTCTTCGTGGCAAACTACACGAAAGAGAACAGCAAACGCAACCCGGAGACAGAGCGCATAGCATTCGACATTCTACACTGCGCGCTGTTGACAGCCGAGAGGGCAGTGAAGATCATGAAGCAGAAACAGAGAAACAAAGAGGAAGATGAGATGATGCGCGCGCTGGAGGGGACTAGTGTCAGCGGACAAGTTTCACTGGACTCTAAGGATGGTAACTAGTTTGCCAATTTTAAAATTTAGTTTGTCCTTTCACAAAATCTGTTTTAATAATCCGTTTTGTAAAACAAGCCGTTTTCAACCTCTGAATTTTAGTACAATTACCGGCAACCTCATTTGAATCATTTCTCAAGCAAAAATTAACAGTTTAAACACTGTATTCAGAATATATTACAAGTGACAACCACTTCGTACAGCTGTAAGTTGCCACTTTGATGAACAAAATCTTGTTTGAATCAGATCGTAAGTTATAGTTCTTTAGCAAACACTGTACAGATTTTAAATATAAGTGACAACAACTTCGTTAGCAAACACTCATTTGAATCAGTTCTTTAAAAGTTCGGTTAACTCTGAGCGGCACAGAAATGTCGTTTTTTTAGCTGCTAGCTCTGATTCAATTTACTCAATTAACTGTTACATGTAGATGAAAAGTGGCCGAAATTTTAACTGAGATTCCAACACCTTCATCCAGTCTCTTCTCGTAAGAATATTTTATTTATTTATTTATTTATTTATTTATTTATATATTTAGTCTGCTTGACAGTGACACTCCCAAAATAATAAGTTTTAAGCTTCCTGATGTGAAGCACATTTTCTTACCCACTGCTTAGGTCACCTAAATCAAGATTTAAAAACAATGATTAAGATCAACATCTTCATTTTTTCCGTTTTTTCAGCTTCTGTGGAAGTTTTTCTTCGTCTTCTACAAAAGGAGTACCTATGGAGTACAAACGGCTTGAAGGAGGTTTTGAAAAAGCTGTCTAAAGATGAAGTCACAAGCGTCAAGCTGCTGGCCAGTTGCTGGAGTGATGTGCAGGCTCACTTTCCTTTGGGAATGAAGAGAATGGTGGAGAAGGAACTCAGAAGGAGGAACATGATCTCTTAAGATAGACAAGCATTGTCTGCAAAGATTTCGAGGCACAGGAAACCCAAACTTCTATAAAGTAGTATGACAGTGTGCCAAAGTAGTAGCACTTATTTAAATTATTTATTACTTGTGGCATTTTTGTCACGTTTTGTTTCTCATTGAAAAGAGAAGTCAAAGAGTGAAAGTAAGTTAATTGAAAGTAAAATGATTAGAAAGTTTGTATTTATCATGACTGCATGTCCAAGTTGATGTTATTTATATTCAGCATATTAATGCTTTCAATTTTAAACAATTAAAACGTCTATCGAACAGAATGGTTATGTGATTCCAGGGTTTATATTAGTAAAGTTTGCTGAATTCCCAGTTCACAATGACTTGTAAACATCCCCACACCCAACCCCCCCACTTCCACCCACCCTTATTTTGCAAGTTTTTAGAATCTTCTTCACGGATACCTGGCTTGAAATGCAGTTTTCGCCCGAAAGTCGAAAGACTGTAATTCAAACACACCTTTCGTCTTCCTCGAATCGACGGCAAACCCCAAATCAGCTGCGCAATATTTCCGAGAAACCCGATGTCACATGACACTAATGGAAGAACATTACTGGCAGTCACGCAATACCACAGCGATCACGCGACACCAAAAAGCGCTTGAGCCTCCTTAACCGTCTCGATAACTATATATTGCAATTCGTCCCCAAAAAATATAAAATATGATACAGAAAACATAAAAGGTGATCAAAAATAGTCATTTATGCAGTTACGTTGTGACGTCGACTAGAAAACCGAAGTGGTCACAGTCACATATAAGCTACATATAAAAACAGACTAAACACGTGATTTCAATTCTAAGAAAACACAAGGTCACAGAAAGGGAAAATTCCCGTTTTGATGACATTGGGTAGTTGATTTCGCCATTCTTTTAGGTTGCAAGGCAGTCCTAAGTCGCTGTGAAGAGGATACAGTCAAACGGTCTTTATCTTGAATATGGGGGTAAGTCTTTCGAATTTGTTTTCAAGAATATACTGTAGGTCATTGCTTTATATTTCTCCAATGTCTGTACCAGTCTGACCGGCTTTTGTCGCTGGCCTGTTTCATAAGGTGTGATTCTAATACTTCTCGCAAAAACGCCATTTAATGTAAACTATTTTCGTTTTCTATCACGGATAGAAAGACCAAAATTGCAAATACTAAATACGTTTATATGCCTATCGAAGTGTTTGTTATATGTCGGTATAAGCTTGCATATCGTAAGTCTTATGTTTTGCCGACCGAATAGGTTTCGTACCGGAGTAAGTGTAACGAAAACAAAAATAACAGAGCAAGTTTTGTGCATGGAGCAATTTATTTATGTCACATTTGGTTGGATTTTATTCCGAACCAAATTTCCCTGCTCATGCAACACAAAACGAAAACCTATCTCAGTTCATGAATACAAAGTGTTCCTCATTTTCCCGGAAAGCAAAATCTAAACATGGCCGCTACTTTGGTTTCGACACTTTCAGTTTTACAGGTATATGTTAAAAACAGGGATTTCGAAAGTCAAATAAAAATAAAAGATACGCGTTTATTCCTTGGAAATAAACAGAGTATTGTATACGAAAGGGCGGTTTTGTAGCTTCTCACTTCCGGTCACTTCCGGTCACTTCCGGCTTGCGCTTTTAAAATTTTATAAGCTTTCACTTTCGAGTCTTCGGTTGCATGTAGTCACTACCGGGATTAGCTTTAATTTTGAGTCTTTGCTAAAAGGGGGTGGGGGTCGAGGGACTCACTTATAGTCGCTACCGGGCTTGGCTTACACTTCCGAATATGAAATAAAGGGGTGGGGGTCGGGGAATAACTTGTAGTCACTGCCGGGTTTGCCTTTCACTATTTAATCTAAAATAAAAGGGTGGGGGTCGAGGGAATCAGTTGTAGTCACTACCGGGCTTGGCTCCCTGGCAGGGGGGGGTGGGGGGGGCACTCTCATACATAAGCTATATGGGTATGTGCAGCTGTGATAGGGTATAGAAATCAAAGAGTTTTGGTCTCGGAATAGGGTATCATTTGCCGGGAAATTGATCAGTGGTATGAAAAATTAAGTCTAGTATAGGAATTAAAACTCGGAAGAGAAACAGGCTTCCCTAAAAGGAAATATAATCATCGTGAAAACATTGTTGGCAGATGGTTTGCCATTAAAAACAATAATAGTGATACAGATTTTAAGTAGCAAGTCTGGGATGGGGTAGGGATTTTCGGTGTCTTGTCTAGTATAGGGTTGCAAAATCGCTGAACATGGTCTGGTATAGGTAAGGGTATCAGAGTCAGCGACGCACGTTCCCTTATGAGTCTGAAATAAGGGTAACAATAAACTGCAAGGCTGATCTGACTACGTAAAAAAGTCCACTTTGCGAGTCTTGCAAAGTCAACTTTTTTACGTAGTCAGATCAGCCTTGCAGTTTATGGTTATGTTTGTTCATTTTTTTGGCTGATTAGGTCTTTCATAGATCCTACGTATCATTTACAGCATTATCGTTTGCGTTCCTTTGCAGATTTTATATATCTTTCAGAAATAAGGGGGTGGGAGTCGGTGGAATCACTTCCGGTCACTTCCGTGCTTGGTTCTGATATAAAGGGGTGAGGGTCGAGGAACACTTCCGGCTTACTGCCAAACTTTACTTTCATTTTCGTGACTAAAAAAGTGGGAACTTATACACCTTATTATTCTGATATATGCATGTCAATTAGCCCTCTTGGGGCAAAATTAACATGCATATAAAAGAATAATAAATTTACCGCCATTTTAGAATAAGGTCTATTATAGTAACGGCTTCTGTACAAAAAAAAATTGCGAAGAAACCTGTAATATTTACCATAAGTGTCTATCAACAGCATTGCACGAAGAACTTTTCTTTTCTATCTTCGATCTCGTTCCTTTCTTTCTTTCTTTCTTTCTTTTTTCGGCGAGTAAGAGTCCCTTAAAATCAGAAGCTCATAACTGTCCCAGGCAGGTAGTGGGTGATTAGGAATCATCCTCAGTCCTCTTCTTGCTGCCCTTTCCCTACCTTCTCCCCTTAATTTGTATGGCGCGCTTGCCTTTTTCTCGCCTTTTTCCCATCCTTATTGGAGATAAAAATATAATAGCAAATTTCATCATCACTATACTCCATTTTCATACATACAAACCGAATGCGTTCGTCGTAGCAAGTATTGTCATTATATTTACAGAGAATGCTTTAATTCAAATTTGTGTTTTCTCTTCATTTTGATGAGACACAAATAATGAACCGTTTTTTCTTCTTCAGGGTGGTTCAAGCCATGAAACACAATATACGTACGTGGATAATACAGCGAGAGATAGAGAGGAAGCACGGCAGAAAGAACAGCGACGGTTGGAAAACGAACGGAAGCAGAAAGAGGCTGCAGAAAAACTACGCATAGCACAGGAAAAACGACAAGAAGAGGAGAGAAGACGGGCGCAGTACAAGGAACAGCGACAACGAGAAATAGCACAAGAAGAAGCTAGGAGAAGAGAAGAGGAAGAAAAGCGCTTACGTTTGGAGAATGAACTGTGCCTCCGCCGAGCTGAACTGTTCGACTACCAATTTGGCAACAAGACCAGACTTGACAATTTCCGGGGCCTGCCAATAGATGATGTAACTCAGCTTAGGATCGGCGTGTTTGGACCAACTGGTTCGGGCAAAAGCTGTTTTATCAACACGTGTGAACGCGCCGTGAGGGAAACAGAGAAGGGTTCTGCGCCTGACAGCACCACAGGTCAAGAGGGGACCATCACTCTTCAGGACTACCTCCCCGAGATGTTTTTTCACTTGGTGGATACCCGCGGTTTCTTCAACTACAACGCTAACGAGAACGTAGAGTTTCAGAACATCCTGTATGGGAAACTTCAGCCGGGGGATAACGTGATCCGCCCCCGCGAGGGTCAAGACAGTGCCCCAGGGATGGGCCTGCTGCACGAGAGTCCTGCTTTTGCCAACCGAATGCACGGAGTCATCATTGTTGCCATGGCAAATGACCCGCGGCTAAGGGAGGGAGCCTTGAAAGATTACTTGAAACCAGTTCGAGATATTCTGCGCAAAACAGGTAACTTTTGTTTTGTTAGCATAGATTACTTATTTCTACTATAGTTTTCTTCGCTTCACTGGTGTAAATTGAACACGCAAGGGGTACGTGCGTCCCCGTCGCACTATACATTTGACTCTGTAGAATGCTTGATTCTGCGTCATTGATGTCATGGATTCGAATTCTGAGTATTTTTCTGAGTATTTTTCGAATTGATTTTAAAGGTGACGTGAAGAACTGATTCAGCTTGATGACAAGAAAAAATAATTGTTTTTTGTGTCAAAAACGAGCAAGTTGAAGTCTGCGTCAATAACCAACGTACTTTACTAGGCAGAAGGCGTCGAATGTGCTTTTCTGTCATTTCATAAATGTTGGTAGCAATGAAAATGATCATCAGCAATGATGCAAATGGCCAGCTGCAAGATTTAGGATCTCTTCTCTGTTGTAAAACTCTGTAGCTGTTACTTTGAATAACTTATTAATATAACACAATTCTGACGCTTCCATGTTATCTTCTTTCAATCCTATGCGCATCCATTTATTGCCAACACTTTTATTTGCTTCCACAAAAGGAATTGCCCCCATCACAGTTGTCACGCACCGTGACAAACTGAATACGGAAGAGGAGTGTGAAAACGCCCTGTACGAAGCTTCGGCGGCTACTGGAAGTTCACCCAGTCACACATTCTTCGTGGCGAACTACACAAAAGAGAACAGCAAACGCAACCCGGAGACAGAGCAAATGACATTCGACATTCTACACTACGCGCTGTTGACAGCCGAGAGGGCAGTGAAAATCATGAAGCAGAAACAGAGAAACAAAGAGGAAGATGAGATGATGCGCGCGTTGGAGGGAACTAGTGTCAGCGGACAAGTTTCACCGGACTCTGCGGACGGTAACTAGTTTGCCAATAGTTTGTCCCTTCAGAAATTTCCATTTGAATCAGTTTTCAAGCTCTGAATTTTAGTATAATCACCGCAATCAGTTGTGACAACTACTTTGTAAGTGAACACTTCGATGAACAAAATCTTATTTGAACCAGTTCGTAAATTAAAGCTGAAAATTAGCCAAAATTTTAACACTTCATCCATACACTCTTCTTGTGAAACTAATTTTGTTATCTGTCTACTTGACCCTTACACTTTCCCTTTTTACGTTTTACGACCATATTTAAGCGCTGTCAACTGATTGTAATTATAGAAAAATACCCTGGGCAAACAACACTGAAACAATTCAAGGACGATGGATGACGATCGACGGTAAATTCTCGTTCCTGTTGGACCTACAACTTTTCACGTTTTTAAGGAGATTGCTCACACTTTTAGAAGAACTGATTAAAACTTAAGCTCTCGTTCACTTTTAAGTTCTGACTTTTAGCGGTGCTGGATCTAAGGGAAGGTCCGTGGGGGGAGAGGAGGCGGGTACCCTCTTATCTTGAAAACGAAATAACATTTTCACTTTGGGCCCCCTCCATCCCTCCCCCCTCCTTATTCATTTTGGCAACCCCTCATTATGACGGCTGATTTCATACACTCAGTGTACACTCTCGTCAACTCTCAAGCGCTCTCAAAGTGTTCACGCCGGGCTGGGAGCTGGGCATATCGCGCCATTTCAGAAAATATGAGCCGGCGCAAAATTGGTCAGCAATCACTATATTTTATCGTTTCCAAAATGGCGGCCCTTCTGGTGAAAATGCACGAAACTGTGAAAGACTACATTGACTCCAGTGAAAATCAAGCTCTAGCTACTGAGATCGGCAGCGAGCTTCTTCAGTTGTCCAGAGCCGTCATCAAAAAGCACACATTTGACGGTGAGAGAGCTTA